>OX596076.1:19830385-20215385 GCA_951394005.1 Protophormia terraenovae | reverse complement strand
GAATAGAATAGAATAGAATAGAATAGAATAGAATAGAATAGAATAGAATAGAATAGAATAGAATAGAATAGAATAGAATAGAATAGAATAGAATAGAATAGAATAGAATAGAATAGAATAGAATAGAATAGAATAGAATAGAATAGAATAGAATAGAATAGAATAGAATAGAATAGAATAGAATAGAATAGAATAGAATAGAATAGAATAGAATAGAATAGAATAGAATAGAATAGAATAGAATAGAATAGATATGTTCTTTCTATTCTATAACGTATTAATTCATTGATTTATATTTTTGAAAAAAAAAAAAAAAACATGTTCGTTGAATTTAAGGAAATTGTGCATTTAATCAATAAAATTTTACATTAACATAGAATATCAAAAAGAAGAAAGACATAAAATAAGGTATACATAAAAATAATGATTCAAAGTAAAAAAATTCGTAGATTCAAAGTACTAATACTTTAATTTTAGGAAGAATATTTATTCAACGAAAAAGTAAGTGCTACATACAGAAAAACTCGAGCAACAGTAAGCAGAAATTTGGAACACTTGGTGGATTTCTTAACAAGTAAGTTTAATAATGTTTATTATTTTAAATATGTTTTTAAATATAATATTTGACTTATTTTTATATAGATAAAATAATTATGAGGCAAAAAATGTGTTACTGGCCCAAATTATGATGTTTTCAAAAACATGTTCTAATATGCCGTCTATATCAAAAAAAAAAAAAAAAAAACTAGTTGGTTTTTAGAAAACTAGATTTACAAAACCAAATCGTTTACATACCTTGTTTTCTCTCTATGAGTTTTTTGTTATCAATTTTATATTGTTTAATATTTTCTTTTAAAGACAGTTTGATTTATTTTTGTTTTAAATAATGTTTTTTACAATCTTTTGAAAATAATTTATTTAAAAAACATTGTGCTGTCATCTTAATGTAGTGTCTACATTAGACCACCCATGAATACAAAATTTTTGATTTTGCTTGCTCCACCGGCAGTTTCTGATAAATGGGGCTAAAAAAAATATTATGTGTGCAAAAATTGGGTCGATCAGTCGTAAACCGGCCAGTCGACTTTGATTTTTGTCCTAAAACAAGGCTTAAAAATAAATATCTTTATTGCGCTATAACTCTTTGATTTAACATTTTGCGAAAAAAAAACTATATAAGCTTGTTGTGATATCATAAGGCCCTCGTTTTAAATTGGGCCTAGCCTGTTAGTAACGGTTTTTATTATTTTGTAGAGCAGGATTTGTAGTTTTTATAAATCGATACATTTTGTCACATGTGCTTCCTATATTAGCGTAGATGGACGAAAATCTGAATTAGCATTTACCACCGATCCAATTTTTGCACATATATTATTTTTTTAGCCCCATCTACCAGAAATTGCAGGTGGAATAAGCAAAATGAAAACTTTTGTAAATCTCATGCATTTCATGAGTAATTTAGTGTCCATCTTGTTAAAAAAATAATTCCCATTTTCGAGCACAGTGTATTTAATCTTAAAATATTCAAATTAAGTGAAATATTGTATATTCAAATTATATAAATCAAATAGCAAATAAATAGATATAAATTTTCCGAAAATGAATAGTATTAATTCCTTAAAGCTTTGAAGCATTGCTCTATACGTACAGACCCAGCAAAAACTTGGTGATGGCATATAGTTACGAATGTGGTTACTTTTCAAAGATAACAACATACTGTCCGCATTACATGAAAGTATAATAGTAACTACTTACTTTTAACCTGATATGTAATCAAATACTTGAGATCTGAATTTTGGAAATGTTATTTTTTATCAATCGTATAAACACCAGAGTCTAGTTGAACACATGGCAGGCTTATTGTCAACAAAATCATTGGGGTACTTACTCCTAGCATACACGATAATTCATTCATGAAAAGTTATAACTGTAATTTGAATATTTTAAGTTGTTTATGTTTTAAATAAATAAATTGAAAAAAAATATCTGCTTTTTGTTGTTCCATATTTCAGTACTTATTTGTAACCAATAATGTAACTAGTTACTATTCATTTTGCTAATAAAGAGTTCTGTAATACTTTGAAATTAATGAGTTATTGAATAGATTCAAAGTAATTAGTTCTTGCAATGACATTTAAGTAATGACTTTCTGATATGCTTACCTGTAATAATATAGAGTAAGTAGTTACCTCTAATGACATAGCCGTGTTAAAATAATGAGTTATTCATCTAATGTGTAAGTTCTGAATATCCATTATATCAGCTTCTTAACTCATAACTTGGCAAGCAAAGTTTTTGCTGGGAACTTTCCCGAATGGGAAAATCTGAATAATAGAATTTCGAAACTTTGTTATACCTATTATATGTCTTGCAAGGTTTGTATTAACTTTAAACTATGGTATCATAACTTTCAAAAATGTCAATAAATTTCATATCCTTAAAATAATATTACATAATAATTACGTTCATAGCACAAAAGGAAAAAGATTTATAAAAAAATTACAACCACTGGTTAAAATTATTACTTTTGTAGCAATAATAACCAACAGTAAATTTTACATTTTTGCTTATTAAATCATTTCAACATATTATCTTCTTGCATGACTACATTTAAACGTAAAAAATAACGGTTAAATGGTTTGTGTCTGTAATATTTATTTGCACACAAAGAACAGGGTGTCTCACACATTTTTAAGGAGAAAGCAGAAAAAATTCTGCTGAAAAACGAAAAATTATTCTATAAAAAATCTGTCAATGATAAGCTAAGCAATGCAATACATTTTTTATTTTAAATATTTAAAGCTAATTTTAAAATGATCAATGCTTATTTTTTTACATTTTTAAGTTTTTATTCTGTCGGACAAACATATTTTTTTCAAAGTTGTCTGTTTTGGCGTAAAAAAAATTATACATAGAAAGTGATCTTTCTTCGTCAGGAGCGTGTTTGAATAATTGTAGTTCAGTTATCTTCTAAATACGATAATGTAGCTAAACTCAGAATAATCGACTTTGACATTTTTTTTTAATTTTCTTCAATCCTGAAATTCTGAAATTTGATTTATATTACAGTCCTTCTAGGTTTGCCAGACGACATTGAATGAACTTGATTGACAATATATTTTAGAAATTGTCAAGTTACAAGTTCAAATGTAATTTGTCAAGTTGAAAATAATTTGTAGTTATAGCTCTATGTATAAAAAAGGTAGCTTTTTTTCAATGGTTTTCATTAATTTATAATTACTGACTACAAAAATTTTTTAAGTAAATTTATTATGGAGAATAGATCTTAGGATAAGTACTTTTATAACTGAATGAATGCGAAATCAGTAAGAACTTGTTGGCATCTTACGAAAATACTGCGTGTTTTACGCAAACCAAAATTAAATTGGATTCGTAAAAAAAAATTAATTTCATTATAACTGCAAGTTTTCGGTGAAAATCAGTAAACAAAAACTCAACAGAAATAAATAGACACATATGTATATTTTTTCCATATTGTCTCGTTTTGAATAAGTTAGCATTGGAAGTTCTTATCATTTACAAAAGGTTTAACCAAAGAATAAAAATGCCAGGATAATAAATATACTAGCATGACGCATAAAAAGTGTAAAAATGAATTAAATTTTTAAATACAAAATAAACACATTAAATTGCTTTGATTTTCATCCAAATAATATTTCAAACAACATAATTTTCTTTTTTTTTTTCATTTTGGCCAAGAAAAGTGGTCAACCAAACCGTAGTCCACTGCAGGGAAATTAAATTTAATTTGTATATAAACCAATTTATTTTTTTAATAAAATTAACTTTATTAATCAATTTTTAACTACATCTTTGGATGTTGTTTATATACTTCTAAAGATCATGAAAACTATTGAAACTTTGGAAGTAGTGAAAATGTACTTTCTTAAAAATTACTTCTATTTATTTTTGCTCCGTAAATGTATTTTTTATAGTTGAATATTTTGAAAGTGCAAACCCCTCTAACTTTATTTAAAATTGCCAATATTGTAAAATACTAGAAATTGTATTGTTCTCCTGAGAAGTTGTATTTTTAGAAATAGAGGATTTTGAATATAGGCCTCCGATATACAGCTGTGTACAAAATAATAGTAGCATTAACATATACTTTAGAATTTTTGTTACTGCATAATTCCTAAACATGAACAATAATTATACCGTTATTTTTCTTAAGCCGCGCGCTTTTTGCCTGTGCAAAATAATAATAGCAAAATGTTAAACATCGGAAAATGACATTATTTTTTATAATTTCGGTTTCCTTTTGGTTTTAAGTAAATTATATAGTCGTTTACTGTACTTACAGTGAAATTTTGCTGCCAAAATTTTTTAAAATAGGTGGCGGCAAACACTGTATTCCAATTACCCGTAATTTAATGGTGAAAACAATTTCAGAAGGTAAAACATACAAATTTATGCAAATATGTTATGGGATGTTCTCACACAGTTATTTGAAATTTCAAAAAATATAATGCAAACCAAAAAACACGAATTCGCAAGTAAAAAACTCTTCCAAATGACTGTACGCGTACAAAGCGAATGGTGAGCTTAAACCCATTTGTGACGTCCACTAAGGTAAAATAGGACTTAGAGCTAAAAGTTGATGCGTCAACTTTTCCTCGATATCTCCAAAAACAAAATCTGTAAGAAAGATGTCCAAAAAAATGTTGCGGTCCCCTCCTCAAGAATACGCCACTGGGGGGCTGGAAAAAATTTTGCGTGGAGGGACCCTAGGGCAACCATTTTTTTTAAGAGACGGCGGGCACCAGTGTTGCCAGGACTTCAGAAAAAAAGAAGCTAAATTGGACTTTAAAAAAGGTCAGAAAAGGCTAAATGACCTAAAAAATGAAGCCAGAAAAAAAGCTAATATATTGTCTTATTAAAAAGCACATTTATTCTCATTAGTTTTTGGTATTTCTTGAAGATATATTAGTGAATTTATAAATTTAACATAAATAGTTCCTATGGATAATAAAGTTTTTAAAAAATAATTATAATTTTCTCCTAGAATGAAGCGCCGCAGGCGAAAATTTTCGCTAAATATAAACAATTTATATTTTTTGTGCGAATTAATACACAAAAATGGTTAAATTTGTGATTTTTTTTAAATAAAATTTAAAAATTTTTAGCCTTTTTAAAGCTATGTTAAGAATCAAAAAAGGCTAGAAAAAAAGCTAGAAGCTAAAACGAACATTTTGAAGCTAAAAGCAAAATAAAAAGGCTAGATTTAGCCTTAAAAAGGCTAAACTGGCAACACTGGCGGGCACATTACCAGATAAGAACTGGCCGGCCGTATTAAAATTAATATTGAACGGCGGGAACATAACCTGATACGCACTGTCCGGCCGTTAATACAGATAGTAATATAATCGGCGGGCTCATTACCCCATATAGACTGTCCGGTCGATTTAAAGAAAAAATTTTAATTAGAAAATTAGGATGGGGCTGAGAGTGCGGGCCGAACCATTATATTATTTTAACCCACCCCATTCCTTGGCTCTTACGTTGGATGACCCACCATTGGAGAGTGTAGATTGCCAATCTACAGCAGGTCATCGGCACCTGAAAAGAAAAATATTAGTATATTGAAGAAAATTTAACTGGAACGATACATACACTTACCTGGGTGCCTGTAATAGAAAATAAATATTAATATGTTTATCAAATATTTTTTTTTTTAATTAAACTCAGACTTACCTTTTTATCCACAGTCGTATACAATTGAATGAAATGACATATCATTGTAAATAAACACATGCAGCGAATGAGAAAATAATGCTGTCAGATGTAATAGGTATGAATAATAAGGAGTGAGATCGAAAAAATCTCCACACACATTTTGCCTCATAACTTTTTTCGGAATCAATATTCAAATTTTTTTCTGATCTAGTTATCATGGAAAAATACTTCAGTTATTATTTTTGATAACAACCATGTTAATTTGTCCTTATTTTCATCAAAATAAGTGGCGAAAAAGATTTACGTCCTACAAGTTATTAAATAATTTCAAAAAATCCAAATAGGTCTTACAAATAATTGGCCACAGAATTAAATGTCGTCCGTAAAACCGTTTCTAATGTTATTAAACAGTATCAGGAGAATTTGACTATTGATGTGAAACCTAATTCGGTAAGAAAAAAGGACCACATGATATTGGGACGGCCAGAAAATTGAAGGCATATTGAAAGGAACTCCAAACACATCTGGTAGAAAATCAGCTCAGTTTTCTCAGTGCTTCGACTATTTGGTGCAAAAATTTAAAGCTAATGGGAAAGTTGATAACGTATAAAGTTCAAAAAATTCCAAACTGGAATTCTGCAAAAAAAAATTACAAGCCAAAAATAGGACTTGGAATTTAAAACCAAATTTCATACAAAAATACTCAAGCTGTATAATTGACGAAGAAACGTAGGTGCTGGCAGAATCTTCGCAGCTTGTGTCTCAAAAATTTTTATTGCTAATGCTCGAAGCAATGTTGGAGATAAGTTTAAGACCCAAAAGCAGCAAACATTTCTTACAAAATTCATGGTATGACAAGCTTTTTGTAGTTGCGGCAAAACAGGAAAGTCATTTGATACATTCGGATCTATAAATACCAAAATATGCATAAAGGAATATTTGCAAAAAGGACTTATTCTTTTCTTAAGAAAGCACAACGTTTCCACATATTTTTGGACCCATTTGGTATCATGTCACTACGGTAAGAAAGCTCTGGAGTGATACCAAATCAATAACATAGTTTTAGTACCAAGAGAGGTCAATTTTCAAAATTGTCCATAGCTTAGACCAGTGGAGAGATATTGAGATCTTGTGAAAAGTGAATTCAAGAGCACAAAAAAGGTTTCCCAAAATACCCAAGATTTTAACAAAAGATGTGCACACTGTTCCAAAAAAGTGACTGAAGCAACTATCAAATCTCCAAAGAAAGGGTTTTCAAAAATGGTCCAGTGGTTAGAACCATAAAAATAATATATTTCTGTGATCTGTGCTAAATTATCAAATGATTACAAAAATAATGAAAACTATAAGATCAACCGATTCCAAGTTATTGAATATTATGTATGTTAAGAATTTTTCGATCTCATTCCTTAATAAAGTTAAATAAAATTAAATTAAATTATGAATGAATTTACATGTTTGACGTTAATTAAAAAAAAAATTGCAGAAGTTTAGAAGCATGTTGCGAAGTTCATGAAAATATAAGGATAGGTATATAAATCTAAAAGAAATAGGAGAGATATAGGAATGTAGAAGAACATAACTATAGCCTACTTTATGGAAATTATTTTCATGGAAAAGTCCGAATATATATAGGGTACATAGACCAGCCATTTTGATTTAACAACCGGCTTTTAAACTGGCAAGTAATTTATTACATGTCGAAGGACTTAAAATTATATTTATATATATATATATATATATATATATATATATATATATATATATATATATATATATATATATATATATATATATAAAATTAAAATATTTTATGGTGAATGTTTATATGTGAAAACAATAAAAAAAAAAGAAAAACTTCATAACTTAAGGATCGATAAACAAAGTATTTGTTCAGTGAAAGTGAAACCTCCTCGATAAAAATTCTGTTTAAAAGGAAAAATTTGAAAAGAAAAAGGTATTTGCAATTTTTGTGTAAAGGAAATTATAAAATAAGTTTGTGACTGATTTCTTTAATATTTACAATATACTTCTTCAAAGTTCGTAAAAAGAAAGGAAGCCAGAAAAGTGCGAGAAAATATACAGGTCCCCCAACCAAGGCTATCAGGAAGAATTGAGTGGGGACCACACAATTTTAATTCTGTGAAGGAGAGTTTTCAAAGCAGCAGTAGATTTTGGTTAATAAAAGAAAAAAAGACAATATACATTGCCAGGTAACCAATATATCACACAATAATAAAATAGAAAGTGAGACATTTGATTAAAAGCAGCAGCCGGTATTTTATTTAAGAGAAAATAAATTATTTAAAAAAGGCAGAAAAAAAATAATAATAACAAACAAAATATATACAATAGAAACTTAAGAAATAATAGTTCCGTCTATAGATTAATGTTAATTTAAGTATAAGTTAGTTAGGTTAGTTTTTATTTGTATTCTATTTTTATTTGTTAAGTTTTAGGCAGCGTCAATAAATAGTGTTAATAAATATAACAAAAAAAAATCATTTATTTAAATAACGTACTTTTTATATGAATTGCTCATCTTAACCGCGGGAAATACTCAAACTGTAGGCTTTCATATTAGCCATCGAACAATCGTTTAAAAGAGCTCTTTTAGGCTGATAAATTATTAGTTAATTCTAATCGTAAAATAGAGTGGTTTTAAGAGTTTGATGAGGAAGTACATATAGGAAGTAAATTTGCACACTATTGTGAATGTTAGTAGTTTTTTTTTTTTTTTGGTATTTATTGAGACCAAATTATACGTTAAGTTTTTTTATTTTTGTTTCTTATTTGTTATAACTTTGTTGTTTTTAAGTTTTATAATAATATTAGATTTTTTTTATTATGATGAAATAAATTTTTGTATTAGTTTCATGATGGAGTAAATTTGTAGAAGATTGAGGGGTTAATTTAGTGGTAAGTAAGGAAGTGTGTGTGCAGATAGAGGGGTCATCATAATTTATTAGGGATATAATAATGACCATGGTAGGGATGGGCAACTGGAGCCTAACATCTTGCTCCCTCATTTGATGTGATGTGTTAGAGTTTTGTTATTTTTTTTATTCCATTCAATGTTTTTATTGATACTGTTCTAGGTCGAGGCAAAACGGTGGTGCTCACACCTTAGAGAAAGAGCTTATGACCTGTGCTAGCTACCCCAAATTTTGACTTGGCACTCAACAAGGACACGTAACAAAAAGTCTCTTTACTCAACTACAGACAGGTGAGAAATTGTATTAATTTCGCTATACTGCACTTCGACTTGTCCTATACGAAATTCTCTGCCCAGATGAGTCCAAAGTAGTTCTTTTTTGGTACATATGGGATGCATGGGCAAGAATATATGTGAGGGTATCATTAAAGCAAATACTATTATCCAAAATTTGTTCTGAAGTCTGTCAAGCACGGTAGTGGGAAAATCAACGTTTGGAGATCCTTTTCATATCATGGTCCATGTTATGGATAAAAGAAAACATGGATGCCCCAAATGCATGTGGAAATACTAAGAATAGTCATGTTGTTTTATTGAGAAGAGAATATGTCACTCAAATGTGTGTTTTAGCATGAAAATGTTCCTAAACACACGAGCAAATTGATTAAAAAAAATGGTTTTCCGAAAATAAAATGGATGTTGTGGAGTGACCGGCTCAGTCACAATAGAAAATTCCCATTAAAAATCTTTGGGAAGATATCAAAGATACTGTTTTTGAAAAGAAACCGGGAAATGTGCGAGAATTTTGGACGCCAGTGCAGTCAGCTTGGAAAAATATTCCTATAGAGAGGTACATGTCATTAGGGGGCTCGATGCCACGACTTTGCGCCGAAGTGAAAGCTTCTAAGAGCTATTTCACAAAAAAAAGAAAACTTAATCAAGTAGTTTTAATTAAACTGGTATTATTCTTCGTTGCTACTATTATTTTGCACAGCAAATTTCTAGGGTCTCAATAATTTTAAGATTTACTTTTTTTTTAATAAAATTTGAAAAACATATTACAAATTCCAAGTACATACATTTTTTGAAATGAACAAAAAATCTCCATTTCATTGAATGTAAAAATGTTACATATGGTGTTACTATTATATTGAACACATGGTCCTGTGGGTAAGAAGTCTTTGTGATGGAGGGG
The DNA here is from genome assembly GCA_951394005.1 of Protophormia terraenovae. Classification (NCBI taxonomy): domain Eukaryota; kingdom Metazoa; phylum Arthropoda; class Insecta; order Diptera; family Calliphoridae; genus Protophormia; species Protophormia terraenovae. The sequence continues at coordinate 20,205,558 of OX596076.1, read as the reverse complement.
ACTTTGTGGTACTTTTTTGTTCTTCTAATAATACTTTCTAATTTTCTATAATATTTAACGTAGAAACATGAAATTAAGGACATGGGGTGCTAAGTGAATGAGAATCCATAAGAAGGGACTTTGTGGTACTTTTTTGTTCTTCTAATGGTACTTTTTAATTTTCTATAATATTTAACCCAGAAGCATGACATTAAATATATATATTCCTATGTGGGAAAGAAGAGGAATCTTTGTGGTACTTTTTTTGTTTTTCTAATGGTACTTTTCGAATTTTCTATAATTATGAATCTAGAAAAATGAAATTAAGGACATGTGGTGCTAAGTGAATAAGAAAAATCCATAAGAGGGGACTTTATGGTGCTTTTTTTGTCCTTCCAATTAAAATAAAAATATGTGGTTCTAAGTGAATGAAAATCCATAAGAGGGGACTTTTTTGTTTTTATAATAGTACTACTTGAATGTTTTGTTATATTCATCCTAGAAACATAAAATTTAAGATGCAAGGTCCGAAGTGAATCCTTAAAAGAGATTTTGTGCTACTTTTTCCTTATTCTGATATACATTATTATTCTAATATTTATTTTTCGTTATTCTAATATTAGAAACCAGAAATTAAAGAGATATTGTTATTTATGGATTAGAATTCTCAAGCTTTGTTAGTTACATTCTGCTATACTAAAAAATAATAAGAGAAATACTTTGTTAGTTTTTTAACGATCGATGTTAAAGATGTTAGAAGTTGGTACTTTATTGGCACACTACTAACTTTCTAAACGAAAAGCATAGAAATAAGTTTAAAATATTCACCCTTATTCTAATTGGCGTCGTCGTCACAAAACGACGTCGTCTTTCATCGACTGTTGTAAATTGGTATTCTCGTTGTCGTTATCGACATTTATCGATGGCTGTTGAGTTATGTTCGGTATTCTGTATGAAATATTGACGTCGTTATTGTGTTGAAACGACATTGATTTAGTCGTCGAAATATTTGGTAACGACAAGAAATTTTAAATGTGTGAAATAGACGAAATGGAGAAAAATAAAATTACAAATGCAAATCAATTTGAAAAACTTGTGGAAGAAATGGAAATGGAAAAAAATCCTTTTTTGGCAAAAGGATTTCACAGAGGGACAGTTGCAAATAATTTTAAAGAACAATGGAACTCAGTATTGTCCTTAACGCTCTTGGCCCGCCTAGAAGATTAGGAGATGGATGGCAAAAGGTAACGAATATAAATGAATATGAATAAAAATATAATTAATGTGAAATTTATTTACAGGTTTGGAGAGACTTAAAATTTAAAGTTAAAAAGAAAATAGTTTGAAACAAAGCTGAGTGTAATGCTACGGGTGGAGGAATATTTAAACAATTTACTCTCAGCCCGCTGGAAGAATCTGTTGCAAATCTCTTACAGTTTCAAAAACAGGTGAATCCTGAGGGAGCCGTTCAGGGGGTACAATGCCAGAATCCGGCTAATGAACGTGAGGACACTGAAGCGGGAGAGAGTGGCAATATTGAATTTGATGAACAGGAATTGTTAATTTTACAGGATTTACTTCAAAGTTCATCTGGATCCAATAATCATTCAGAACCTGTAAAGAAAAAGAGCTCAACTCCATCCAAAAAGAAGGAAAATTCTACCCCGGCAAAAAACAAGCAGGAGTTGCTGCAAAAACACAGCCATGAGCAAGCAAAACTGTTGACGGATATTTCAAATTCATTGTCTTCAGTTAAACGCACTCTAAGAGATGTTAGCAATTATCAAAAAAAAAAAAAAAAAATGCTATATATAGAAGAAAGGAAAATAAAGTTGTTAGAGGAAAGAAACAAAAGAGAGCAAGAGATGCATGAAAGCGAATTAAAAATCAAAAGATTTAAAATCATCGTCAAAGAAAAGGAACTTCAACTCCTTAATAAAAACGTACTTTAAAAGTAATTTTCTTAGAATAGGTTTTTATTTTTTATATATTTTGTTAATTAGTTTTATGAAAGATTAAAGACTGAATTAAAATTAAAGAAAACTTCGTTTTATTTGTTCTCTTATTTCCGATGCCACGGTACTTTGCGTAATTTCTACGTTGTGCATATCTATATCAGCTTCGTTGTTTTCTGCATTGGAAGTATCCTCACTTGTAAAATCTACGCCGAATTCAATGCATATATTGTGAAGTTCAGCACAAACATTAACCATCTTAATCGCTTATGCGGAACCTGCATATCGTGCATCCACAAACCGTATCCGCATTTTGTGATCATATACCTTTATGGAAATAAATATTACAAATATTAAACATACTTACAATCATAGCATTTAAACTAAAAAATCCTTTGCGGTTAAAATATAAATGCTGGTCATCTTTATTCGGAGCCAAAATTTTAATGTGGGTTCCATCCACGCACCCAATAACGCCTGGAAAATCAGTTTTTTCAAAAAACTCTAATTTGGCTTGATTTCTTTCAGCATAAGTCATTTCAAATTTTATCCATTGGGGACAAACTAATACTTCTATAGCATCCAATGTCTTGGATAGAATCTTGGAAACGACAGGCTGTGACAGTCCCAAATTAAAATCGTTTTTAACACTTAGCTGGTACGATCCTTGCGCCAAAAATCTTAATGTAGCTGCCAATTTTATGGTTTTTGAAATGAAATTTGATCTTATTCCGGGTTTTAAATTAGGAGCTATTGTCTCCAGAACATGATTAAATGCTGTTTTATTGAGGCGAAAGTAACTTTCAAACCTACTTTAAGAAAAAAGAAAATAAAAATTCTGAAAACAATAAATTATTTGCGTCTTACTTGTTATCTGGCAAGTTTAAAATGTTGGACTTCTGTCTGAGCATTCGTTTTTGCCGTATTATATTAAGTTGATTTTCGTTATCGCTCGAATCAGAATCAGACATAAAAAAAATTTTTTTTTATTTAATAAATTTTAAACAAAACTTTAAATTTCCCACAAAATAACAAGAAAAATAAATCAGCTGACTCAAATATTAGTGATGTGTTTTTCGTTTTATTGAAATCATCGATAAATAGTCGACGTCGTTTCAAGACTGTTAGATAATACCATATTTGCGTCGAAATGACGACGATGTCGAAAGAAAGTGATGTCGACTCAAAAACGACAACGACGTCGTCGACGCCAATTAGAATAAGGGTGATTATCTTTTTTATCAGAAATATATCAAACATGTCTTTCGTACATTTCGAAAATCCAATTTTTTTTTTATTGTATTTTTTGGTACCTTTTTAAGTAAAATATTTTAAAAGTTTATTGTTGTTAAGGCCGACAAAATACCATTATTCCCACGGGTGTTAAGAATCTCAGTTTAAAATTATTATATAGTATGGTTTTTATAAAAAAATTTCGCTAACGAAGTAGCTGGTTTACAGCTCGTGTATATATATTTTTTTAAGTACTTATCCACATTTTTCATTTGTACTTACCTTCACATTTTATCTTTTTTTTTTAACTGAAATAAAACTACTTTTTCTCTTTATTTTGAATTTAATTTAATTCTTTGTTTTTCTCTCTTAAGATTTCAGTTAAATTATCGTTTTTAAATTCATGATTAAATTTGTAAGTATTTGTATGTTTAATTTAAAATTTTCCATTCGTTTAATTATATGTTAAGTTGTATTGGGTTTTTTGTGTAAATGTGTTTTAAGTCAGTTAGTGTATGTATAAGTATATGTATGTATGTGTTTATTTGTTTGATATTAGTAATTAATTATCTTTATTAACATTAACATTCAATCATTTAATTTTGTTTTAAATTGTATATTGTTTAATTTATGCCATCTAAATGATCAATTAATTGATTGATTCAGATTCATTAATCAGCAACATTTCTTAATGAAATTAATTAATTATTTTGTGTATTTGATACTATACTAGATACAATGAGTGTTTTTGTTTGTTTTAAACTTTAATCGCTTTGATTTAATTAAGTTGATTAATTACATACATATAAATATTTTAGGGTGATTTGGGATTTTATATAAATTTTATGATTTTCATTTGGTATTGTTTCTTCTTAATTTTTTTTTTATTATAAGATTTTTTATTCTTTGGTTTTAACAATATGTTTATCTTCTCTTTTTAATTTCGTTTTTTTTTTTTTTGTATTCTAAAGATCTAGTTGCTTAAATAAAGTTTAATTTTAAATAATTTTAAACTTAAGTTTGTAAAATTAATATAATTTAATTTATTATCATAATAAGCTCGAAATTAAAACAAAAAATATTTACTAAGTTCTGCTTGATTTTTTTTTTTTTTTTTTTATATTATAAGTTTTATTAGTTCAGGCAAATTTCAGATTAAAATTCTTGGATTTAGTAAAACAAAAACTAGGTTAAATTTTTGTATTAAATAACATACATAGATTTAAACTTATTGTTATAATTATTTTATTTTTAAATAGAGGTTTCCATAAAATTAACTAATTCCCAAAAAAGGATTAAGAAACTTCTTATTCAAACGATTAAAATAATAAAGACCTAGATTAAAAATCGATAAAATAAAAATTTCAAAAGTCTACTTTTAAAGAAACTATTAAAACTATTGCTGTAGTTTAATCTTTGTTTACATCGACACCTAGTTAACTATCTCTTTAAACCAGTGCTTGCCACTCTGAGAACGCATCTTATTAACATTGTTTTTTATACCCTACACCACCAAAGGTGGTTGGGGTTTTATGTGTTTGTGCAGAAGTTGTAACACAGAGAAAAAATCTTCGGACACCCACCTTAAAGTATACCCTTCGACTCAGAATCACTTTCTGGTCGGCTGGCTGGCTGGACGGCTGGCTGGCTGGCTGGCCCATTATTTCACCTAGCCCCCATACAAATGTCCTCCCGGAATAGAGTTTTAACACATAAAGATGCCTTAAAATATGAATATTTTAATGAAATTTAGTACAAATAAGTTTTATATCAACAAAAATCCGTCTGCCAAATTTCATGAAGATCGGTCCATAACTGACCATAGCTCCCATATAAATTCCTCTCCCGAAAATCACTAACGTGCATAAATCCCATATAAATGTTAGTTAATATTTAGCACAAGTAAGTTGTATATAACTAAAAACAAAATTGTGTGGATCTTAATGGTGTAGGGTATCATATAGTCGGGCTTGACCGACTATATCTTCTTCTCTCGTTTTATTATAGGTTTTGTATTGTAGAAATGAAAAAGTTAAAAGAACGTCCGCACATGTGCGCCACTTTTGTTTTTGTATAAGTTCTGTACAGTTCCCCAGCAGTCTATGGTGGCTGTTGCGTGCAAGTTACCTAACGGACTACATTGGGGTACCACTAGTCACTTTATTAGCTACGTGACTAGTCACTTTAACATGGGCTTGTTCTAGAAGGAAGTCTATTGCCACCTCAACGACTACATGATGTCACTTTTTTGAACACAAAATCACCTCCAGGGCTATCGAAGGGTCAATAAAGTGACAACAGGCACTTTCACGACTAAAAGGTGACCTATTTTTTATATACACAATCACCTCAACGGCTACAAAGTGTAACTTTTTGTAACACTTTACTGGTTACAATGAATCAGCGAACAATTTTTGATTCTTCTTTTCGTCTTCTTCCTGCTTACCATAGAGTCAGTAAAGTGGCAATTGCCTATACGCTCATTGGTGACCGATGGAGAGCGGCAGGTGACTATACACCAATGAATCTTATTGTCTAAAAGCGGGTTGATTTGTTTGCAATTAACTTCTGAGTTCTTATACAAAACATATACAAATATAAAATGTGAATGAAATGCGTTCTCAGAACGCCGAGCACTCTTTTAAATGGAGATTAACGAAACTCTTAAATTAAGAGATATTTTAGTTAAGATATTCTCTAGCGAATAAATAAATCATTTAAACGTTTCATCTTTTTTAACAAAAAATTATCTGCTTTCTAAAATATTTCAGTTTAAATAATAAATTCAGCATCTAGAACTTTAGTTGTACAATATTTTAAACTTTAGTTAGTCAAATAACTTCAATTTATTTATTTATTTTATTTTATTTTATTTTTTTTTTTTCATTATGTTTTTCTAAATTTTTAGTTGTTTTAACCAATAACTTTTTATTGCTAAAATCACTATCCTAATTTTATTATTTTTTTTTTTTTAATAATTTAAACCTGGTTTAACTATAAGATCTCTAGGATATATCATAAAAGTTTAAGTGTAAGTATGTATAATTTATAATTTATTTTTTTCCATATATTTTTCTTTTTCTTAACTTAATAAAATTAAAAGTTTAAGCTAAAATTTATTTAAATTAATTCACAGTTTTAAACATGTGTAAAGCATATTTAGTTTTTATGTTTTTATTTTCTTGACTTTCTTTAATTTTAAAATCTTAAACTAAATAAATTTTTTATAAATTTAATTCGTAATTTTATTTAAAAATAATTAAAAATTTAATTGTAATATAACACAAATAAAGCTTCAAATTATAATAGAATTATATCCAGCGAGGACGGTGAAATGTTTATAAGTAAGTAAGAAATTATTAATAATTTTATTAATTTTTTTTTATAAACAACAATCTATTATAATAATTAACTACAAATATATATTTAAAATTAATTTATCACAATACATACAACATAAATTTTCATTTTTTTTTATATTTTCATAAATAATTTACCAACTATTCACAATTAATTTTATCTTATAAATAGGCTGTTGATATAATCTTTAATCACTGCCTTAAGGTATGCTAAATAATTTAATTTAAATTTGTTTTGTAAGTATAAATTTAATTGTGAATTGTTTTTTTCTATTTATAGTAATAATATATATTTATTGCTATTTATTTTCTCTATAAAATCAGTTTAAGAGATTTATAGTACGAAAATTAAGCTGATAAGGTGTCTTTGGTAGGGGAATGTTAAAGAGATAATAATTTACCAGTCTATGATTTTTTTTATAATATGTATGAATGTAGATTTTATGTTTTTAAGGAGTCAATTGTATTCATGTCAAATGGATTATATTACTGATAAAGTGGAAACATTTAATAAATACTAAATAAAATAAATTCATTATCTCAACAATTAAAACCTTAACTACATGACTCTAAGATATATTTTGTTTTCTTTCAATGTCATATTACCGAATACAGTGTATAATCTCTAACTAGTATAAATCGAAACTCTTATATAAAATTCAGATAGAGACAAGTCCCCGTCTAGCAAAAAATATCCAGACCGGTTTCAGTGTCAGTTTTTTATAAAGGTAGTATTTTGTACCACTTCATATTTAGAGAAATGACAAATTTACTTTATAAGTTTTTACTAAATATCGCTTATGTTATGCTTTGGGATTTTAGAACATGTAGACTAAATAAGTAAAAATTTTGATACAAATTTTTTATTTTTTTTTTTTTTTTTTATTTTAAAATCATCTCCGTGAAGATGCCTTTCAGAAAAGTATAAAATCATTATAAATTTTTAAGAAGAATTTTATTTTGAAGAAATCGAAAGGAAGGAAGAATGGATATAAAATTTTCTTTATTCATTATTCTTCTTTAACTAGTTAATAAAATCGATTGGATATTGAAAAAATCGACCAAGATCTTAAAATTCCAAATTCGAATAACTCAAAAACTATAGGAGATAAATAGTGCATGCATGTATTTAATAAGAGCGTTAAGATGATATAAAAATCTTTGAAATTGGGTATCCTATTTTTAGCCCCTATATCTACGTGCAATTGCATGTAAATCCAACCACAAGTTAGAGATTTATATTCAAAAATGTTAGGTATGTTTTACGTCAGATGCATCCACAAAAATTATTTTTCGATGCTACTGAACTATTAAAAGATATGCAGAAGAATGATATGTTACTTGTCCCAACTGGAGCCACATCGATCTGACCCTATTAGACAGAAATATAACTTTAGACTGTGTGTGTCAACGAAGTGAAGTTCCATATCATGATTGTGAAACCAGGCAAAACTTAAAAAAGCAACATAATTCGTTCTTCGCAACCTTTACATTATTACCGATAAGTACAAAGTAAAATTATGAAAGAGTAACCTTTGCAAACCGAATATTAAGTGATTAATTACAGGTACCTGAAAGAATAACTATTGTAAAAAACACTAGTCTACATATTATCATAACGTAACACTGGGTCTCCACATAATTTTTTTATATCATAATATGTAACAGAGAGTGTCAAATCCGCCCTTTGAGAGAATTATCTCACGTGTAGACTAAGAGCCCAAACACAACCTACCGGATTATTTTTTTATATGAAGATTTGGCAACTAAAACAACACAGCGGAATCCGTTGGAAATTAAAATCTATTTTAATTTCACAACGGATTCTCAAAAGCTCTCATTTTCTCACTCTCCCTCTCTGTCAGTGTTTCCGTTGTTGCAAAATTAATCACATAGGTTTACATTAAATTTATATAAGAAAGAAAAAGATAGATAGTACATGTTTACTCTGTGACTGAATAAAATAATGAAATATTATGAGATTTATTAGAATACATTTACCCCTTGTTTAAGATTTAACATAATATAAACTAAATGTTTACTCTCTTCTGTAACATAGTGTCAATATAAGAAAATTTTTTATTAAGATAAACATCAAAATTAACGCATATTTATGGAAGGTGGCAACAGTAGCACAAAAACGAATTCATTAATGTTTTTAATATATGCAGTTTGACAGCTGAAAAAAACAAAAATAATAATTATCTGTTTAACTGAGGTTGCCTTGTATATTTTCGCACTGATTTTGAAGTTTGTCTTATTAAAAATTTGTATAATGTGGACACTATGTAAGCTGTTAGTATCATTAATAGATCATACACTGAGGAAAAATTACGTTACAAAATCGATACATTGAATATGTTTGCTGTCACTTTTTTTACTTTTAAACACACATAATCGATAATATTATTTTAATTATGGTGGTGTCATGTTGATATTAATGCGATATCAATTCTTTGTTCTGATTTGATAATGCAATATTCAACTTAAACACATACGGGGTTAAATGTTAAATCGGCAAGACGTGTTTTTTTATACTTATTAAAAGAAAGGTTTATTTCGCAGATTTAAAGGCATTATCCACCATCTTCTTTTCAAATATTTCTTAAAGAAAGTTTGAAAGCTTCATTAACAACTATTAAGGAATTTTGTGTTAGGACTATTTGTCTGTCACAATATTTTCTGTGAACAGGCATGTTAATTTGATGTAAAACTATATAAAAATGAAATTGAAAAAAGATTCGTCTGTGCCGAATCTAAAATAAAAATCTATAGCTTGAACAAGGGCTTCAAAAATAAAAAATGCGTTTTCCCCGATATCTGTTATTACTGAACCGATTTATTTCATTTTTTCAGAACAAAAATTCAGAAAATAATTTCCGAGCCCGCTTTAAAAAACCGAAGTCCCTGGTATATGCAGAGGCTTCAGAAACTGAAAAACCGGTTCTAAAAACCGGTTTTTAAAGCATATCTCCGCCATTTATAAACTGATTTTGCTGATTCAAAAAACCAAAATTTTATAAAAATATTTATGACCGATATGTATAAAAATAAAAATCTATAGCTTAAACCAGGGCTTCAAAAAATAAAAAATTCGTTTTGTCCGATATCTCAGTTTTTATTGAACCGATTTATTTAATTTTTTCAGAACAAAAATTCAGAAAAAAATGTTCGAGACTTTTTTGTAAAAAAGAAGTCCCTAGTATATACAGAGGCTTCAGAAACTGGAAAACCGGTTCTAAAAACCGGTTTTTTTAACATATCTCCGCATTGAATGAACCGATCTTGCTGAATTAAAATAGCAAAATTCTCAAAAGGATTTCCGATCGTTCGATATATATATTATATATGTCAGTTATCGGTGGGCTTCATAAACGCCATTTCAACCGACACACGGACGGACGGACGGACATGGTCCTATCGTCATAATTTCTCACAAGGATCCCGAAAATGTAAACTTTTTTGCTCTCCGACGAAAATTGTGGGAATTACTAACGGAATAACAAACTTATATATACTCTTTACACCTGTGGTGAAGGGTATAATAATAAAAAAATGTGTTAATTTGAGTTAGTGTATTTTTGAGATTTATATAATTTTGTATTCTTTCTGAGACGCCACACAAAATTTCGGACTATCAATACCCTTTAAAACTGTAAACACCTTTCTTTGAATTAGAATATGTCAGAATATACACTGTCGGAAAAAATAAAGTTCATAGGGGGACGAAATTTGGCACAAATATTTATCTTATATAAAGTTTATTTGGTATTGAAAATGGGCAAATAAACAAAAAAATAGTTATGGGCTAAAAACTAAAAACACAAAGTGTCCGTTTCATACTTTTCTGCTGATATCTCTTAAACAAAATTATGAACGACATCGAAATTTTGTATAAATTGTTTGAGGATCGTTATAAACTTGGAAACCAAAAATGGGCGCCCACTTTACCGCCCACCTCCCATATAAAGTGAAACTTCAACGAAATTGTGTTCAAATAGTTCAAGGACCAATGTAAACTCGGAATGAAAAAATGGGCTTGGTCCACCCACTTTACTGCCCACCTCCCATATAAAGTAAAATTTGAAAAAGTTGATGGTGGGTATTTAGATTCGGCCGAACCGAATATAACATTCGAGTTTGTTTATATTGGTTTCAAAAATTTTCTATACTTGAACACTAGACTGTCCCGCAGAAAAAAAATTTGTAGAAAGGCCCCGCATTAATGAGCTGAGTATGGAAAAAATATTAAAAAAAAATCGTTTGAGGGGTCTTCCTACATCGAAATCCAAAAAAAGCCTTTTTATGGGACACTATATTGAACACATAGGACCTTTGGTATCGATTTTCATACCGCATTTATTAATTGATTTAAAACGTGATGGAAATGTTTCAGCGGAATTAACATCACCTGATGAATATTCTTCTTGAATTAATCACTTTCGTGAAAATGCCATTGATAGCCAAAAATAGTTTTTAGATTGTTCAGAATTGATTTTCGAAGGGGTCTTATTTAAAGATAAGGTTTAAATAAAAAAAAAGATTGTACTATTTTAATTTTAGTTTTTAGCTATTAAGCATTTTATTTTAAATAAATTTTTCAGTGCCTTAAAGCATTCCCCGAATAATTTACAACCACTCAACAGTTAAAGTAATTTTAACAGCGTAAATCGAGAGTTACCTGTAAATTCCACTTTAAAATTATCAAATTAAATAATTAGTAAGTTGTAGTTTCAGAGTTGTAATAACCTTTACTTAGCAAAACCGGTTTTTTAAATACTACAGATGAGAAAGCCCTTTTGCGAACGAAAGTCCTTCCTCCAATGTAGTATTTAAAGCACCGGCTTCGGCAAATGAAGAAAAACTTTAGTTAGCGAAGTATGTATTTTAAGTACCACTGAGGAGAATTCCTTTCACCTGGGCGTAAGTTCGCTATGTATACTTTCATTAGCGAAGTCAGTGGTATTCAAAATCCACAGACAAAAAATCTTTTGAGCCGATCCCAATAAAAATGAAAAAAGTACCAAACGAAATGAAATAAATAATTTCCAAATAACTAAAAGAATTTCGTTGGAAGTTATTTCATTTGGGAATTATATTATAAAATAACTTTCTGTAGCAAAAAATGAAATAAGTTCCAAATAAGGTTTTTAATTGCCCGACCCCGAGAATGTTTTAAAAATGTATTAATACAAAGTTAAAAAAACTCTTTCATATTAAAAACATATACCTACTAATTAATATCTACAATTGATCATAGACTGGTTAAAAGAACAGAAACATAAAAATCTTATAACTTAAATATCTTATTGCTAAAACATTTGTAGATTTTTTTTTTTTTCTAATTTATATAGTATGTTTAGACTCTAGAGAGACAAATAGTCTTGATTTATATGACTTAGTTTATGATATAGTTATAAGTACATACTATATTATTTCATTTAGATATTTAGTGAAAGCATTATTAACTAGGCCTCATATTTATATATTTAATTTTTGTTGTTTGTTTTTTGATATTTGTTAAATACCCTAAACCTAATAAAGGTAGTGAAATTAAAATATTTAGAATTATTAAAACATTTTCTTCTATTTAGAATAGATTATTTCTATGTAAAGATTATTCAGATCATTGGAAGATTTATTTTATTATAAAAAACTAATTCCTAAATATTTTTCTTTCACTATTTGCAAATTATTTTATGGCAAAGGGTATTTAATATTAACATCAAAATGGCCTTTAATTTCCTTAAATATTATTCTCCATATTTTTTCATTTCTTTTTAGAAATATGTATTTTAAATAAATTTCTAAATAAAGGTCAAAGGATTATAAAATAACAAAAATTTAATGTCTTATAAAACGTGCAATCAGTCTAACGTGTACCAGTAGTTTTTTTCCAGTTGATTAGAAACCACAAAACTTTTTTTTAAGAAAACTATTAAGGAATAAACAAATCATTTTAAAAGCAAACTCTTAAAACTAGGCATTAATAAGTATATAAACATACTTCTTAAGGTATGCTTAACATTTTTACCAAATTGCAATAGCTAATAAAATGATTTGTAAATATCTTAACTATTATTACTATTAGTCATATATAAAATATTGTTATAGCAAATGCTATACAAATTATACATTATTTTTCTTTCAAATGAAAAAGGAGGGGTTTCAAAGTCTTTTAAGGAGAGTTGAAACAGTTTAATTTTCTTTAATAAAATTTAAAGAAAATACTGTTTGGTTTTAAATTTATTATAAGAAATTATAAATTAAGAGAGCTGGGGTTAGAGAGAGAGAGATTAATAATTTAAAATTGTTGTATAATATTTATTTAATAATAAGTTACTTCTTGTTTAGTACTTAGTATGTTTTTCTTTTTTTTTTATTATATTTTCTATAATAAATCTACTATATTTATATTTAATATAAAGTTATATTTTGTTTCATTTCTTTTGTTTATTTTTTACCCTTGATTTCGTTTTAGTTATGCTTGCGAATTTAACATTTATTTAATTTAGTTTAATTTCTTTAATAGATTTAATTAAAAACATTTTATTTAAAACTTTAGCAACAACTCTTATTAATTCTCTCTATTAACTTTGGCACCATTAACACATTCTTATTTTTCTCATTTGCTATAAAATATTTTAATAAACAACCATTAACCATTTCATATTGGAATAAGAGTAATAATAAAATATATATTTAGGCTAGAGTTGCCTGCTTACGCCAACAACAGAATACCATACCGGGCATTTTTGAATCCTGATCTTCTAATTATAGATTCGTTTGTGTTCCCCCTCCTCCACCGGCACCGCTGCCACTAGCACCCAATGCAGCATTTGCTGTCAATTGATTACTGGGATGTACGCCGGTCAAACCGAGAGTCATGCTGTTTAATAGTTCATGTTCATTTTTGGCCTGCCTCAACCAGTTGCGCAAGTCTCGTGTACGTTCCACTAAACTGGTGGTGTAGCTAAGTGCTCTGGGATTTTGTGAGACTATAGTATTGGCTGCTATAATGGAGTTTTGCATACGTCCCGATGCCAGTTGACGATAGGTTTCCAAACGATCTGCTAAAGTTGGAATAGAATGAGCTGTATGTAGTGTGGAAGGTACATTGCTAGTGGCATTAAGTTGTTGTTGTAGATTAATATTGGTGTTACCTGTTGAGGGATTATTGGCTGCTACCGGTCCTGCGCTTAACATATGCGACCAATTCAATTCGGATGGAGAAATCATGGGAGCAGTTAAAGCTGTGACAATGAGAAAAAATATAATTTTTAATATTTATTTAATACAAAAGAATAGCAAGAAGAATTAATTAAAGAAGCGGAAATGTGTGTTTCAGTTCAATAACAAACTTTTAAAGAGCCCATAGATTAATGTACCCATTCCTTCAATATACTATCGTTATTTTTGGATCAAGTTTCTCTAATCGCTGTTCACCTTAAAGGCCATAACATCAAACCTATAACGCACAGTGTGCGATCTTAAAAATTAAATGGGAATAAATTTTATAGAAGGACTTATGCAACAGCATAGAAGTCGATTGCAAGTTTGCCAGGAAATTTTTGTCGGCACTGGAAGTAAAGGAAAACGTGATTCTAAACTATAATAACAGTACAGTGATTACAAAACGCTTCTTTTGGAAATAATTCTGTAACTTTTGAACCGTTGAAATATCTCAATAAATTTTCACCTGGACAGAGACGAAATGTTTTTTAGTTGATTTGCAGGAACACGGATTCCTAGCGGGTCAGGAGAGGATTGGGTAAACCTCCAAAGTTGGTCATCTCGGATATGTATTTTCTTCTTTTTTAATCGCCAAAAATTCATTTATAAATTGGACAGAAATAAAATTTTACATATAGATATTAGTCGTATTCACGCCTCCACCCAGAGACCAAAAACGGCCTATTGTGATCCCTTTAAAGAAAATAGAACAAGAAAAAATAGAATAGATCATAGATAAAGAAGAGTGGAACCTAAACCCTAGAAATCAGTAATGATTGCCCGTAAGTCATCCTTTTCCCATTATAAACCCTATGAGATTAATAAGCCCTTTGCCCGTAACCTCATCTAGTTCATGCAGTGTGTGGCTTCCAAACCATTTCAGCCTTCGTCGCTGCAGCCCTACGCAATGACAGAGAATGTGCTCCACTGTCTCTAGCTCCTCTACATGATCGCACGACCTCCAAAAGTCTGTCGTGCCAATGTCCCATTTACTCATCATGTTTCCTAATGATAAATGACCAGTGATCATTCCTACCATGACTCTCATACTACTTCGAGTCATACCCAGAAGGTGTTTTGAATCTGACAGTTTAAGACTAGGCCATAATGCTCTAAATACCCTGCATTCCGCTCTATTCCTCTCGGCTCGATTCGTGTTGTCCAGAGTCCACTCCCTTATGGCCCTAAAATAGGACCCAATTGGAATCCTAACAGATGTCTCCACGAAAGACTTATCCAGCTCCGAGCCATTGCGAGCCAGCTCATCAGCTATTTCATTGCAGAGAATGTCGCAGTGTTCCGGAGTATTATTGTATAGACATTCATTAGAATTCTCAATTCTCTCTTGCACTCAAAATCCCTTTGGGTCTAAGTCGTTCTACTAATGAGAGTAGAATTACTTATAGTTTTTAATCCGGGATCCCGGGAAATCGAAATTTTTTCCCGCTATCCCGGGAAAACAAAAAATCCGGAAAATTGCAATCACTAATTGAGATGTTTCCAAAGGTTCACAAGTTACAGAATTATTAAAAAAAATGCGATTTGGAACCACTGTGCGGGAAGTATAATACTCTATGGCAAGTTTATTCCCATCGAAATACGAAAGCAAAGAGACCTATCCCGTAAATCTTATTCTATGTAATGGAAACAACCACTATTTCTCAATCCATATCTTTACTTAAATTCTAATAAAATCCGTACAATTCCAGAACCTTCAAAATCTCTAATAACCCTCTAATACTTTCATTTAAAACACACATGTATTACCGCTTCTTTTGTTCGCTCTTCTTTCAACACTTACCTCCATGTTGTCCACTTTTACCCAACAAATCCAAAATCTCTCGAATTTCCGCATTTAAAATCTCCAAATTCTTAATACAATCATTCGATTCCAATGGATAAAGATCTTTGCGTTTATTTAAATTTTGAGTATCACCGCTGGCAAAATCAGTACTGCTAAAACCTGAACTTGAATGTGATGACAAATCACTTAGAGTAGCATCTTCCTTTAGTTCAACACCCAAAAGATCCATTGTTGGTTTTTCTTTTTCATAAATACGCAATAAACTCTGTTCTAAATGGCGTAAACGTATGACTTTTTCACCCAATAAAGCTCTTGTACGATGCAAATTCACTTCCATTTCGGTAAGCTCTTTTTCTTCCTGTATTAACTGATCCAAATTATGACGACTTACCATAGTTTTGTGTCTTTGTTTAATTTCACGTTGCCTAGCCCGGAAATTGGTTCTTTGAGTACGTAAAGATTCTTTGGCTCGCCTCACTGAATCACGTTCTAGGTGAATGCGATGTTTAAAGAATTCCAATTCAGAGCTGGCAGCACCAGCAGCAGCGTAATCAGCATTGGAAATATCTGAGAAAGGATAACGTAAATGATAAGTAGCATCCAAAGTATTTTCGGGAAACTGATCTTCTAGATCTTCTAATTTTTGCAATTGATGACGTAGATTTTCGACGGGAGTGCAAGGACGTTCAGATTTAAAGTTTTCAGAATTATTTAGACGAGAAGTTGAAGCTGATTTGAGGCGAGAAAATTGCTTTTTACGTTGTACTCCACCACGTGAATTATTGTTATTCTCCTGATTACTTTGAAAGGCTTCAGAATCGGAATTACCATTATCACTTAATATAGGCTGAGGAGCTGGTAAGTAACGTCCTTTCGAATAGTTATTGGAAATTGTGGTATCCGATTGACTCATTGAAGTGGTATCGTCCTGAGCTTGCAAATGTTTTATATATTTTGAGGCTATGCCAGGTTTTCGAGTCGTCGGAGCAGGACCTTTTTCAGTACTACGATCGCTGTGGTGTTGCTGATGCTGTGGATGATCTTTATTTAGAGGATGCAAATGGGTTTTGGGAGGCAAAGGAGGTTTACCATTTTTGCCAGTGGTATTGGTAGAAACACCTACACTATTTTGACAGGAAGTAGAGTAAGATAAAGAACGATTGTCACTGTTACCTATAGAAGGCTTATTCGATATGGATCGTTCCGTTTCTGATCCCGTGGTACAAGTATGTAAACTTTGTTGCTGTAAAGCTTGGGCTTCACGACGACGATTACGTCTTTCTAATGATAATTTTACATCAGTTTTAAGTCTTATATACTTCTCCTTGAGGCATCTATATTTGTCTTCTAATAAACGTTTTTCACAGCGCACTTTCTCATAGAGTCTATCCTCCCCATTGTCACGCATACGTTGTCTCTCCAACTCCAATTCATGATTGAGTTTATCTTTCATTTCATTAAGTTTCAAGGCATGTTCCTTTTTCAATATTTCTTCTTCACTCTTTAAGTCTCTTTCGAGATCCTCTAAAATTTCTGCATGATTCTTTTGCAAAGTACACATTTGTGCCTTGTGTTCATCTACTACGGCTTTACGTTTCGAATCCAGTTCTTCTTCCAATTGATGACGAATTTCTTCAAATTGTAATTCCATAGCTTCCTCCATTTGATGACGATGTGAGGTCAAACGTAAATCATATTCATGACGTATACTTTTCAGTTTCTGTTCATGTTCTTTTTTAATGGCGTCAATATCTTTTTGTAATTCTTCTTCTAAACGCTCGCGTTCTTCTTTTAGCCATAATTGTTTCTCTTTTTCCAATTTTTCTTGCAGGTGTTCCGAAGATTTTTCCAACTCTTCATCTTTGGATTTTTCCACCACCACCTTATCATTATTATCTTTCTTTAGGAAATTCACCAATTTGGAAGCCACTTTCAAAGATCTTACACTAGATTTTTCATTATTTACTGATTGTAGTTTCATTTCTAATTGTTCCACTTCACGACTGTGTTTACGACCCAGTTCATCGAGATCGAAAGGATTATTAGATGGTCCCGCCGAATGTAAAGAGTCTTGTTCTGATTTATTAATGATAAAACTTCTTACTGAACTTCCTTTGGAATCGGAATCAGTATCTTCGTATAGAGGTTTAACCGTGGTAGATTCTTTCAGCTTGTCCAAATATTGTACCGCTGAGGAATTCGAGGTTTGTGTGTGTTCTACACTTTGGGAACGAGTTAAATCGGCTACCTTAGTTTTCTCTCTATCAGGCAAATCCATGGAAAAGCTTTGAGCTTTAAGCATTTGTATGGTTTGAGTTTTGGTCACAGGTATAACCTTAACCTCTTTAAGATGTTTTTCATCATTTATAAGGAAAGGATTAAGACTACGTTGATAGGCTACGCCATCTAGAGGTAAACTGCCAATACCTACACAGTCATTTAACTCCTCACCATCTTCATCATCATCCCAGGGATCATCGTCTTCAGCATCATCATCTGAGTTGGCAGAAATTTCAGGACTTTGAGTCAATTTCCTGGAACTACTAGGATCTTCTTCGGGAGAATTACGCATCTTGGAACATTCATCTAAATTGAAATGTACTCTCTTCTTATCATCGCCTGTATCATCATGATTTTCCTTTTCCATACGTCTACGCATATCAGTTAAACTGGAATCACGTAAAATACCTTTCACCCCAGGAGGAGTACCAGCCATGCCCTCCACTATAACATTAGAACTATTACTGACGATATTATGAGGATTGGTAATAATGGCCGAGGCCTGATTTAAACCCACTTCTAGTTGACGGCGTGATTTCAAAAACATGGCTCCTGTACCCGATAGAGTAAAACCTTTCTTTTCATTAAGACTTTGGGAATCAGATTCTTGTTTGTTGTTGACTAGAGGGAATTTTTGCATAATATTATCATTGGCCAAGCGCATATTGAAACCTAATTGTGGATTAGTTTTGGCAACTTCAAAGCGGGTATTTTTAACTGGCATAAATGTGGAACCAAAATTTTTCGTTCTTGATTCCAAAAAACGACTAACGCCACCACTAAAACCACTCGGTGTATTAGAGGATGAAGAAGAATTATTTGTATTTAAATTACCACCTCCCCCACCCCCACCACTGCCACCATTAACACTAACACTATTGCTTTGCTTGGGAATGGCTCCCTGAGTCATTTGGGTGGTACTGGGTGAAGACATTTCCAAAGTGTTGGTTGTATTATCACATTCATCGGTACCCTGTAAACTACGTATACCGGAATCTAATTGTGAGGCATCATCAGAATTATCTACCACATTTGTAGTAGGGGCTATTGAGGTTGTATTAGAAGTGTTGCTATTATTAATGGCACTGATGATGACATTTGTAGCGTTTTGTGGCTGTGAACCATTTTGATGTTTTTGTCTTGCTTGTTCTACTAAATTACGATAAACATCGTCGAGTGGATGTTCCCATTGTGAGGTTTTTGTTTTAAGATTATAATAATAATGACCACATTTTTCTTCCGAATAACTAGAATAAAACAAAAAAAATACACACAAAAATCGTTACAACAGATTTATAGTTTTTGTTTTCATTTTAAAGAGTATAAGTTGTTTTTTTTTTAATTTTTTTCATTATTATTTATATGAATTTCATGTCCTTGCATAAAACTTACCATATTTTCCAATCATCAGGCAGTGCCTGCATTAAACCTTCTTTGGCCAAATACAGCAAATGTGTTTCTTTAACTGGATCAATGCCAAGCAAAATAGCATAATCGTTGATTTCTATAAAGAAAAATGAAAACACACAAAAATATTAAATATTAAAAGATTGTCTATCACTACATATATATACATACACATACTATATGTGTATGTATATGTAAAAAATATCTAGATAGATGGATGAATAGCCACACAGTGAAGTCAATGGCAAAAATTTTGGTAATAAATCTTAATCTCCTAAACTGCTGCACAGATCTAATTGAATGGAAAATATTTGGGAAAATTGTAGAGCAGGTTCTAAGCTTTCAGAAAAATTTTCTTGTAGTCACCCTGTAATAATACGAAATAAGCAACAGGGTATCGAAGTTGACCAACTCTAGCATCTTAGTTTCAAAAACTTTTAACTTCTACAAATTAAATCTGCTTCTCCTAAACTACTGACCGATTAAAAATGTATGAAAGCGTTATACAGGAGGACCTAAGCTTTCAGAAAAATCATGCTGTAGTCACCCTGTAATAACGCACTTGGAATATTTTTCACGACTAGATGAATTGAGATAATGAAAATTTTTGTTCAGCATATTATTTCTGAATGTAATAAAAATTACAGAATCTTTTTAAAAATTGTTTCCCTTATATACCTCAGGACTTATTCCCGAAAAACGAAATAAAGTCAAGACAAAAATTCGTTTTTTTTTTTTTTTCTTTGTCTCTTAACTGAAATATAAAAGTCTTTTAAAACGGTATTGATTTGTAGAAGTTACGATTTTTTTAAACTTTAACATACTTGAGGTGGTCAACTTCGACACTCTGTAGCGTATCTCGTGTTATTACACGATAACCACAAAATGATTTTTCTGAAAGCTTAGGACCTCCTCTACAACTTTCTCATACATTTCATTTCGATCCGACCAGTAGTTTAATGATATAGATTTATTACCATAATTTCTGCGTTTGACCCCACTGTGGGCCGTTAGTAAATTGTTGTTAGTAAACATTATTAAATTTTTATTTCATTTTGTTTCTTCATTATGATAATTGCATTAAATTCTATTGAAAACCGTTTTTTCAGTTTCTCTTTTTTATAAGCTAAAGGTCACGAGTAAATACACAGAATTTTTTTATTTTACTTATAATTTAATAAATTTTAAATTGAGTTGCTTAAAACAACTCTAGTAGAGTAAAAAGTTTTCGAATTTCTTTTTGCAAATTAATATCTTATTTTATACTTTATTAACGTTAATTGTAAACCTTTTTCTTCTTTTTTTTCAATTTAAATTTTAAACGGAAAAATGGCATAAAATTGAAACTAAACATATTTTTTGCAAAATTAATTCCAAGAAATGAAAAATATTAAATTACATCTAAACAAAAAGCTTTTAGCTATTTATACTATTTTAGAAATGGAAATATTGTTTCCAAAAGGTCATGTTAAAAGGTCAACCTGTCAAAAAACTTATTAAAGTAAAAAGTAAGAACAAGAATTAATATAAAAGAAATTAAAATAAGTATAGGATTTGATTTTGAAAAAAGGAATGTATATAAAATATGAACAGTAATTTCCAGTTGGAAATGTGAAAATTGTATAGAGAAAAAATGATTCACAAAATTGATGTTGAAGAGTCTAAAGAACCTAGTAAAAACTTCGCCAACTAAATAACGTGTTTTGAAAAACAGCATCCATTTTTTATGCTTAAACTGATGAATTTTGTTCTTTATGTCCAATACTTCACCAGATTTCTGAAATCTACTGAATGGATCACAAATAGTGAATATTGATATTTATCATAATAATAGAAAAATATTTTGATCAAGAAATCTTGAAGAATAAATACATAATGAATATAAATGAAATTAAAAAAATTCGGCTGTGCCGAATCTTTGATACCCTTTACCATATTAACATATTACTATATTACCATCTTACCGACATCATAATACCATCTTACCGACATATAATAAAATTTTCGCCTTAACGTATGCTTTCATATTTTCACATTTATAAATCTAAATTTTTTTCCAAACTACGAACATTTAAATACGAAAAAAAACAGTCAGCAAGCATTGCTTTAAAAATATAAACAAAAACAACAATTGAATATTTATATATTTTTGTGTGTATGTATGGATGTATGTATGTACATTAGAGTGTCCCGTAGACAAAAATTTTGTAGAAACACATCTCAAACGATACGTAAAAATTAGCAGAATATGGGAAAAATATTAAAAAAAGTTTTTAAATTGATCTTCAGTTCCCTACCAGCGATTGAATGTCACGGGTCGAGAACATTTTTTTCCAAAAAATATTATTGAGTTTAGTCTTGAAATGGGTATCAAAAAATTCGTAATTTTTAGCCAATTATAGAAAAAATATTTTTTAAAATGTTCGCAAAAATTTTGGTCCATAAACCGTCATTTCAGTACATCATGTCAAAAAAAAATTCGATATTTTTCTTAAAAAAATTGATAAGAATTTTATAATTTTGTTCATTTTAAGGTTAAGATTTTAAAAAATTGCATTTTAGTAAGAACTGATGATAATATGTAATTTTCCAGATTTTTTAAAAAAATTGTTCATCAAATTACGAATTTTTTGATATCCATTTCGATTAAAAAATCGAAAGTTTTTTTTACCAAAATGTATGGGACCCATGATTTTAAAATCACTGGTAGGGAACTGAAGACCTACTATAGGGAACTGAAGATCTGCTATTATTAGTATATTTTGAACATTTGCACTAAAAATATAAATATATTTTCATGGCAAAATTGATCTTACATCAATAATTATTATTCGATGTTCTTAATTATTTCAGTTTAAATTTAAAAATGCCGACTACTGGTACACGCCGATATTAGGTGCATAAAGAAATAATTTTATTTAATTTTTGTTGGATGTAATTATAAGTATCCGAATAACGAATATTCTGTGATAAAATCAGCATCACTATTTCATATTTTGTTTTGTTTACATCATTTTTGTTGAAATTTTGATAAAATTTAACTACTTTAACTAAAATGATTTCTGTTAAAATGCATAAATTTTAACCCGGAGTTGATATGATAGATTAATTACATCTTAATCTAAGACGTGTATATATTAAAGTATTATTTAGAATTACGTGGTTATAAAAAGCAATGAAAATGTTTATGAGATTGTGGCGAACATTGGATTGACATGCCGGCAACCGGAATGATGGTATTTTAATCCAAAAGCACCCAGAATATACTTTTTCCTGTTTAAGTTTATAGCCCCAACCACTCAACTAAAAATCATCGTATCGCAATCAGCTGTTTCAATCTGTTTTATGCAGATGTGTGTATGTAGCTATTGACACAAAAATTCTAGGTAGCGTATCGCAGAAATCTACAGAAAATAGATTTTTTCATAGCTGCGTAAGTTTTAAACAACCCTGTAGTTTATTTTGTTCACAAAATAAACGAAAAACAGAGTTGTGAATGTTCAAAAACATATGATACGTTTTCTTTTGTTGACTGGTTGTACAAAATGTTTCACGCTACTTTTCTTTATTCTGCATTGCGTTGGAAAGTTGACTGGTTGGGCCTTATGATTTTAATACAAAATAGTTTAAAAATAATTAAAGAAAATATTATTCTGTCCCAGAATTTATTTAATACGTTTTTAAATAGCTATACAGACACATTTTTTATTTTATAACAAATTTTAACATTTGGACATTTAAAAATACGGCGTTTTTGTCAAAAATTTACGAATGAATCAAAAAATATATTATTATTTTTATTTTTCTTGAAAAATGTAACGGAAATAATCTTAAAATATAGTCTTAAAGTAGAGTAGAACCAATATTAAAATATTTTAAGTTTACAATGGTTTACCAAAGGTATAATAAGCAAATCATCGTTTTTGAATAAAACTTTAAGGAATTTAGCTTAACAATTTTTTTGAATATGCCTATAAAACTTTATGTTCAAGTTAATTGCTTAATATAAAATTAATTTCAGGAAAACAAGTACACAGAAAAAATTGTAGCTTAAATTTTTTAATTAATACTATTGTTTTCTTTTGTATTAAATTTTAACTAAAGGATTAATTCATTCAACCATTATTTAATTGATTGTGTAAATTAAATACAATTTTTAAGTACAATTTCCATTTTGTAGTTTTGTAATATATTACATACAATTCAATTTGATATTTAATTATAATTAACTGTAATATATTTCGATGATTTTATAGGGTTACGTGTCGATTATCAATCTTTTAATTTAAATTAAAAAAATTATATATTTTAAGAGTGGGTAAAACATGAAAATTAACTTAAATTGTTGAACTCTGTAATTTAAATATATTAAACTGTTTTAAATAAATAAATTTTAAAAAAAGTATCAGCTTTTTATTTTTCAATATTTTAGTACTTATTTCTAACCGACAGGGTTGGGGGGTATTCATTACATTAGGTAATCAATTACAATTAACCAGTAATTTGTAATTGGAATTTTCAATTACAATTACAGGTAATTGTAATTGAAAATTTTAAATTACAATTACACGTAATTGTAATTGAAAAGTTCTAATTACAATTACAAGTTATTGTAATTGAAAATTCCAATTACTTATTAACTTCACAGTTTTTAAAGAAATAATGAATTTGTGGCTTTAAAAATATACCAAATTATCGGAAATAAAAATCCTTTTGCTGAATTTTTTTAATTGTATTTCGATAAAATTTAATTTTAAAGGATTTAAAAGTGTAATTAATTACAATTATTTCAAATTACATTGTAATTATAATTGAAAATTGTGAATTAAAATTACTGTAATTATGATTGAAAAAATATCAATTACAATTACTTGTATTTGTAATTGAAAATATTCAATTACAATTACATGTAATGTAATTTAATTGAAAATGTAATCATTAACCCCCAACCCTGCTAACCGATAATGTAACTATTTGCTATTCCCTTTGCTAATAATGACTTCTGTAATACTTTGAAACTAATAAGTTATTGAATAGCTTCGAAGTAATTAGTTCTTGTAATGACATCTAAGTAATGACTTTCTGAAATGCCTACCTGTAATAATATAGAGTAAGTAGTTGTCTCTAATGACGTGTTAAAATAATGAGTTATTCATCTAATGTGTAAGTAGTGAAGAGCCATTATATATTAGCTTCTTAACTCATTACATGGCATGCAAATTTTTTGCTGAGTAAGTGTAAACAAATTCTTTCCCATTTCTATTTTTTTATTCAAGGTTTTGGCCAAAGAATACTAAGAAGGGAAAATAGTACTCTTTCCTACAACAAAAACATTTCTCTCTCTTCACATACAAGTTCTGTGTGAATTCAACACACTTGTGAGAGAGAGAAACAACACAAAATAAACAAATATTTTCCTTAAAATTTAAGGAAAATTACACACGCGACACATTTTTGCACTAACACACGATATTTTTATTATTTTTTCACACACGTTTATTGTACTTTCACGCCCGCTACACGAATATTTTCCACAAACTGAAAAAATATTTTTTTATTTTATTTTTGACATTCCTTTTTTTATGTTGAAATTTAAATTGAACGAACAATGTTGCTACTTTTGGTATTAAAAATAAAACAAATTTTAAAATAATTTTAAATTATTTTCATATTCATCAACAAAGCAAAGAAATGTAATTATATTACTATTTGTGGATGTAACCCGCATCAAAAGATAAAAATCTGCGAATATAATTGTGATGAATTATATTTAATGATTTGTTAATACTCTTTTGTGCAACTATGTATGATTATAATGTGTGGTGAAAGTGGTTTCAGCACTAATACATATAAATAAAATTTGACTAAGACAATCTTAAAGTTAATTTTTTTTTTTGACAACAGAGTTAGGTTTTTTTGACAAGCCTTCCATTCTTAGTATTCCTTGGTTTTGGCCTTTAATTCGTTTGACAATAAAAATGTCAAAACGAACTCAATTTATGATATAAGAAAAAGTGGATATAAAAAATATTGTGTTTTTTTTCTCTCTCTTTAAAAAAAATTCATTTCATTAAATCATCTACATGATTAATATAATTAAAACATTACTTGCTTAATTGAAACCTTTAATAAATCATCAATTTTCATTACTTACAGTTACATATAAGTAATTAATATCGTATAATCATTTTGGTGATTGAACATAAATTATCTACTTCCTTCAACCATTTTATAACTTCAGTAATCGAATTCGAAGATATTTACTTATATTTTGGCTTATTTCATTGAAGCCTATTCCTTTGATTTGGTCACCAATTGTATATGGAGTTACCTGAGTTATCCCTTAAATTTTTTCCTTTGTCACATTCTTCTCATTCCGGCATTGTGGTAATACAGTTTACTGGGATTTTTCACACGTTTGATAGGATATTTTCTATTTTATGTTATGTCTGCTCATATGCTCATCCGGTAGTATTAATAGTATATTTTCAATAGTTTTCGTCGATATGGTTCACATTGCGCTGCAAATTCCTATAAATCGCGATTAACTTTCTTCCCCATGGATCCCCACTATACTAAGGAAGCGTACGTAAGAATTGGTCGTAGTATGCTCGTGTATAGTCAGTGTGCCATCTTTGGACTTTTGCAACATTTTGCTCCTATTGAACTTCTGCAAAAGGCATGCGCGGATCCACGGGGAGGGAAAAAAAGAAATTTCCCTCCCCAAAAATGAAATCACTTAATGAAAAATCTGTACTAAATCATACAGTTTAAGGAATCAGCTAAGAAAATCGTTCTATTTTGCTCCCCCAAAAGCTTGAGCTGGATCCGCGCCTGGCAAAAGGCCCATATTCAGTGAGCTTTATCTATTCTGCTCTTAATGTGGCCTTTACAGGATAGTCAAGTACTACTTTTCTTTTTATTTGTATAGTTTTATTTTTACAACTTGGATACTCGTATATCGTTATTTTTTCAGTTTCAGTCTAGTAAATACTATCCCCCATAAAAAAAAAAAAAAATACCAATAATCGGATAACTTCAATACTTTTACAGTAAAATTCTTCAAAAATGTTAGGAATAACTTTCTCATCAACTTCCTTAATTATAATGAAAACGGGACGAATAGGACCAGGGGATAACCCCCATACAACGAAAATATCGAATATGCAACATATCTTTAGAACATTCTCAACAACCTCCATAACTTAGGATAAAAATGGGACGGATAGGATCAGGGCAAATTGTACCCTCCTCCCCTCCCCCCAACCCCCACAAAGCAAATATTCATTAGGGAATATCTAAGAAACTATTATAATGAGAGCCCTCACACCATAGAAAACAACTAGAAGTCCAACTCTTTTCATTCACTCAGCAGAAAAAAATTACTCTCTTCACACGTATAAATTAGTGCTGTAGAAAATTCTACTAACACATACAAAAAGTTAGGTTTTTTTGACTGCTGAGTTAGGTTTTTTGAGATCAAGTTGGAGTTCTAGTTGTTTTCTATGCCTCAAACGTGGGAACCACTTGCATTGATGAAATAAAAATAGTTTGGATAGGTCCAGAGGGAGAGGTAGCTCCCTTACAAAGCAAATGTTTGTTTTCGTATATCTAAAGGGGTATTACAGTGACTGGAAAATCTTATTTACTGAATAGTTGAATTAAAGTATGAAGCTAAAGCTATTAAATTTTAAAAATATATTTGGAACAACATTTCTGCTGAGATACATACACTTGTTTTAAACTCAAAAACAAACCTTTGTGATGCTGCCGACAATATATGAAAAGCTCGTAGACAAAGAAATATTTCGAAAATCTTAATGATAAAATGTAGAAACTTTTACTAGTGAAAGTAATATGTTCACATAAAATATTCATTGCAAAGAAACTTTACTAATACTGGCCAGTAACAGACGATTTTCTTAAACAAACTTTAAATAACCCAAATTTTTAATAGACACTTTTCAATAGGCTATGTAAAGAAATTCGTAAGAAATTAATTAGTAGTATGCATGTAGGTGGTTTTTTGTTTGTTCCTTTCATGCTAAAATAAATATTCTCACTTTTAGAAAACATTAATAAACAAACATCTAACATAAAACTAACAAGAATTGACCGAGTTTCTAGTTTTAGTACAAATTTATCACATTTCCTATTAAAATATTAATGAACACGCAACTTACGTATGCATGTGTCATTTTTTAATTATCCAAAAGTAACCTAGATTTAAAATTTTATTTTAGATTTAACTTACAATATTAAATACCAAACATAAAGAGAGGTTGATTTTTACATATTTTTGTTTAAGATTTAAATAAAAAAACTTAATATTTTATAAAGAATATTTATACGAATATTTAGTTATTTTTGTCAACTTATTGCGACAAATTCTTAACAATAACTGGACAGGAATTAATAAAATTTAAAAGTTGTTTTTATTAAAAAAAAAAAAAACAGAAAACTTGCATATCGATCCTAATAGGTGTTGCCAGATGAAGTTAATTTTAAAAATACAGAAAACCTTAATTTTGATTTCATAAGAAAGGGAAATTTTGTAGCTTTCTGCACTTAGCAGTAGTAGTTTACTAAAAATTAAAATTGATTTCCTTAGAAATTACAATTAATTATAATAAATTCCAACAACAATTTAAAATAATAGTCACCTTAAAGAAATGTTTGTATTTATAGCTCCTATATTTTTAGAATTTCCACAAGATATAAACAGTTTTGTGAAACTCTAAAGCCTTCTCCCTACATCTGGCTACATTCCTTTTTTTTTTTTTTTTTTGCTATTAAACACTTGTTATTCAAATAACATTTACAAAAGAATAAAAAATAGCAACAATATCCACAAGTATACATATGTAGGAGTGTATGCATTTGTGGGGGTATACATGAATATACTATATATGTTTATTAGTTTGTTGTTAGTTTACGTGTAACTAACAACCACTTCTAATGAAACTTTAACATGCTATCAACACCAGTCAAAAGTTTTATTTTTTTTACTTTCGTTGCTGCTGTTAATGTATTTACAGTAAAGTCTTTGTAGTGGTTTTATAACAAAAACAAAAAAATAAAACTTTTCTTCTGTTGTAATATATATATAATATTTTTTTAAATATTATTTTTAATAGTCCTTGTTTTAATATTATTTTATTCTAAGTACAAAGTATAATATTTGAATAAGATCCTTTAACTGTAAAACTGACTCATGGTTGACTAGTAGTTTTAGTTGCCATAACAATTATTTCCCATACAACATCTGGGAAATGGGGGGTTGAATTCACATATAATGCTTTAAAATTGTTTTTTTTTTTTTTTTAAGGTTTGTCTAATGAAGTCCTTAACAGAGAAAAATAAAGGACACAAAAACAAGCTTACAAAAATGCTACCAATTAAAGTTTTTGCATATTTTATTACTCTCCCCTGACTTTATTTTGGAAGAAAAATGGGCTTGGAAAATAATTATGAAAGTTGATACTATATTTGACATTTTAGAACGTGATATGTCAACTTTTTTATTTTCTCCGTTGTAGTACTAGTCAAACTTAAAGTTAGAAAAATAAGAAATTAAATTGTAATTTTAGAATATGGAAATGCTTTTCTGAAAACCAGGGAAACCACAAATATATAAGAGGTTTTTATGAACATTAAATATGCAGTATTAAATATAAAATATGCTTCAAAACAAGCTTTAATGAAGATCAGTTATAAATGGCGAAAATAAGATCAACTTTTCTGTTTCAAAATCTTCAATCTTGTTGCTATAACTCTACATCCAGACTAGCCTTTTTCTTTTTCGTACAAGAACAAAACGTTGGCTGAGCAACACACACAAATTTTTTCATTTTATTTTCAGTGGGCAGAACATTTACCGAACAAATCATAATTTTTTGTTTGCCGTCAGTGTCGCTTCGATACATGCAGCGCCTCTTCTACCGCATACAAAATGACGTTTGATGGCAGATATGGTTGTTCGAACAATTGTGTGAACAACGGTGTGCGAACAAGAACAAAACATGAACAACTTGGGTCCACACTATCCAAATGCATGTGCGCACAAAATTTTGTTCAATGTGCGAACAAGAAAAAGGCTCGTGGAGACCGCATATAACATAGTGTCTACATTAGACAAATTTTTATCAGAACAAACGTCAAAATTAGTGCCAATCTATAACTTTGAGTCTACATTAGACAAATTTTTATCAAGACAAACGTCAAAATTTTATCATGATAAAGATTTGTCTAATGTAGACTGAATTTGTCAGTATTATTGCAGCGTTAAAAGAAAATTGTCAGCGCTCGAGCTCTGACAACTTTGTCTTGATAATGCTTGATAAAAGACGCCATCTTGATTGTTGTTGGTACTTTTTGCATGGTTTATTACGATATACGTTTTCCCCTATAATTGACAGTGATAAAAAATTATTTGCAACTCAAACAGAAATTTGACGTTTGTCTTGATACAAATTTCTCTAATGTAGACTCAAAGTTAAAGGTAACCTTAGTTAAACAGCTGATTATTATTTTTGGTTGTTGCAGCTGCCAAACTTCATATATAAAAAATAAGAATGAATTCGCTATATTGATGATTTTTATGCAACTGTTGACACCTTCCATGAATTCGCATTCATTTTAAAGTTTGTGTTAATAAAATATTGTCTAATGTAGACACTAGTTAAAACAAATTTGTCAAGTATAGAGAAATATTTTGTGAAGACAGGCCTGTTTTAAAACGACATGAAGAGGAAACGGAGTTGTTATTTTCCATAAACATAACTTACTTAATAAAAATGTAAAAAAAATATATTTATTTTTTAAGTAAGTTAATGTACATAACGAATATTGCATTTGACAATAGTACGCAATAAACAGCATTTACTCTTTATATTAAATATAAACTCTACAACAATTACTTTGAAATCCACATATTCCAAAATTCTTTCTAAAAATGATTCTAAATCGATAAAAAAGAAATAAAAAATTAATTTTCCTATAAATTTATTTCATAATTGATATCAAATAAATTTATGATAGTATTGTGTTAGATCAAATAATATAATAATATAAACAGGCTTAAAATATCATTTCCTTCAAATATTTTATCCCCAGTCTTCACGTAGATATTTTTGTATTTAATTTAATAATTGTATCTCTCTCTTCAAAATGTTACGTGTGGACTAATAAGAAATTTATTTATCTATTTTGAAATAACATAGGGTCTACACACGATTTTTTTGTATTATAATATTTAACAGAGAGTGTCAAATTCGCTGGCAGAAGAGAGTAATCATTTTGTTTATATTATGTTAAATCTTAAACAAGGGGTAAATGTATTCTAATAAATCTCATAATATTTCATTATTTTCACTCAGTCACAGAGTAAAAATTTACTTTTTATTTAAGAAATTCAAAATTTTTTAGCACAATTTTAATGAAAATATTTTTTAAAATGTAATAACCATTAAAATAAAACAATTTTACAAAAAAAAAAAATAAATTGTTTTTAAGTACTTTTCAAAATTCGCATGCACACACACAAACAAACTTTTGTATATGTGTATTTTTTTATTTTTTTTTATTCTTTTTTTTTTTTTTTGACAGTAAATCTTTTAAGATAGTTGTGTAGAGAAATCTTATCGGAACAGTCTCCTCATATTTCTTATAATACTAATATTTTAGTCTCCACGTGAGATAAGAGAGCGAATTTGGCACTCTATGTTACATATTATGATATAAAAAACTCTCGTGTAGACCCTATATAAATGTTTAAACACAAAGCTGAGCAATAATATTTAACATAAGCTGTCAAATTTATTGTTCCTTTTTTAAATTTTAATTTTTTTAACAAAAAAAAAATACACAAAATGAATTAATTTTGTTTTAAAAAGACAAATAAAAAATAAAAACGGAAAAAAAAAATAAAATATTCGTTAAAAAAAGACAATTTAAAATTTAATTTTCTCATGTACGCTTTCTCCACCCCTTAACATAAAGTTGGAAATAAAAGTTTGTTCCCTTTATTCTGCCGACGTTATTTCTTATGTTAGAAAATAAAATTTTCTTCTTTTTAAGCAAAATTCCTTAAAGTTGTATTCAAAAAGGATGATTTGCTTACTATACCTTTGGTAAACCATGGTTTACTTTAAATATTTTAATATTGGTTCGACCCTTCTTTAAAACTGTATTTAAAGATTATTTCGTTACATTTTTCAAGATAAAAAATAATAATATATTTTTTGATTCATTCGTAAATTTTTGACAAAAACGCCGTATTTTTAAATGTCCAAATGTTAAAATTTGTTATAAAATATAAAATGTGTCAAAATAGCTATTTAAAAACGTATTAAATGAATTCCGGGACAGAATAATATTTTCTGTAATTTTTTTTTAAACTATATACATATTTTAAACTATTTTGTATTAAAATTATAAACTTAAACTGGAAAAAGTATATTCTGGGTGCTTTTGGATTAAAATACCATCATTCCGGCTGACGGCATGTCAACCCAATGTTCGCCACAATCTCATATATTAAACATTTCCATTGCTTTTTGTTACCACGTAATTGCAAATAATACTTTAATATATACATGTCTTAGATTAAGATGTAATTAATCTATCATATCAACTCCGGGTTAAAATTTATGCATTTTAACAGAAATCATTTAGTTAAAATAGTTAAATTTTATCGAAATTTCAACAAAAATGATGTAAACAAAACAAAATATGAAATAGTGATGCTGATTTTATCACAGAATATTCGTTATTCGGATACATATAATTAGAGAAACTGAGAAGCGTTGCCTACATACACAAAAAAAATTTATTAGTTAATATAAGCTGTGTTCGCGTACCTGATAATTTGTGATAATTATCACAAAATGTTGCTGGAAGTTGCTAAATCGCGTTCGTTTACTTTAAAAAACTTGCAAGTGAGAGCAAGAGAGAGACAAAATTTGACAGTTCATTGATAGAGGATTTGATGAAAGTTGCTGGCTGTTTTCTTCCATCAACTTCCATCAGCAAAACATATGTATGTTTAAAAAAACATATGATCATTTGTTTACAAATGTAAACAAAGAAAATCAAAATATAAAAACTCAAATTCTACTAAAAGTTAGAAAAATAAATGCAATAAAATATTACGCAAATACTTACAACTCACATTTGTTTAGATTTATGTTAAAAAATTGGATAAAAATGAATTTATAAAAGTTTTTATTTTCTGTTGAAAATAATTTTAAGAGATGCCATGTTAGCATTTTTAGTTAAGGATTTTCAGTTTTTTTATTGTTTTGATTAAAAATTATATTTTAATGAATCAACTTTTAATTTAATGTTATTAACAAATAATATTTAATATTAATAATATTTTACTTTTATTTTCTTAACAAAAAAGAACAAAATTACTATGTTTTTATTTTTATACATAGATTAGCGATTTTTTAATATAATGAGGGGACATCACTTTTTGTTGTTTACAAACAAAAACCTGCAAATTTTTGCAAAATGTTGTTCGCGTACTTTTTTGAATATTTTTTAATTTGAGAATAAATTGGTTTTTGCTCTCTCAAAAAAGTTGCTGGATAAATCTTGCTGGAAAGTACGCAAACTATAGACAGTAAATAGTTTTTTGAATTTCTTAATAAATACATTAAGAGCCAAATTGTGTATTAACTAGTACGTGTATTAAACATAAATTAAAAATTTTTTTTGAATACGGCTGTAAATTTGTAATTTTGTGTTTGGTTTCAAATGGGAAAAATTTGTTTGTAACCGAAACTAACATAGGATAAGAATAATGCTGATGAAGGATTTTTCGGTCCAGAAAATTAATTTCATTCGGAAAATATTTTTTAAAATAATAATTTAATTATCACATACATATCTATTGAAGTAATAATCAATAAATTTTGGAGCTCGTAATAAAATATTTACCCCCTAATTTCGTAAATCCCTTCACCTCACTTTTAAAAATGTCTATACATATTTTTAAAAAACAAAAACAATTTACATGAAAAATGTTGCAAAGTGGGGGGAAGTGTTTAACAAAATTAAGCCCTTAGTACTAGGGTGATCGACGCGGTTTTCCAACCGGTTTTAAAACCGGTTTTTTCAGTCAATGTGCTGTCGGTTTTTTCAAAATGTTCATTTTTCGAATATCGAATAGACCGGTTTTTTTAAACACAAAAAACCGGTTTCAAAAAAAGCATTTTATTTCAGAAAACTTGTACTAAATAGTGATAGTGATATTTGAAAATTTAGGAATAATTTTGTAAATATTCATAAAGACTGATTTCTTATGTTTTTTAAACATAGTTTAAGTCTAAATTGGAATTTATTCTGTAATATTAAACAAATAAATAATTAATAATTATCCTGTATGACCCCATTTAATTTTTTGTATCCAATATTTCCTTTATTTTTTAAAGGTGTTGTGTTAAAAAAGTTTCACTTGCAGAATCGTTTCAATTGAGACAGGCTTCCATATTAAGCCATGGTTTCTGTTTATGCTAACTAAAATTTAGATGATTTTTTCTACAATTTTGAAACATAATTATCTTCTAGTCATCTAGATCAACGATCGCATAACATAATCGGCTATTAACACAGACATAACACGAAAACAAAGAAAAAAAAAAATCATTTAGTAGGTCTATGTCGCATTGTTTTTTAAAATAAGTATAATGTGTATGTGCGTAACAATTTTCATTGGAAGAGTACAAGACACTAACACTTACTTATTTTAGTGCCTCTCTTTTTGGTTATCGCTGATCTAGATATACAATTTTCTTAGCATTTTTTCTCTTTCCAGAGCTTTCTGAAGCTACCAAACGACGTAGAAAATTAAAATTTGGCTTAATTATAAAACTTTTTGTCCAACAAATCCTAATGGAGCCATATTTTGAAATTTTTATCAGGGAGCGGATATAAGAGGATTTATGTGTCTTTTTCTAAGAATTTTTTCTCTTTCCAGAGCTTTCTAAATCTCCCAGAAGACATAAAAAATTAAAATTCAGCTTAATTATAACCCTATTCGTCCTACAAATCCTAACGGAGCCAGATTTTGAAATCTCTATCAGGGATCTATATATATGGATTTAAATATATCTTTCCTAAGAATGTTTCCTTTCCAGAGCTTTCTGAAGCTCCCAGACGACGTAAGAAACTAAAAATCGGCATACTTATAAAACTATTCGTTCAACAAATTCTAACAGTGCCAGATGTTTCTATCAGGGACCAAAAAGTCTGTTTTGGTATTAAGAACTTTTGAGTTGCTATACTTATTGTTTGCTCTCCAAATCCTATAAAAAACTGATTCTGTATTTCGGCCAGGGAGCGCATTTACGAAAATTTTTTTATTTTGAAAGGTTTACGAATTTAAAACTTTAATCAATATAATTCCAATAAATTTGAACGGCTTCAAATAATTGAATTCGATTAGGAAGAGGAAGGTGTCTAAATGTTGTTCATATTTTTTTCTTTTAATTTTCGGATTTGTTTGTGCATATTTTCATTATTATATTATTTTTCCTGACATTGTTAGGCTTTTACGCTTGTATTTAATAAATTTTAACTTAATTATAAGAATTGATTTTTTTAAAGAAATGTAGTCTTTTGATATAAATATTAACTTATGCAAAAAACCGGTTAACCGGTTTTTTCTGAATTTCAAAAAGTGCAACCGGTTTTTTTAAAATACCAACTATTCGAAAACCGGTTTCTCAAAAAAGTCGAATAATCGATCACCCTACTTAGTACTTTATTAAGTAAACAAATTTTTGATGTATTACGTAAAATTCAAATAAAAAATATTTTAATAAATCATTCCAAAAATTAAAAATATACCACTAGCCTTAATTATATAGCAAAGGTCAAATTTTTTTAAAACTGTAATAAAATCCTTAAAATTACAAACTACAATTAACCTTATTACACAAAAGAAAAATATACACAATAAATTAATTTTTTGCACACAATGTTATTATAAATCGAAAGCTATATATTGCTTTTATCATTGTGTATCATTCATTATTCTTGAACACTATATGTAACAATTTGTAACCTGACACTATAATAAATATAATCAATAACAATTCACATTAAAATAGTGTATCATTTCCTTTTATCCTATATAAATAAAACATATGTATGTATGTACATTATACAATATGCTTATACAATCATACAGACATTACAAACATACATTTACAGACAATTTAAAAATAGTTTTCCGTTTATTATTTCCCAAGCTGCCAATGCTGTAGTTTCTTTTTATATGAGCATCATATCTATTGCTGAAAAGGATTAAATATTACATGTATGTGGTTGGGTTTTTTCCTTTAATTTTCTTGTTTTTAAATTATTTTCCATAAAAATACAAACAATACGAGATGAAGTATCATCAAAAGCTACATGGATTAATATTGCATGACAACTAAAGGAAAAAAAGGAATTTTTAAATTAACATTACATCATAAAGAATGTAATATTTTATTTAAAACTTAAAGGATTATACATGATGTTTAAGTAAATAAACCATAATTAATCAACAATTCACTAAATGGATGTTATGAGATATTAAAAAACATAACTTGAAAAAGTAATTATTGAAGATCATAGAACGTTCGGAACGGATAGAAAATTGATTTTCTTAACTATAAACAAAACATTTGATGCCTTTAAAAACATCAAATGCAACGTGTACAAAATGTGGTTCTCTAGCACAAGGGTATCTACAATAAATCACCTCGCAGACCCTTTA
This sequence comes from Protophormia terraenovae, assembly GCA_951394005.1. Taxonomy (NCBI): domain Eukaryota; kingdom Metazoa; phylum Arthropoda; class Insecta; order Diptera; family Calliphoridae; genus Protophormia; species Protophormia terraenovae. The sequence goes on along the minus strand of OX596076.1, from coordinate 20,169,537 downwards.
AGGAACTTTGCATTTTCCCGCGGATCCCCTGACATATTTAATAATACAAAAGCAGAATGAGTAAAAAAATTTTTGCAGGGTCGCCAAGAAAATATATGTATATAAAAAATTAATATTTATTTCAAGCTAAAGGTACTATGTATTTTATTCATCGGAGTCTACGATTATTCCTATCTTTCTAGCAAGATTATAGATTCCATATCATAATAAAACCAACTTTGTATTCCTTGTTCTGTAGTGAACTGTATTTTATACAGGGCATTTTGAATCGAACAAAAAAAAAATAATCAGATTGTTTCCATCTGGTCGCATAACATGATGAAAAGTTATGAACTTATGTATGGTCGCATATTCTGGCCTTTTTCGTTCAATGCTCTTTTTATACACATAACATTTCCTGGTTGGTTGGGCTTTGGATTTTTGTAAAAACTCTATGCAAAAACGACTTTATTTTATAGTATAGTGAAATAACATTTCAGATAAACAAAATCGTCTTTCGACTTCTCTTTCCTTCAGTTCATGTGGCACGATTTTCTTCAAAAATAACAATAATAATAATAAAGTAAAACTTCCCAATCAGAATTATATTCCACAGGTAACACTAACGAGTACTAGATAAAAAAGATCATAATATGTAATATGTAATTCTGAGAGAATTATCTCACGTGTAGACTAATATATTAGTATTATAAGAAATATTATGAGACTGTTGTGATAAGATTTCTCTACACAACTATATTATAAGATTTTTTTTTTTTTTTTTGAAAAAAAATATTTTTATTAAAAAATTGCCAAAAAAGTTCGAATTTCTTAAATAAAAAGTACATGTTTACTCTGTGACTGAGTGAAAATAATGAGATCTTATAAGATTTATTAAGCCCCAACCATTCAACAAAAAATCATCGTATCGCAATCAGCTGTTTCAACCAGCTTTATGCAGATGTGTGTATGTAGCTATTGACACAAAAGTTCTAGGTAGCGTATCGCAGAAATCTACAGAAAATAGATTTTTACGTAGCTCCATAAGTTTTAAACAACTCTGTAGTTTATTTTGTTCACAAAATAACCGAAAAACAGAGTTGTTTACACAATGAATGTTCAAAAATATATGATACGTTTACTTTTGTTGACTGGTTGTACAAAATGTTTCACGCTACTTTTCTTCATTCTGCGTTGCGTTGCAAAGTTGACTGGTTGGGCCGTTAGAATATGTTTACCCCTTGTTTAAGATTTAACATAATATAAACAAAATGGTTACTCTCTTCTGTCGAAGTTATCACACATATTATATCAACGTGAAGACCCTATGTTATTTCCACTCTTACTCCGACAAAAAAAATTTATTTATACATTATTTTATACCTTTATGCGGACCTCTTAAAAAGTTATTACGGACCCCTAGGGGTTCGAGGACCCCCTTTTGTGAACACGTGCTCTTGCAGATTTAATTTCAAAGTACCTTTTTTTAGAAGAGAAAACAGATGGATAACAGCTGAAGTACTTTCACTCATTAACCGTTTAACCACTTTAGGACGGTTCACAAGACTGCTGAAAGAGAACAGGTTCAGTGTTGATTAATATATTGCCAACAATTTCTCTAAATTAGTTATCCTCTCTGTGTGGCCGGTTATTGTACTAACTAGTCTCCTGAGTATTTAATCTCATTGGATTTCTCCATAGAATGTCAAAATTGGTACAATTATACTTTTTTGGTACAATAAGAACTTGTAAAGTAAAATTCCCTAATTTTATTTTGTAATAAAGTTGCTATGGAAAATCATCTTATTTAGAGACCAAATTTCAACTTTGTTTACAAAAAGATATTAAAATGTCTAAAATTTATTACATAGTGTCTACTTTAGATAATTTTTATCAAGACAAATGTTAAAATTGAAGCGAATTTATGGAAGGTGGCAAAAGATGCACAAAAACAACAATATGGCGAATTCATTATTGTTTTTTATATATGAAGTTTGACAGCTGCAACAACCAAAAATAATAATCAGCTGTTTAACTAAGGTTACCTTGTATAGACTCGCACTGATTTTTACGTTCGTCTTGATAAATATTTGTCTAATGAAGACACTATGTTAAGCACTATGATTATTCATGATTCCCAGTATCAGGTTTGTATTTTATTAGCACCATAAAATACTTGTATTTACTACTTAATATTCGGAGACATATTGATATTAATAATTTGTATTACATATTAATATTAATTGTTTAATAAAAAAGAAGTACGACATTTATGATAAGATTAAAGAAGAAATAAAGTGCTTTTATTGGCAAACATTAAAAATTGTTATACATTTTTTTATTAATAACATTAAAATTCATCAAAAGATTCAAAGACTAAAAAATTTTAATATTTTCTTTAGGTCGATGAAAATAACTTTAAGTATTAAATATTATTTTTTCAACAGTTCTACTACATTTCTCAACATCATATGATAATTATCAGAGACCGGATTTTAATACTAAAAAAACAATCTTTTTATTTTTATTTCAATCGAAAAACAATCTTTAATGTTCAAAAAATAATAAAAATCCATCATGATTTTTATTATTTTCATCAATATTTTAATTTTTTTCATCATGATGAAAATAAAAATATAAATATCTTTTGTGATATTTATATCAAAAGTTGAAAATTATTTTGAACTTTTTTCATCGGATGGAAAAAATTCTAAACAACAACAATTTCATTTGAATAAAAAAATATTTTGAAAACAAAACAAAAGTATGAATAAAAAAAACAATCATTTTAAATTTTTTTCGAACTGATATTTATCGTTAAAGATATTTATCGTTAAAGATATTTATTTTTTTCATCATTGATGGATATTTATTTTAAAAATAAAAATCCCTCACATATTTTTTTCAACAAATGAAAAAATATTTTGAACATTAAAGATATTTATTTTGATTGAAAAATAAAAATAAAACGTTTTCGGGTGCTTGATAATTATTATAACCAAAAAGTACAATTATAAGAGCTGTTTAGTACCACTTAAAAATTGTTAAAACAAATGTTAAAAGAACCATGTTTAAACATCGAAAAAATTAATATTAACATCAAATTGAACGATCTACATTTATCAGTAACATGATGTTAGTGTTAATGTTAAATATTTTATGTTACGTGAAGACGACTAGTAAACGTTTGAAAAATATTTAGTAAATTATCCTATCTTAGACTGTTTATCAGCCTTTTCATTTCCAATAATACCGTAGTGACCTGATATTCATATTATCTCAAGATTTCCACAATTTAAATAAGAATTTATCTAATTTTTACATTGTAGAACTCTTCGTGATATAACAATTTCCTTTCTTAAGGTTTTGATCATCGCTTTGAGTTGGAGCGTTATTATCAAGCTATGAGAAGTGGAAAACACTTCTCATAGCTCTCGACAATATCGGTACATAGTCTATCGACTTCCGAACCAATCAATCATCTCTAGACTTTCAATCGGTTCCAAATGATTGTCAAGTTTGTATTGAAAACATGGCCTAAATTTTGGCCAGTCCTTTGGCATTATTTCTAAACGGTTGGTGGTGTATGGGTCAAGGTTATGAATATATAGGGATGGTCTGAATAAGTTTCATCAACAATAGTTGTCAACTTATAATCACATAAATCACTTCTTAGCTTATTCTGTTAATAAATGTTGGTATAAGACGTAGAACTTCTAATAGAGCATTTCCCCTTTCTGCTGCAGTCATAACTACACCATAAGAGGTAGTGTGGAAATTCTATATATGTCGAATCTTATAAACTAAAATATCAGGTTTTTCCGGCAACGATTCGCTTTTAATTCAGACATTCATGGAGCGATTTTCTTCGGAAGTTCAACATATCTTTTTAGACATCAAATTCACATCTATCGAAATTTTTAAAAACCATGTCAAAATAATAGATAATGACTTAAACATGATAAAGGAGTCAATTAAACATAAATAAAAACATACAGTCTACATTTGATACTAAGTCCATAAACCTAAAATATAAAATATATTCATAACCAGATTAAATTATTTGTAGCTTCTTATTAATTATATGTTTTGTTTCTCTTTGAGAAGTACGGCTAACTAACCCATTAAAATTTTCAAACGACTAGCTCAACAACATTCTAAGGATACACTTAAAAAAAAGTAGCACTCAACATAATCCTTTTTGTTTTTTTTTTTTTTTTTTTTTTTTTAACTAACGTTTTTCTTTTAAAGAAAAGACATAAGTATTCCACGCCCGTTTCTATCGTATACACATAACTACTTATATATTATATTATGCTATATAAATAACTATATGTATATAAACATATACATACATAAGATTATATACTATACCGAGCGAAAAAATATGACAGTTTAGGCCTTTGTAAATAAGTCCTATTTTACACAAAAAAAAAAAAAAAAAAAAACACATTTTACTTTGCTTTTTATGAAAAACCCTTTCTTTTCTGAAAGTTCCATTAAAAATTTTTGTTTCTTGAAAGCTAAGTAGAAGTTTTAGAATCGGTGACTAGAATATTTCTCATTACTTATAAGAATATTTTAAACCCTAAAACTTAAAAAGCTCAAAATCATTTAATTTTATTTTGAGTTTCGCTACAGAAGACAAATTTTTTAATAAAAGCAATGTACATTTATTTAACACCTTGCCCCCAATGACTCGGTGTGTAATATGGAAACGATAAGGTTTAATAAGATATTTTCGAAGGGCCCTTCAGTACTTGTTTTTTCCCTTTGAACATGTATGTTAACACCATAGAAACTTATATGTAATACAATACATAACAACAAAAACAAAAAAGGAAAACAAATATGTAAATGTATGTAAAAATGTAGTTACAAACTACCAGACAACTATCTATTCAACATGTGTTTCTTGTTGCTTTTTCTATACTATCGTACGTACTTAATTTCTTTTCAAAATTGATGGTAAGAGTATTTGTTCAAGCTGTGAATAGTTATGGAGTCTGAAATATAATGCTCCATTTGTTTGGGATGAAATAGAAGTTAACCTTAACATAGAAAATAAAGTACCTCACATTCATTACAAGTCTCATGCTAGGAATTTTTTATACAAGTAGATTAATATAGACCAAATTGAAAACTATATTTCCGGAAAGCCATGAACAATTCCATTTATATAGTATTCCTCGAACTATACAGATATTTTAAGTTTCAAAAGAACCACTCAATTAACTTGATTTTTTTTTATTAAGAGCAAATTTGTAATAAATATTTTACACTTCTGATATACTTACTGATACCCAAAATATATATATATATATATACTTACATATGTATACTACTGTATATAACCCATCGAAAGTGGAATATAATACTTCTTTATGAGTCGGTATTTCAAAGTAAAATTTGTATGCCTCTCGATCTTAAAAATGAAATTATTATTTTTCCTAACTATTTAAATTCTTTGAAGAATATAAGTTAATGTTTGACTGAGGTATAGATTTATGAAAGCTTTAAGTAATCTATAGATTACTTATCCTGCGTCTGATCAACCGTTAACCACTGAATTTTTCAATTAAAGTTCCATAATGTTCTTGAAAACAACTTCCATACTCTTTCACACCTTTTTAGTAAATTTGAATAAATCCTTATCTCTTCAACTACTAAGACGAATCGAACTGAAATGTATATATAGAAGAGTTATGGAGGAGGATCTAAGCTGTCAGAAAAATCATCTTGTAGCCACCCTGTAATAATACGAGATAAGAGAGAGGTGTCAAAGTAGACCGCTACCAGTTTCAAAAATCACATAGACTCGACTATGCATGAGAAATTTGTATCAAGACAAACGTCAAATTTTTGTTTGAATTGCAGATAATTTTTTATTACTGTAAATTATAGGGGAAAACGAATGTCATAATAAATGTAACAACAATCAAGATGGCGTCTTTTATTTAACAACATTAAGACAAACGTCTTAAACGTAAACTCTAAAGTAACATAATGTTAATGGTAAATATAAACCGTTCAACTTTATGTAAATATTAATTTTTTCGATGTTTAAACAAGGTTCTCTTAACATTTGCTTCAACAACCGTGTTTAAACATCGAAAATATTAATATTAACATCAAGTTGAACGATCTACATTTATCATTAACATAATGTTAGTGTTAATGTTAAATATTTTATGTTAGGTGAAGACGACGAGTAACATTCTTAAACATTTTATTTTAATTTTATACAAAATATTGTTTTCTCAAATTATATAATAATGGTAATGGTATTTTAGCGGTAACGCTGTATCCAATTATTTCGATAGCGGTATTTTAAGAGTAACGGTAGTCAAGGTGAATGGGATTTTTAGTTATAAGGGTATTTTAGTCAGTGTTGCATCAAGACAAACGTCAAATTATTGTCAGGATAAAAATTTGTCTAATGTAGACTGAATTTGTCAGTATTATTGCAGCGTTAAAACAAAATTGTCAGCGCTCGACCTCTGACAACTTTGTCTTGACGTTGCTTGGTAAAAGACATCATTTAGATTGTTGTTGGTACTTTTTACATGATTTGTTATGAAAAAGGTTTTTCCTCTATAATTGATAGAGATAAAAAATTTTCTGTAATTCAGACAAAAATTTTATGTTTATATTGATAAAAATTTCTATAGACTGGTCGTAAGGACAATAATTTTGCTTTAAAGCCCAAATTACAATAGCGCGTAGTCAGCAGCAGTGTGTGCTGCCATAATCAGCTGATCATTTAGAATGCACTGTTTGTTATGGTGTTGATTACATTCAAATCAGTACGCGTGAAATACTTGAAAAATGAAAAATGTTCAACTTTGAAGAAGTACATAAATGCATTTTGACAGCGGTTTTTCTCTTTTTTTTTTTAATATTTTTTGTTAAGTTGGGAATAATAATTTCCAATTCTTTATTTCAACAGAGAACATACCATAGTAAAATAATAAAGTACTCGCACATCTACAAAAACAAAAATTGCTTGTATTTTGTTAGTGTAAAACTACTGCCCACAATGTCAAAATGCTTTGAACGGAAAATGAGAGAACGAAAGAGAGCAAGAGAAAAAAAACTAAAAAAAAAAAATTTACATGTGAATACAAAAACAATTTGACAGTACCGCGAGGTTTTCCAATGAAAAAATTGTAAAACAGCTGTTCTTACGAGTATACTTTATAATTATACTATGGAACATACTTAAATTTTTACATTGTTGCATTTTATTATATAAAATTTTAGTAGTAAAATAATAAGACGACTGGGTTAATATGATTTAAGCCCAAATTACATTAGCGCGTAAGCAGCAGCAGTGTATGCTGACACAATCAGCTGATATTTTAGAAGGCACTGTTTGTTACATTGGATCTACACATGATTTTTTTCCATTATAATATGTAACAGAGAGTGTCAAATTCGCTTTAAAAAGATAGTAAACATTTTGTTTATATTATGTTAATTCTTAAACAATAATAATAAATCTCATAATATTTCATTATTTTCATTCAGTCACAGAGTAAACATTTAATTTTTATTTAAGAAATTCGAAATTTATTAGCACAATTTTAATGAAAATATGTTTCTGAATGTAAAATAACCATTAAAATAAAACACTCTTACAAAACAAACATTCTTTTTAAGTACTTTTAAAAATACACATTCACACACACATACAAACTTTCGTATATGTGTATTTTTTTAGAGTAAATCTTATAAGATAGTTGTGTAGAAAAATCTTATCACAACAGTCTCATAATATTTCTTATAATACTAATATTTTAGTCTACCAGGGTTGTCAGATTTTTTTGAGCATCTGTCGCCAAATTCTTAATCAGAAATCGCCAAAAATCGCCAAAATTAAATTTTATATATTTTTTTTAAGAAAAACTAAAAACTAAAATATTTAGTGCTTCAAGTCTTATATAATTTTAAAATGTAAATTCAGCATCAACAAAGTCAATAATAATTTCATTAGCTAATAATAATTGAATACAAAAATATTAATTTCAATACACTTTTCTGACATACATAGCTCAATTTAGGTCAACAATTTTAAAAATTTATTATATTTTTTACAGAATAATTCTAAAATTATATAATGAAGATTTGTCCTATTAAACTTATAAATTGTTTTGAAGAATTAATTTACTCATGAACGTTTTCTTTTCATTATTGCCCATAAAATCTTAATATTCATATATGAAAGATGATGGAAAACAAATTGTCAAACATTTATTGAAGATATTTATAAATTAAGGATCTTTATTTTGTTAGTCGGGGTTCATAAACAGAAATTTTTCTTACTGCAATTCTGAGCTCGTAGACGAGAGAGGTTAAGTGAATGTAAATGTTCAGTATTCCCTTCTTTACTCTCTCCTACGAAATCAGAATTGCAGCAGGAAAACTTGCTGTGTGTGATCCCCGACTTAGATCAGGGGTTTTCATAAACTCTTTCTTCGTGCCTTTAAATTCGATAATTTAAAGGTATTTCTGAAAATTCGTAAGTTAAATTTCAAGTTTAAATAAAAATGAATATTCATTTGAAAAAAGGTGATACTTTTTATATTTCGGGCCTGTGTGAAACGGTAGGAAAGTTCTATGGTAAAAAATATTTTTACTATGGTGAGAAAAATTTTTATTTCTGCTGTATGAAATGAAAGCTTTGTAAAATATTGACAAATTAAATTAAAAAAATAAAAAAAAATAAATGTACAAACAGAAAACAAAAAATAAAATACAATTGCAAAACAAAATGATTCATTTCCATTTCAAATCCTTTTTGAAAGCAGAACTCCTATTTGGGGTCATTTTATGTCTATTTAATATATAATGTATATATGAATAAATGTGTTTGGAAACTTAAAATAAAAATTTTCTAAATATTTTACATTTTTTAAATATTTTCTATAAAATTTAAAATTTCAAAAATTTAAATACATTTGTCAAAAGTTTTACTAGCCCCATGAGCTAGTAAAATTTTATTCACCTCATTACAGTCAAAAATTTACTAACATGCATACTTTTCTATCGTTTCACACAGGCCCTTCATAATAAATGTTATTCCTAAATAATTCTCAATCCAAAAATAAATTAATACTTAAAGATACAAATTATTGACATATTCTCAATTTGATACTAAATGCTTTTGTTAAATCATGCTATTTTTAAGAAAATAGTAAAAACATTTGATTTTAATTAATTATAAGATAAAACCTTTGTACTTAAAAATGTATTTTAAAATTGCTAATAAATGTCATTTGCCAAGGACGAAATATCATTAAATGTTTTTTACAATTTGCAAAAATTACTAGAACGATAATAAAAATCATGCACAAGTAATAGTTTTAGAATTTTTACTATATATTTTTGGCAATTTTATAAGTATGGAGAAATTAATATACATATGTGTGTTATCTGTTTAAAGAAATACTTTTAATTTTATGTTCAAGCAAAAGGTCTTAGCGACCACCTAACAATTTTTATACGGACCCCCATTTGAGAACCGACGTTTTGGATAGAAAAATACTAAAAATAGACGTTGGATAGTAAAACGTACTAGTTTTTCTATGCGAATACCTATTTAATAAAATTTTAAAAATTAGCCAAATATATCGCCACCTTGTTATAAATCGCCAAAAAATTCGCCATGTCGCAAAACGGAAAATTCAGTCGCCAAGAGCAATTAAAAATCGCCACGTTTGGCGAAAAATCGCCACATCTGACAGCCCTGTAGTCTACACGTGAGATAATTCTCTCAGAGAACGGATTTGACACTCTCTGTTACATTTATGATATAAAAAATCATGTGGAGACCCAGTGTTATGGAATTGATCATAGTATAATAATAAAGTATACTCGTAAGACCAGCTGTTTTACAATTTTTTCATTGGCAAACCTCGCGGTACTGTCAAATTGTTTTTGTATTCACATGTAAAATATTTTTTGAGTTTTTTTCTCTTGCTCTCTTTCGTTCTCTCATTTTTCCGTTCAAAGCATTTTGACATTGTGGGCAGTAGTTTTACACTAACAAAATACAAGCAATTTTTGTTTTTGTAGATGTGCGAGTACTTTATTATTTTACTATGGAATTGATTACATTTGGTCAGCAGAAGTTTGCAATGCTGTTTTATTTAGCCCTGTTTCTAAATTCACTGCGCTGCTTTCATATTGAGAGCGAGATAGAGAGAGTCAGCAAAGAAATTGAAGTCTCAAATACACAAGTAGAATAAAGCAAGTTGTTGGTTGTAAATTGTCGCTGCATACGCTTAAATTTAATTATGTATAACTGCAGCAACATGTTACTTTGACAGCTGATAATTTTTGCTGATACTGTTGCTGACTACGCGTTAAGCCCAAATTACAATAGCGCGTAGTCAGCAACAGTATCAGCAAAAATTATCAGCTGATCACTGTCAGCACAACATGTTGCTGACGTTATAATTACAATTCAGCGTAGGCAGCCACAATTTACAACAACCATCTAGCTTTATTCTACTTGTGTATTTTAGCCTCTCATTTATTTGCTCACTCTCTTTGTCTCGTTCTCAATCTGAATGCAGCGCAGTGAATTTAGAAACAAGGCTAAATGAAACAGCACTGCAAACTGCTGTTGACTAAATGTAATCAACACCATAACAAACAGTGCATTCTAAATAATCAGCTGATTATGGCAGCACACACTGTTGCTGACTACGCGCTATTGTAATTTGGGCTTTAATGTAATTTGGGCTTTACGTCGAGTCTATATTAGAGAAATTTCTATTAAGACAAACGTCAAATTTTTGTTTGAGTTGCAGATAAGTTTTTATCTCTGTCAATTATAGGGGAAAACGTATGTCATAATAAGCCATGCAAAAAGTACCAACAACAATAAAGATGGCGTCTTTTACTAAGCATTATCAAAACAAAGTTGTCAGAGCTCGAGCGCTGACAATTTTCTTTTACGTCGAGTCTATATTAGAGAAATTTCTATCAAGACAAACGTCAAATTTTTGTTTGATTTGCAGATAATTTTTTATCTCTGTCAATTATAGGGGAAAACGTATGTCATAATAAGCCATGCAAAAAGTACCAACAACAATCAAGATGGCGTCTTTTACTAAGCATTATCAAGACAAAGTTGTCAGAGCTCGAGCGCTGACAATTTTCTTTTAACGTTGCAATAACACTGACAAATTCAGTCTACATTAGACAAATCTTTATCTTGATAAAATTTTGACGTTTGTCTTGATAAAAATTTGTCTAATGTAGACTCAAAGTTAACGCTGCAATAACACTGACAAATTCAGTCTACATTAGACAGATCTTTATCTTGATAAAATTTTGACATTTGTCTTGATAAAAATTTTTCTAATGTAGACTCAAAGTTATGCGTTCCGTAGCTGTCAGTTGCAGTTGAAGTAGTGTTGCCAGTAGTCTTATTGAAAAATCCCCAAATTAATTAAAAAAACAATCATATATTGTTAACAAAAAGATAATTACAAATTGCCTGCAACTGGCATAATAAAAAAATCTGTCACTTTTTCCCTACACCTGAAATTTACGAAAAAAAAACCCTACCAAAAGGGAATTTTCCTTACGTTTGGCAACAATGAGTTGAAGTGAAATTATTTTAGAGGTTGGGCCTTAACGATATCTAACCTTGGAAAATAGTAAAATTTTTAGAATCATAAACACAAAGCACAGTGGGGCAGAATTGAAAGTTTTCTGAAAATAAATCTGTAACTTCATCCATCCCGAATTTGATTTATTTGAATTCAAAATTTTGATTTTAGCCTATATGTTCTAAAGTCCCAAAGTCTAGTTTTGCAAACCGAAAGCAGTTTCGATACCTCGAATATATTCAAAGAGTTTGCCAATGTTTTTTTTTTTCCAAACCTGCAATAAATGTGGACTTTATGGGCAAAATTCAAAATATTTCTTTTTTGGTATTTTCGTCGGTTTTTTTGGGAATTGACTTCATTCCTTTTGTAATTATTTACAAAAGGAATGAAGTCAATATCTTTTATAGGACCAAAACTACGCCACTTTAAAGTTGTTAGCTAGATAGAGAAGTTTTTTTTAAACAATTAAGTCCATAGTTTTTCTGATTTTTTGGAATTAAAAGATAATTTTATAAAAAAAAAAAATGGATTTTGGAGAAACTAAATATATTTCATATCAAATAAAATCTTGGTTTGTGAAGATATCTTAATATATTATATTATATATATATTATATATATATTAATATAATATATAGTTTGTTTTTATGTTAAGGAGTTAATTAACACAGAAAAATCAGATGTTAAAAAATGTTTAGTTAAAACACAAGTTTTCTTGATTACAGAATGTTTCTAAGAATTTCTAAGTTTTAATAATAAAATTTTACTATTATAAAATAAATCAATATTTTTTAATTAATCGAAATACATTTTACTAAATTCTTTTGATTGGCCAATGAAATTTTAATTATATAGAAAATATTCATGTAGGGTTAAAATAAAAAAGACTTATATATTATATATATATTTTATATTTTAGTTTCTTTTTGTAGAAAATACTTTTTTTTTTTTTTTGTCCTATTGTAAATAGTTGTTAAGAGTTTGTCTTTTGTTTATTCTATAAGTTACATCAGCAAACTATCCATAAAATATGTATGTTTGTATATTGTGTAATGTATCTGAGTACTACCCACTTAAATGTAATTTTACATAGTTCTTATTTTCTATAGTATTTATTTTGCAAAAGTATGTAAATGAGTGCTGTAAATTTAAAAGAAGCAAAGAAAATTGCATCTGACAGTTTTAAGGTTTTTGTTGGTTTAAACAAATATGAATATAGTAGCTTAAAGCATTGTATTTGCACTTAAATATAGATCAATAGAACTACAATTAACTAAAAGTTTTTTTTTCGTTTATTTTTAATAAAAGGCATGGAGAAAGCAGGTATTATATTTCCCTAAATAAAGTTTACAGGACTGGAATACAATATTTTAAGATACGCAAATTTTATTAAAATAAAATTTTCGTATCTTAAATATCCAAATCCAATATTAATCTACTGAAAACGTTTTGCGGTTTCATTTACTGAGTATTTTTAGAGTATTATGAAAACCAATTCGAATTGAGTCGAAATTTTCTGCTGGTCAAGAGTTTTATTGGAAGAATTATTTATTTTTAATGATTTGCTTGAAGTTTAGCCTAAAAATAATATGTTTCGATATGCTCTTGATTACATTTAGTTAAATAATGCGGAAATAAAGTTAAAATATTAATATATTTAAAAAATATGTCCTTCTTCACATGTTTTTTTTTACCAAAAACTAGTTAATTATTAACTACTAGCCTTGTTCTAAGAAAACTCATTTACTACTACTATACACGTGTCAGAAAGTTTTTGACTTTTACTTTAAAATACACATATGACTAAATTCATAAGTTATAAATATTTTATCAAGTAGTTTAAAAAATTCCTTATAAATCTTGCATGCCTGTAAAACATTTACCTTTTTAAAGAATGAATCGCATAAAAAAGACTATAACAAGTAAATGATAATGACTTTGAAAAACGTAAAACCTTAATAAGGGTATTTTACTAAGTAAAATTTTATATCTTAGTTATTTATTAGTACACTAAGTAATTTGATAGTTTTTAAAATGCAGGAGAACCAAAACAATTTAATTGCAGGCAATATGATTTTTTTAAAATTTATTTATTTTCAAAATATAATTTTACAATTTAAAGCCTTAGTGCCATAAAGACATCGAAAGAGGCGGATTGTAATAAATAGTATTCATAATTTAACTTAAAGACTGGAATGTATAGTTTCAATAACAAAATTATAAAAAAATTAATAAAATTTGACAATCAATAAAGCCTTCGGGGTGGTCCAATAAAAAATAATTTGGAAAATTACACTGACTTTTAGTCAGTGCACAGGAGCACTATTAAAACTTTCAAATTTAGGATAAGATTGACGGTAACTCACTAAAGGCTTTGAACGGCATTCACGGTGACGTCACCAATTGCGCGGAGTAGTTCTAGTTCAACTGAGATCAGAAATAAACTTTTGGATATTCCACAAGTATTTTTTTTTTTTTTTTATCTTTGCATAAATTGCATAAATAAATGCAAAAATTTGTTTTCTCAACAAAACCTGTATTTTTTTCCAACTAATTAGTATTGAGTTTTTTTGAATACTTCGTAGACAACTGTTGATAAAAAATCAGATGTGTCAAAATATATTTACGTATATTTTTATTTTCTTTGCAAACAATTTTAATCCAATACACTGAAGAAAAATACTATTCAAAATCCACCACGGTTCTGGTCACTTTGGAAATTTACGGCATCAGATTTTTATACCGTTCGTTAATAAATACAATAGAAAACATAATGCAATTTAATAATTTGATACTGAAATGGTGACAACTTAAACACGTATGTCTTGGATTTTCTCTGGCTGTATGGGTTAACTTAAAGCTGAACATGAGCTTTTATTAAAAGAAGCTAAAAAAAAGTTTTTAATATTAATACTAAGGAGAACAACTACCTAAATAATAAGAAAATAATTATTTTTCTTTGCTTTACATTAAACAGCAAAACATACATTTTTGCTGAAATTTCTCATTTTCCTATATATATATATATATATATATATATATATATATATATATATATATATATATATATATATATAAATATAATATATATATATATATATATATATATATATATATATATATATATATATATATATATATATATATATATATATAGATTATAAACTCGATAAGCTGGATAATTGATTGCAGACGCCAATCCGTATTATAGAATTATCGAATTATTATTAAAAAAGTACAAAAATATATTATTTATTTAATATATGAAACATTTAAGTGTAAATTTTTCGTCTAATAACATTCTATATTTTAAGTTTTCTTAGGATTTTAAATTTAGCTAAAAAAAAAGGTGAACTTCTTTGTACTTCTTTCACTGTAAAAAAATTGGAATAATACTTAACTGAAAATGAATTAATTCAACTACAATCAGCTATTACATCATACTTTTTATTATAATTTTCAAGCTATACTTAAATTTAAATAAAAATATTACTTTTTATATTACATTAATGAGTTGTAAAATGCCGTCCAGATTACCGAAAAATCCGGATTATCGAGTTTATACTGTATTTTAATAACAAGTAATCAACATTTACAAAACAAGCTGTCGTATGATAAGGTTGCTCTAAATGCAACAAGACAAATATTTTTGCCTTACGTCAAGGTTCTACATGAGAAATTTCTATCAAGACAAACTTCAAATTTTTGTTTGTTTTGCAGATAATTTTTTATCTCTATCAAAAACGTCAAGACAAAATTATCGACCCTATACTTTGCAAATTTTTATCACGACAAACGTCAAATTGTTATCAGGATAAAAATGTTTCTAATGTAGACTGAATTTGTCAGTTATTACGACAAACGTAAATTTTTTGTTTGATTTGCAGATAATTTTTTATCTCTATCAATTATAGGGGAAAATTTGTATCATAATAAACCATGCAAAAAGTACCAACAACAATCAAGATGGCGTCTTTTACCAAGCATTATCAAGACAACGTTGTCAGAGCTCGAGCGCTGACAATTTTTTTTAACGCTGCAATAATACTGACAAATTCAGTCTGCATTACTTTGAGCCTACATTAGACAAATTTTTATCAAGACAAACGTCGAAATTTGATCACGATAAAGATTTGTCTAATGTAGACTGAATTTGTCAGTGTTATTGCAGCGTTAAAAGAAAATTGTCAGAGCTCGAGCTCTGACAAATTTGTCTTGATATCTTAAGGCCCAACCAGTTAACTTTGCAACCCAACGCAGAATGAAGAAAGGTAGCGTGAAACATTTTGTACAACTAGTCAACAAAAGTAAACGTATCATATGTTTTTGAACATTCATTGTGTAAACAACTCTGTTTTCGGTTATTTTGTGAACAAAATAAACTACAGGGTTGTTAAAAACTTACGCAGCTACGTAAAAATCTATTTTCTGTAGATTTCTGCGATACGCTACCTAGAATTTTTGTGTCAATATCTACATACACACATTTGCATAAAGCTGGTTGAAACAGCTGATTGCGACACGATGATTTTTAGTTGAGTGGTTGGGGCTTTAGTCATCGACAACAGCTGTTTATGTTTATGTTTTTAAACAATTTCTTTTGTGCAAAAAAATATTTTATAATTTTTATAAAAATGGATTTTTTTGAAGATTCATGTAATTTTAATTGTATCTTATTTACTTGAATCAGCCATAACAATATCCAATATGTATTTTATTATTTCAGATTTTTGACTTGTTTTTGGCATTTTCATTAAAAATATTTGTAATTTTTTATAATTGCATTTTTCATTTATCAACTGACTCAAATTTGAAATAGCATACTAACTTATGAGAGTTGCTCACAGCAGTCATATTCTTTCGTGTTATTATTTTATTATATATATGTATCTTTATGACGACCGTGTGAATACCCCAAATAATTGTTATTAAGTAAAACTGTTAAGCATTTACTAATTATATTTATAAATTTGGAGGTCAAAATTTGGGGAAATTAAGGGATATTTCTTTACATGTATCTTACAAAAAAGAAAATTGGAATAATCCGGTCATTTTTTCTAAATTATTTCTTTAATTTAATTTGTTTTATTTGGAATTATAAATGGACTTTGTCATGTCTACGAAAAATAATTTTTACTGCAAAAGCTCTAAATATTGACATTCCAAGCGGTGTACATTGTTTCATTATTTTGTTAAAAATCTTCAATATTAAGCCCATTTTACTGAAGCATTGGTACACATATTTTAACAAAACTTTTGCTAATACATTGTGTTTCTGTATGTATTAGCTGTTATAAAATGGGTGATTTCGATACGGACCCAAAAAATACAAAGCCAATTGGTGCCATAGTATAAAACGCGACAAGAAGTATATTTTATATGTCTTTCAAGCTATAGGGAAACTATAAAAAGGTAAAAATACCCGAAAAGTTTACTATTCTGTTAATAGTACTTGTGTTGATGAAAATAAAATTAAAAATTTTCCGCTCCAACATTTCTGGAGTGCAAGTTATTGATCCAAAAATAACATGGCTAAGTAATTAGAGAAATAAAACCAAGTACAATTATGTAGGGGTTTATTTTGGAGCTATATCGTAAAGTCAGGTGTTTTAGTATCAAAATTTATCAATGGCTATATATTGGGAAGATATTTCCCAACATTTTAAAATAAATTTTTGATACGAAGGGTACCAAAATGAGCTTGATATTTAAGATATTATATTTTTAATAATTAACGACTTGGATTCCTTCATATATGGCGTTTTAACAAAAAAAAACTTAGAAGGAACTAAATACTTATTATTTTTTTACTATAATGACAAAAAAGATTATCATATTTGTCATTTATAGAAGAAAAATAGGCGTGTTCTTCCTAAATCCGTTAAATAAAAAATTGGACTAAAAATCCCCCAAACTTTAACTCCAAATTGGGGAAATAAATCAGTCAACATTTAATGGTGATACATATGACCTATTATTAATAAAAATTTCAAGAATTCCTTATATTTTTATTTTGTTTGACATTCTCAAATACAAAAGTGATAAAAATTCAAATACTTTTGTGAGGTAAATTCGATGACTTTTCATACTATTTCTGGAATAACTTGGAAACAATGTAATATTTTTGATTGCAGTTTTTTGGATTATAAAGTTAACAAATAGACAAACACAATTCAGTTAATAAATCTAAGAATTGTTTTTATTATTTATTTTAAATCACGTAATAAAACCGTTTTTATTACTAATTAAAAAATTCAAATACTTTAGTGAGACACTGTAAATGTCTATGTATGAAAAATATTTTCATAAATTAATATTTCATAAATTAACGTTAAAATATATATATATATATATATATATATATATATATATATATATATATATATATATATATATATATATATATATATATATATATATATATATATAAAATTATTATTTTTTTTTCTTTCGACTGAAAAAACTTACCTTCTTCAGAGGGTTGACAAGACTCGTCGAATACTTCTTGACATATAACCGAAGTTGAAGGAGAAGCACTACCCAAACGACTTGATGATGATGTTGAAGAGGATGATGTGGCCATATTGGATTAATAATGTTTACTTGTATTTATTTACAGATGAGTGGGGAGTTATGTATATTGCAATTATTTTTTTATTATAATTTTTTTTACGTTTAATTTTAAAGCATTTTATTATTTTATTACTTAGAATTGAATTATTTTTTTTTTTTTGTTTTCCGTTTTTTTACTGTAATTCACATACACACATGCATACACAATTGAGAAAAACGAACCAACACTTATGAGTAGACTAAGTTGATTTTAAATGGTTGCAGAGAAAAAATTGATTTTCCCTTATTCTTTTTTTTTTTTTATTTATATTTTTGTATTATTTTGTATATTTTCTTTTTTGTTTTCTTTTTAAATTTTATTTTTTTATTTTTGTGCAATGTTGACCTAAAAATAACAACAACAAAATATTCATATGTATTATTGTATGTTAAAAATAATTACGACAACGACTGCCTGATGATGACGATGACGATGGAAGCAAAAAAACAAAAAATAATAGAGACTGTAAAGAATATCTAACGGTATTTTCTATACGTTTCACATGAAATTGTGGTGTATGCTGCACACAAAAAACTACATACATACACACACAACGAGAGAAAAAGTAGAGGAATAATAAAGAAAAAAAAACAAGAATGAAAATAATATGCTTTTATAGAAACAACAACGACAGCAGCAACACAAATAACAGCAATAATTTTTCGAAGTTATCAAAAAGGATACGACGAAAAGCTTTGCTAATATTTTGTATGTACCCGCATGTGCACAGTGGGATGAGTACGTTTTTTTTTTTTGTATAGGCCATTGTTGTTACACTTTACACCATTAAATTGTAATCAATCTTTTTTAAAACCTTTTTTTTATATATAATATTTTTTGATTTATTCGGAAGGATATTTGTTTATGTTAAAGGATATATAAAGGACATTACAAATAAGTTGAACAAAAATTATATTTCCTTCTTACTATGTTTAATAGACGGCCAAACAAAGACAGTAATTGCAATTAACGATTGCAAATTGTTTATGGCCCTTCCAAGCGGTTGTCAACATTGCAAACACATCTAAAACCTTAGCATCGACGGTGCTGGATTCTATATACTCAAAATTGCACCAGTAGAAAACGGGCACCACAATAAATTTTCAAAGAAAACCAAGATACTGCTGGTGTTTAATTATCATCCCCAATATCTGCTCAAACAGAGACAACAAAGACAATTAACTATGTATTACAACCTATTTTATGGTCCTTCCAACCGGATGTTTGTTGAAAACACTGCAACTTGGGTCCCTCAAATCCACATCATTGCAAATTTCAACGAGGGCCAAAAAGAAAAGAGACCTGTAATGCAAACAAGTATTTCACCTTATACATCTTTTAAAAACAAGTTATTTTCTACATCTTGAACTAGACATGATCTTACTAGACAGAAACATTGGGGGAAAATGTTGGAAGGAGGGATCCCGTTGTGTTTTCCTGAGGGATCATGTGATAATGTTTCATATGTCCATGACAAAGTTCAAATCGAACCAACCTGACGCATATATAAATGAGTGGATCAGTCTGATGTCAATGTCAGAAAGATCAGATATTATATGCACTTACGGGATGCCGAATTTTGCAGTCCTAATCTCTTAAGGACGGGACAGTTGCATAAAAAATGTTCACCTGTATCCTCCTCTTTCTCAACGCAACAACTCTTACAAACTAATTGTAGCTAGTTCATCCGCAATGAAATTGAATAACTTACCAGACCAGCTGCAGATTGGAATGTATTGTCTTCTCTTTTAGAGATATCCGGCATTCATGCACCAGCTTAGATGTCGAAAATATATCCCTTAGAGATTTAATCACAGATTGACAAACTCTACAAATTTGGATATTAACCGCGAATATCCTGCAGTACATTAATCAGTTAACCGCTCTCTTTATAGCCGAGATATCTACATACTTGGAGAATACTGTACTGATCCAGAAATATAAAGGTAATATTGTTTTTGTAATAGACTCCCCAACTTTAATAGAACGTTTTAAAAGAAAACGAAAATAATTTTTCAAAGAGGGATATTAAAAATTCGAAGTAATTGTCTTAATCTAAAGGAAAACACAACAAAAGTTTTCTCATTTCATTAAGAATAATATCTTTAAATTATAGAATAGTTCTTTTAAGAATATATAATTAGGTTAGACGACACGAACGGATCTCTTGTGCAGTCCATATCTTATCACACCGGGTTAATTTTCAAATGAAACTGATTACCCAATACGGTGGGAGACCATGAACTTCATTTTGGGTCATAAGCCCCTAAATAACTCGTTCTTTAAGATCCAAGGAATGGGGTCCCAGAGCACATGTTCGGGGTCTCATCTTGCGGACGTTTTCCAAGTTTTATGGGTTGTATCCAGGGTGATCGATTATTCAACTTTTTGGAGAAACCGGTTTTCGAATAGTTGGTATTTTGAAAAAAACGGTTGCACTTTTTGAAATTCAGAAAAAACCGGTTAACCGTTTTTTTGCAGGAGTTAATATTTTTCTCAATAACTACATTAGAACAATTAATAAATCTTATAAAATTCAAGGTAAAATTTAATAAATATAATTATTTTTTTTTAATAACTACTTTTTAATGTTTTATTCTTACTTATTGAATTTATTGTTTTGCTTTTTAAAGGCAAATAAATAATAAAGTGTTTTATAGGAATATCCATGTGTACGCAAAATTTACGTATCATTAATATTAAAGTATAAAAAATGTAGTTAGTATTCTAGGGTTAATATGGAAGCCTGTTTGATTTGAACGATTCTACCGGTGAAACTTCTTTAATGCATCTTTAAATAACAAAGAAAATGTTGAATAAAAAAAAGAATTAAAAATTTTGTGCAAAAATTAGGTGTAAAAATATTACAGATGTTACAAGAGATAAAAGAAATTTCATTCAAGATATGTAATTATTACTAATTTATTTGTTTAATTTTACTCAATTAATTTCAATTTCACCTTCAACTATATTTTTAAAACATAAGAAGTCAGTCTTTAATGAATATTTAAAAAAATTATTCCTAAATTTGGATTCAAATATCAATATTTAGTACATGTCTTTTGTAATAAAATGCTGTTTTTAAAACCGGGTTTTTGTGTTTAAAAAAACATTCGAAAAATGGAAAACCGAGTCGATCACCCTAGTTGTATCGCAGGCCACAGAGTCCGGTAAAGAATCCTGTTAGTACTCTAAAAATGTTTCTATATAACAACAGTAACTTTTTGGACTTACTCGTGGAAAGCTTAAGAAGTCGACCTGCCTTGATACATGTAAGAAATCACATTGTTTAATGGACTCAGACGTATGTTACGATTCTATTTTTTCCTTAATATATCCCTCGGGGGTAACAAAGACAAGATCCGGTGCATTATATACACGTACAGCACCACTATTGACAATATATGCTTTCATTGCCATCATTTTTCTCATACCAAATAATGTTAGCGTGCTATACACTCCTAGTGTATTTAGAGAAAATACACAATCTTAGACCTAACTTTATTGGAGAATAAAACTGCACTCAGTCCTTTCGTCCCTCACCTCAAACACTCTTTGGTGCAAGCACTCTGGAATTTCAAAAGTCCTTCGGAAATTAAGGCCCAAAAGATCAGTTCCTCATGTCGGCATCTATCAGTTTGGAGCCGTCAGTAAACCAGAACCATTACCGGAGTTTTTAGTGCACGACATTGCAATCAACAATGGAACATAATCTTATAAAACATTCATAAGAATTTGTAAGTGCAATGTTAATTTAAACAGATTATTTTTAACAAGCAAACATCCTTCAATCGTCCTTTATTTGTTTCTCATGTTCTCTTAGTTTCTTAATCACAATGTATTGTTTCTTTTAATAAAGAAAAAATTTGTGTTAAATGAATTAATTTCCTTATATATATTATGCACGAATCATACAAATATGCTCTTTCTTTTTACTTATTTCTCTAGAAAATTCCTCTACTCATCCCACTGTGCAACGGGTGTAGAATTGTTAAATATTTGAGTGCGTGTATAATTTTATTCGTCTGTATGTATTTACATAGATGTGTTTGTTATATGTAATAAGTATTAGAAAATACACAGCGCATTGACACCAGGATATAAAAAAAAACAACTACTGGTTAAAAACAGGCTACAAAGGATACAGATTTTTTCTTGTTATTAGAAAAACTTTTTTCCATTTAATTATGAAAATAAATTTTGACTTAATTTTCATATGAGTTCTTTAAATAATTTTAAGTATTTAATAAATTTAATTGATTGCATTTAATATTTGGCTGCAAAATTCTAATCAAATTTAAGGTTTTATTTAAACATTTTATTGATTTTTCCAAAATTATATATTTTTTTACTTAAGGTAAAATGAAAAATAAGTTTCTAACTTTTTTTCTAATTTTTGTGCTTAAATTTTGCTTTTTTATTATTTTTTTTTTTTTTTTTTAATTAGTTTATTTTAAATTATTTATTTAAATTTAATTAAGTCTCACTATTAAATTTATTATGTTAAATTTTTATATGTATGTATTTTCTTCAATAACTTTTTTTACATTCAATTTTGTTTTAATATTAATTTCCGACCAGCTGGTAGCTTTGCTAAAACCGTACTGATTTCATTTGTCTAAGGCCTGTTTTGTTATACAGGACATTTATTTCTTTGTCGTTTTCGTAATTTTGAAAAAGCTTTTTCCTGCATTGTCAGATGTCAGCATGAAGAACAACATTAAATAAAGCTTTAACGGAAATAGTCAGATTTTCGAAAACATGTGTTTTTTGTTTATGCCTGATGATTACCTAATTTTTGTTTTTGTTTTGTTATTTTCTTTTTGTCTTCTCCATTTACTTAGCAACTGTTATTTGAACATACACATGCATATATGAATACGTACTTACATACACATTTTAAACTATAAAAGCATGAAAAAGAATTACACCTACACGTCCAAAATCAACCCCCCATTTATAAAAACACTTGAAATAACCTAAGGGTTGTTTTAGATTTTCATTTTGAAATAAAAAAAAGAGAAGCCTTTGAAAAGTAAACACATAGTTTAACAATTGCATTATTGTTGTTTACATTAATAGTTGTAATTAATTACAAATCATTTCAACGAATTGTTAATGTATATTATTTAATTAAATTAAACAACAATATTTTTCCTGCAGAATAGTAACGTTTTTTTATAACTAAAAAGTATGGCAACGTTATATGACACACTTGTGGTAATAAAGTTTTGGTGGTAAAAATGGCACTGCATTACCGACAACTATTACATATTGAACCTTCTTGCCATTGTGTGTAAATTAAACTTTTAAAAAAAGGCCAAAGAAGGTTAAATATCCTGAAAAATATGTCAAGAAAAAAAGCTAATATTTATACCCTACACCACCATAGGTGGTTGGGGTATTATGTGTTTGTGCTGATGTTTGTAACGCATAGAATGAGTTATCCAACACCCACCTTAAAGTATACCAATCGACTCAGAATCACTTTTTAAATCGATCTAACGATGTCCGTCCGTCCGTCCGTCTGGCTGGACGGCTGGCTGGACGGCTGGCTGTCCATGTAAACCTTGTACACAAAGTGCAGGTCGCAATTTTAAAGATAATTGAATGAAATTTGGCAGGTGCGACTTTTATGATACAAGGACGAAGCCTATTGAAATTGGTTATGATCGGTCCATTATTTCACCTACCCCCATACAAATGTCCCCCAGGAATAGAGTTTCCAAACTTAAAAATGTCTTAATATTAAGAATATTTTAATGAAATTCGGTGCAAAGAAGTTTTGTGCAAGTACCAATCTTTGTACCAAATTGTATGAAAATCGGACCACGATTGACCATAGCTCCCATATAAACCCCCCTTCCGAAAATCACTTTAACGTGCATAAATCCCATACGAGAGATAGTATCAAGTTAATATTCGACACAAATAAGTTTTATATAAGCAGAAACAACATTGCCAAAATTTATGAAAATCGGTCCATAAATTACCATAGCTCCTATATAAATCCACTTCCGGAACTCGCCCTATAATGCATAAAATCATCAAGATGTTATTACTAACGCATTATTCTTTACTTGCATGCTTTGTTTTAGATTTAGTAAAAGTGTTGGTCTACCACTTGGTAAATCCACTTCCCGAATTTTTATGCTCATACGCAATGGTGTAGGGTATCATATATAGATATAGTCGGTCAAGACCGACTATATCTTCTCTCGTTTTAATTTGAAAACTTTATTTTTTTTTATTTTGCGACCTCATTAGTATTTCAATCTGTTCTAATACCCCATTTACATTGGCACAAAATCTAGTTTAAATGAGATTTCAAGTAAAATCTATATAATTTTATTCGATTTTAATTGGATTTTCTATACAAATCAAAATCTAGTTTCTAAAAAGATTTTACCAAAATCTACTAAAATTTAATATGCCATTTACAACAAACCAAAACTAGTAGTTTTTGGCTTCATTCGGTTTTTGATTGAAAAACTACATAAATTTCTTTAGTTTTTCCATATAAATCAAAAACTATTTTTATCTAGTTTTTGTTAAAAACTAAGTAAAAACTACTAAAATAAACATTTATGATACAACCTGTTTATATGTTTTCATAAAAATCAGCTTTTGAATATGACAATAAACAATAAATTGTCAAATTTCTTAAATATTTTTGTTTCTTGTATAAATTATTTTTAAAATGTTCGTAAAAACGTTTTTAACAACAAAACAAATTTCAATTATATCATAATAAAAAAAATAAAAAAAGGTAAATACATCAAGAAAAACCACATGGAGAGAAAAGAAGGTATGTAAACGATTTGGTTTTTGAAATTTAGTTTTTCAAAAACCAAATTTTTTTAGTTTTGGTATAAATGGCATATAATAAGATTTTGAAAAATATCGTTTTTCAACACTATTTTTCTTTTAGATTGTTAGTAAAACACAACAATGTTCTAAATAAAAAAATGACATTTGAGTTTAAACAAATATTTTTAAAATTGATAAATAACTAAAATTTTGTTTGAAAATGTTCATAAAAAAACATAAAATTAATTTTAAAATAGTTTTGTGGAGCACGGGGCTCATTTAAAAGTGTTCAGTGGATGAATTTAATTTGTGTGAGAAACAGTTGTCAAACAAAATCTATAAAACTTTTTGAAAATATAATTTAAGCGTGGTAGAATTTGTTTATCCAAAATCTCGTTCAAACGAGATTTCAAGTGTAAGTGTAAATTGGGTATAAAGAAAATTTTATAAACAAAACATAGAAATTACAAAATTAAAGTAGAATTCCTGAGAGCAAATATAAAATGTTCACTTAAAAGTACAAACCATAGAATAGAACTAGAAGTTTATGTGAGAGCCACCCTATACTAAATTTTCAAAAAATTTACTAATTTTTTTGAAAATACAAAAACAAAATATATGTGACTACATGTATTTTGTTTTTGTTTGAATTAGGTTTCTGACAATTGAATTAGGTTTTTTTCTCTCACATAAATATCTAGTTGTTAATCTATGGTACAAACTGTAACACGACTTGCAAAAAGTAACGTTTGAAATGTGAAATAGAAAAGAAGAAAAAACACATGCTATGTTGTATACCAACACAATACTGTTCAAAAAAGCCGACTTTTTAATTTCGACCATAACTTCCCCTAGGATTGTAATTTTTGATGTAAAAACATAGTGTTAAAAATATTGCAACGATCGGAAGTCGCTAACACGTGGCGCACTGACCCTAAAGTTTGTAGGGTACATTTATATGGGGAACTTTCGTCTTTTTAAAAGCCTTTTAAAAATGTTGCTATTATCAACTTCTTTTTGCAATTTAATTTAATGGAATTGTAATATAAATATAATTATCTATCAAACAAGATAAAAAAAAGTTAAAATCACGAATACGTAATCTGTTTGAAAGTGTATGCATACAAATTTATATTTTAATAGTATTTCCGTTAAATACGTATTTTGTTGTATACTTTTGTATTTGAAGTTGTCATTTAATTATACAGTGGCTCTCAGCTTAAATTATGCAAGTAGTATGTTTGGGGGGCTTCTGGGACAATTTAGCGTAGCTCCAACAACATTTGAGGGGGGGGCTGATTTTTTTATCGTTTATGGAAAAAATTTATTTGGGGGGCTTCTGGGACAACTGAGCGTAGCCTCCAAAACATTTGAGGGGGGGAGGGGGTTTGTTTTTTCAAGAATTTTTTTTGTCATTACTGAAAATTTTTTTATTATTTTTTTAATTTTTTTCACAAAAATTATATTTTTTTACAAAATTTTTTTAAAAAATATAATTTTTTTATTATTTTTTAATTTTTTTCACAAAAATTATATTTTTTTACAAAATTTTTTTTTAAAATATAGTTTTTTTTATTATTTTTTTAATTTTTTTCACAAAAATTATATTTTTTTACAAAATTTTTTTAAAAAATATAATTTTTTTATTATTTTTTTAATTTTTTTCACAAAAATTATATTTTTTTACAAAATTTTTTTAAAAAATATAATTTTTTTATTATTTTTTAATTTTTTTTCACAAAAATTATATTTTTTTTACAAAATTTTTTTAAAAAATATAATTTTTTTATTATTTTTTGAATTTTTTCACAAAAATTATATGGTCAAATAACTTCCACAAGGTTTTCATATACATACATATATATGAATGATGTAAACAACATAAATTTTCTCACATAGACAGCATAAACCAAAAAAATATACATATATTTTTTTGACACTATTAACCTAAATATATATAAAAAGTAAATACATACATATTTTGTTACAAGTAAAAATTTTCTTCGTGTATATAGGATACAAAAATTCTTCTGTATCGAAAGCATAAGCAATGTTTGGTTACCATTTCCATATAAATTTCTGGAATATTTGATTTAAATATATACAAAGAATTATAATATAATTATTTTTTGTAGTTACTTATTGATAGTTTAGTTTTTATTATCTATAATTTACCCTTTATTTTTCAATTTCTTTTTCATATCTGTCAGTCTTAACCGAATACATTTTAGCTATTAAACCAATGAATTAACCATTGCATTCATCTTTTATTATTCCTAGTACTTTTTTTTATTTAGAAGAGGAAATTTAAAGCGTTTTCTTATGAATATGCAGTCGTGTTGAAATCAGATTATATAGATTTTTATAGTCTTTAATATACATTTTAAGATATAATCACAAATATTTATGATATTTGAATTATTTAAATCATTATATTGAACAAAATAAACAAATAGATTATAATAAAACCATTAAAACTGTAGAAACTAGCATTTAAAGAATAAGATGTTCTTAATCTTATAAGATACAAAATCTTTAAAGAAATTAAAAAATCATTTAAAGTTATATAGCCAGTTTAGTAATATAAACTATTTTTTCTTTATTTAATTGTCAATAATTGTTGTGAGTTCATTATTTTAAAAGGTTTTCAACCAATGTTTTATGTTCACGAAACATAGTTGCTAGATAAATTTTATTAAAAAAATTGATAAAATGATGATAAATCTCAATCTGAATAGTTTCACGAAAAATATTTTGTTAATATTTCTGTTACTATAATATATAACTCTTTATTAAGCTTCAACATATTTTTTAACTATAAACATTTATGTAAATATTTTTAAATAAAAATTATTAATCTTTTATTTTCCAATTAAAATAAAGTTGGGAAATTATGAATAAAAAGGTTATTATCGTTGGTTAAGGTAATTTAGTCACCTTCAGGGTCTACTTACGGATCCACAAACATTAAGTAACAAGACGTTTGATTTACCCTTTCTGGGGGTTAAAATAATAATTAATTTTATTGAATATTTATTTATTTCAAATATAGTAATTTTATTTAGAAATTTTATTAATTTGTTCTTAAATATAGAAAATCTTAATATCTTTATTCTCGCATCTAAAGCCATTTTTGAGGACGGGGTTAAATTATTTAAAAAATAAATCATTAGATATTGGAAAGGAAATTTTAGAGGAAATTGGTACAAAACCAGTGAGAGATATTCTATTTAATCAAGGGGAAAAAATAATGAACAATTTTAAAGAAGCTACTATTAATAAAATTAAAACAATGCAGAAAGGCAAAGGAAAGCATATAAAACTGAAACGTTTAAAACAAAAACCACATAATAAATCAAAACGTTGTAGAGTGAAGAACTTTAAAGATATTTTTGGAAATTTAAAATGTCGGGATTTATAGAATGTATGAAAAGTGAATTGGATTTATTCGAATCTCCACCAATTCAAACAAGTGTAATTAAAACAGAAGAAATATGCTACAATCCAATTGCTGTTAATAACTTGTTGCATTCCATATTTAGGAATTGTACAGTTCATTTTAACAATAAAAATGTCTCTCAACCTGACAACAACTATCACTATAGAGCATATATGGAAACATTACTCAACTATGGCAATGATGCTAGATCTACCCATCTTGAATCGTGTGGTTGGGCTACTGATGTAAATAAAATTAATTCATTAATCGATAAAGAAAATCCCGGATTAGATAAAAGAAAAAAATTATTCAAAGATGGAAAAAAAGTGGAGCTTTTTGGAAAACTTCATGTAGATGTATTTAATCAACAAAAATACTTACTTAACAATGTCGATCTTAAGGTTACATTGAACTTGGAAAAGCCAGAATTTTATATTTTAGAAAATGGAGATAAAAATGAATCTCATGTAAAAATACATGAAGCCAATTTATACATAAATCATCTTACTATCAATAACAATATATTAATGGCACATCATAATGTATTACAAAGCAAAAATGCAATTTACCCATATAAGAGAGTAGAAATTAAGACCTTCACTTTACATCCAGGAAATCATTCATTAACTCTAGATAATGTTATACTTGGACAACTACCAAACTTTTTAATTTTTGGAATGGTATCTAACAAAGCATATACTGGAGATAGAAAAGAAAATCCATATAACTTTCAACATTTTAATTTGCAAAGATTTAATTTGGTTGTTAATGGAGTACAATTTCCAGCACAGCCAATAGAATTTAACTATAATAACGGAGGAATATTAAGCATTCGTGGCTATCAAACACTATTTAAAGGTACTGGAATCCATCATTTTGATAAAGGACATCAAATTACAAAAGAACTTTTTGATAGCGGATATTTTTTACTAGCTTTTGATTTAACACCAGATCATAATAATAATTCTAATTGCGGAAATTTAATAAATCAAGGAACCATTCGAATAGAAGGACGTTTTGGAAAACCAATTATAGAGGCAATTACCTGCTTAGTATATTGTGAATTTGATAGTATAATAGAAATTGATAAATCTCGCAATATTATACAAACACTATGAATTCAATCAATATTATAAATACTTTAAATTCAAATAATTACACTAAAAGAAAATTTAAAGGAGTTTTTGCAAGTAATAAACTACCCAAAGCACCTGTTGCAAAACCTTCATTTTATATCGCCAACACTGATCCATCTTATAAACCCGGACAACATTGGGTTGCTTTTTATTTCCCTGAAAATAAACCAGCCGAATTTTTTTGCTCTGCAGGTCAACCTCCAATAAAACCATTTATATCATTTCTAAATCGAAATTCTAAATCATTTATCTATAATACAACACGAATCCAAAGTGAATCATCCATATTTTGCGGAGTTTATTGCTGTATTTTTATTTATTTAAGATGTAAAAATTTAGCTTTTAAACAGATTTTAAGTATTTTTAATTATTTTAATTTACATGAAAATGATATGTTAGTTTTAAGTTTATATAGATACTTTTATTTGTTTTATAGAAATAAATAAATAAAAAAGATTTAAAAAAATATATTTTATGTTGTTGTTATTCCAAGTTTCTTTTTCAATATTTAGCAATATTGTTCGAAGCATTCATAATTCTGTCTTTGTTTTTCGTGAATGTCAAGTAATTACTAAAATCATATATCAAATTAAAAATATAAAATAAAAAAACACACAAATTTTATTCTTGTTATAGCTTTTATTACTCGTTTTCAAAAATTTACTACAAAATAAATAACTATACATGTTTTATTAATTAAAATTAATTTTCCTCTTTACTTATTTTAAACGTTCTGATAATAAATAATATCTCATTATAAAATTATCTATTTTTCTAGATTTATCTAGATTTGAGTTTTTTTATGTCTCCCACAACAGCATGTATCAGGACCCATGGTTACTTTATTATTCGACCATGAGCAACTTTTAAAGTGTAATCCGTATTTAGATAGTATTGGCTCCTCATTATAATTCCCAGTCTTATTCAGAAGTTCAAAATACTCATCCAGTATTCTTTGATGTTCCAAAAAAATTAAACCATCAAAATCTTCAAGAAATTTTTGAATTTTTATATATGCCATCTTTATTGTAGAGCTATTTCTTAACAAATATTTAAAATTTTCAAAACAACGATACTTATATAAAGTTTAAAAATGTTATCAATTAATAATTTCTAGGTATTTTAGTATTTTCCCAACTGAAAAGTGGTTGAGAATTTGGAATGAAAAACTCTCCCACTTCGTCTCCTACTGTAGAATTTTCACTGGCTGCCTCTTCCAATTTCAAAACATGTAAGCCATTTTCTAACTTTCTTCTTAATATAAATTGTTCATTGTAAACTCCTTCTATTATATTATCTTCCAAATTATTATATCGTTTGGGAAGATATAACATTCCCTCCTCAAGCTCTGCAATCACCGCATTTCCATATTTGTTCTTATGACGGAACATAGCTAAAACTTTATATGACTTTGAGGGAAGTAAATCCTTTGTTGCTAGATATGGCCTTGTCTTTAATTTATTGAAAGCAGCAACAATATTGGCGTTTGTAATTTTATTTGAATTCATTTTTGCTCCTCCTTTTAAAAAATTTGATAACTGATTAAACAATTTTACTTTAGAGATTAATATTATATATGAAAAATAATTAATTTATTTTTTTACTCCAAAAAGTTTTTATATAAATTGAGTTTTTTATATAATTCAAATTTACTCTCATTTTTAAATCATAGCATAAATTTCACTATTCTCTTAACATACATTTCACAATTCTCTTAACATAAATTTCACAATTCTCTTAACATAAATTACACAATTCTCTTAACATAAATTTCACAATTCTCTTAACATGAATTTCATAATTCTCTTAACATGAATTTAACAATAATTTCCTAATATAACATTAGAACAAATAATACATAACCTTTCCCAAGAAAATAAAACATATTTTTTAATTAAAGTCAAAAACCTTTTACAAGGTTATTTTATGCATATGAAAAAAAAACAAAAACAATTCTCAAGTTAAATTTTACACTTTACAAAAACAAAAATAACCATATGAATAAACCAAACATACTCAAACCCTATTTATCCAAGTCATCAGTTTTTAATTTCATCACAATTAAAAGTGCAAAAAAAAAAATTGTCTCCATATTAATTCATATTATTATACAAACAAAAACAAAAAATACAAAAATACACAAATAAATTCAGTGGTTTCCAATTTCACCGTTTAAACAAAAAAATATTGTAGCATTTATTAAAAAAGCACACAATAAACAAACATACATACATATATTATTACAATATATTAAACACACAAAGGGGGGCGGGATCTTCCCCTTTATATTTCTTCTGATGGATCAATAAAAAAAATTTGCCATCTGCGAACCCTAACTTAAAAAAATTTTCAGTAATGACAAAAAAAATTCTTGAAAAAACAAACCCCCTCCCCCCCTCAAATGTTTTGGAGGCTACGCTCAGTTGTCCCAGAAGCCCCCCAAATACATTTTTTCCATAAACGATAAAAAAATCAGCCCCCCCCTCAAATGTTGTTGGAGCTACGCTAAATTGTCCCAGAAGCCCCCCAAACATACTACTTATGCAGTATACAATTTTATTTTTAAAGCTTTATAACAAAGTAACAGACTGGAATTAAAAATAAAATTTGGTGTCATTAGAAAGAGGAAGATTTCTATTTTAACATAGAACTATTATTTATTATTAAAGTTTACCTTTAAGTAACTTAAAAATATTAAAACAAAAAAATCAAATATTTTTATCTCACAGATTATTATATAAAGCCACTTATGACATTAAAAAGGTCGAAATTACGACCGATAATTACAGTATTTATTATCTGTAATTGTATTCCACAGATTTGAGGCTGTTTGTTACCGGTGCGTGCAGTTTTTGTGTAACATTAAGCGAAATGTGTTTCTACTGCATTTTAAGGGCCTAATTCCTATTTGTTCTTCGGATCGTTATATTGGCAATATCAAAAATATGATAATGTGCCCTGATTCTCCGCACTCTACTGTTCATTAACCGACATACAGATCTAAACCATGAAACTGACACCAACATGCTTCACTGTTACTTTTAAGTTTTCTTGGTGCAGCTCGCTATTCGGTTCTCGCCACAAATAGGACATACTGTCTGAGCCAAATATATAGAATTTTAACTCATTAATAAAAAAAATAATCGAATTCCAAAACGTTGGATCCTTGGACACAAGTTCCAAGTGGTAAAGTTGAGCATGCAGCCCCTTTTGTTTAAATTGTTAAAAATCTTCTTGAGTGAAACTCGGCCTTCAAAATAGTGTTGATGCAATACACGGAAAAAAGTTTTGACACAATATTGTTTTCCCAAGTCAACTTGAACTCCGGATGTCGGTTTTGGTGCTAAGAACCTTAGGTTTACCTTTTTCTTAATATATATCGCAGACACAATTGTTTAAATGTTTATTCGGTGCTTTATTGTTCAACCGATTTTCATGAAAAAAAAAAACACTCATAATGATTTCTTGTACCATAGAATCATATTTACATGCATTTATTTATTTTACATGCATTTATGTTAAGCACTCTTTTAGAAACATGAAAAAAAATTATGGTCCAGAGGAAAACTTTTTGAAAAAAATCACAAAAAATCTAGAGAATATTTTAGGAAAATTTTATGACTCAAATTGAGTCCGTCAAGTTAAAAAAACTAAAGAAAAACATGTCCAAAAATGAAGAACTATAAGGACTATATGTGCAAAATTTTTTTCAAACAAATCGTAAATGAAATTTTGGCGATATTTTAAAAAAAATTTCATACTCGAGGTGACCAACTTTGGAGGTCCACCCCCCGTCCCCCAGACCCCTGAAGGATCTGTGCACCTCCAAATCAACTAAAATACACCTCAGGATTGTCCATGAGAAATTTCATTCAAATTCATCAAGCTTTTCTAAAGTTGCAGAATTATTTCCAAAAAAAAATATTTTTGGGAAAACTGTGCACCGTTTTAACTTTCAAATATTTTTTCAAATCATCCAAATAATATTATATTACACATAAGATATGAATAACTTAAAATTTAAATACCATAGCTTCAAAAATTACTATATTGGTTTTGCAAGCACAATGTCTTACTAAACTGAAAATTAAATTTGTACATTTGATCTTATGAATAATTTTTAAATCGTTGTTGTACAAAAAACGATTATAAAAAATTATATATAAAAGTTATACAGTATAATGGCAAAATTCTCTTCTTTCATTTGATATCCATATCGCTATAAAATGTTAATTACAAAGTATTAAAATTAAACATAACGTCGTGCATCCTTCAAAACTTTAAAGACTTTTAAAAAGGAAACACGAACACGAAATAAAAGAACTAAAAACGCTAACTATGTTAAGTTTATATTTTCATATGTATTGGGTATTTTAGTACAAAAAAAGTGGGAGTTTTTTAATTCCCTGATTTTAGAACAAGTTTATCTATATTGTGACAAAATTTCATTCGAATATCTTTACTTGTTTAAATTTTATTTAGCTCCAAATATAAACATTATTTCTCAAAAATATGCTTAAAATTCAAATTTTAAGTTTTTCTGGTCATAGTCTGAAGAAATTTAACCGAATTAAAGAAAACAAATTAATTTTTTATTTTTTTTTTAATTGAAAAAAATTGGATAGGGCTTAACGGGAACTGGTTCCCCAGAGAGCCTCCGATTTTGTTTTAAATGCATTTGCGTTAAGATTAAGAAACACCTCAGCTCTGACCATGCGATTTATTTTTATTTAGATATCTCCAACGGTTCACAAGTTACAGAATTATTTCCAAAAAATTTGAGACCACTGTGCATCGTACCATTAAATCCATATCTTCTAGACATGTATGCACAACTGTTAAGGATGTAAAATAAATTTACAAACTTGTATATTTAAAAATAGATTGATTGTACGTCGTTAAAATTTGGAATAGATAATGTTCAAGAAAATTGTGAAATTCATGTAGATAAGATTTAAAACTTCTAAATAATCGTTTCGTTGATTCGACAGAAGTGGAGTATACTTGAATTCTCTATGCATTTTCAATCGCATGTTCTTATTCACCTCAATTATCAATAATCCGAACGAGAAAGCTAGTGTACATCCTAATAGGTCAAAATTGGTGGCATAAAATAATAATAGTGATCAGTCAGCAAATAAATTATCAATAAACAATCAATCCACTGGACTGAGAGAAAACGTTGAGGAGATAAAGTCATTGCTCTACTGTATATTGTATTTCTAAAGGATATTGAACATTTTCATTTACGGTTACTTTTAATCCATATTCGAGGCCCGAAATCAATCGAACATTTGACAACTTAATAATTTTGAGCATGTATAAATTTCTTAAAAAATATCATGAACGTGTCCATACATCCATGACAATGAATGGCATGACTGTTTAAATGAAGGCATTTTTGGCATTTATTTGTAGTCTTAAAAATGATGATGAACTGAGTGCAAAAATGGATTAATTTTTCACTAAGGAGAAAGATGACTGAAACTTTATGAAACAATTGTTTAATGATGCTGCTTCGGAATTCAAGAAATAATTATCTTCCTGCGTTAAAGAATTAAAAACTGATATTTTTGGCTTATGCTAAAATAAGGAGTGAGATCGAAAAATTCTTAACATACATAATATTCAATAACTTGGAAACGGTTGATCTTAGAGTTTTCATTATTTTTTTTAATCATTTGATAATTTAGCACAGATCACAGAAATATATTATTTTTATGGTTCTAACCACTAATTATAAGATTGTGGACCATTTTTGAAAACCTTTTCTTTGGAGATTTGATAGTTGCTTCAGTCACTTTTTTAGAACAGTGTGCACGTCTTCTGTTAAAATCTTCGGTATTTTGGGACATCTTTTTTATGCTCTTGAATTCACTTTTCACAAGAGCTCAATATCTCTCCACTGGTCTAAGCTATGGACAATTTTGAAAATTGACCTCTCTTGGTACTAAAACTATGTTATTGATTTGGTACCACTTCAGAGCTTTCTTACCGTAGTAACATGATACCAAATGGGTCCAAAAATATGTGGACACGTTGTGCTTTCTGAAGAAAAGAAGAAGTCTTTTTTGCAAATATTCCTTTATGCATATTTTAGTATTTATAGATGCGAATGTATCAAATGACTTTCCTGTTTTGTCGCAACTGCAAAAAGCTTGTCATACCATGAATTTTGTAAGAAATGTTTGCTGCTTTTGGGTCTTAAACTAATCTCCAACATTGCTTCGAGCATTAGCAATAAAAATTTTTGAGACACAAGCTGCGAAGATTCTGCCAGCACCTACGTTTCTTCGTCAATTATACAGCTTGAGTATTTTTGTATCAAATTTGGTTTTAAATTCCAAGTCCTATTTTTGGCTTGTAATTTTTTTTGCAGAATTCCAGTTTGGAATTTTTTGAACTTTATATGTTATCAACTTTCCCATTAGCTTTATTTTCTACCAGATGTGTTTGGAGTTCCTTTCAATATGCCTTAAATTGTCTGGCCTTCCCAATATCATGTGGTTCTTTTTTCTTACCGAACTAGGTTTCACATCAATAGACAAATTCTCCTGATACTGTTTAATAACTTTAGAAACGGGTTTACGGACGACATTTAATTCTGTGGCCAATTATTTGTAAGACTTATTTGGATTTTTTGAAATTTTTTAATAACTTATTATGATGAAAATAAGGACAAATTAACATGGTTGTTATTAAAAATAATACCTGAAGTAGATCAAAAAAAAATTTTGAATATTGATTCCGAAAAAAGTTATGAGGCAAAATGTGTGTTAAGATTTTTTCGATCTCACTCTTTATCATTTCTAGAAGCTGAAAATAAAACTTTATATAAAAAGTTTTGATAGTGTAAAATATTTTTAATTTATTATATTGTTGACCATAGTTTTATATATCATTATTTGTTCCGGTAGTTTTGTTTTTTTTTTTTTACTATTTCTTTGCTTTCTAATTTAATTATATTTTAACTCTTTTGATCTCCATTCCTTTTAACCAACTGTTGAATTTAATTGAATTTGTATGAATTTCATTAATATTTATTTGATACATTATATTTCAAAGGGATTGTAACAATTTTAAAGCTGGTCATTTAACCTTAAAAGGCAACACTTATTTATATTACGAAAAGGCTACACTTCGCCGAATCGACGACGGTGCTTTTGAAACTGTTTTTGTACACAATATAATCTTGAAAATGCTCAAAAATCTAACTTTTTGAATTATTTTATTTGTATATAAATGTATATAAAAAAAATATAAAAAAAAAAATTTCCATCCACTTTAAATTGCCGCAGTCTAAGACCGTCAATAAATTCAATCAGACTTGATGAAATTTCCACCATACTGAGACTTGGCTTAATGAGAATGTTATCTGTCATAATGATTGTCCCTCTAAAGGCAGTGGTGTGGGTCTGAAGAAGCTTAAGTTCATACCTATTCGCTTCACTCACATTATTAGAGTACAGGCCAATATTGGAACGTCTAGGAATGTCAATAGGGACCTTCTTGTCGATTTTTGTACGCAAAACCGTCTTTTCATCGGTGGTATGTATATTCCCTATAGGAATATACAGTAATATATTTGGGAATCCCCAGATGGATGCACTTTGAACCAGATAAACCATGCACTCTTATAAATTTTCTTGTAAATTTACTATATTTATAATAGGTAAATTGACTCCTATTATAATTGGTGTAAAAATACTAGTCATGTTTATTTACGAATATTGTGTGTAAACAAATAAACACAAAGTATGTATAGTTACTCATTTATGTGTGTAAACATTGTTCAGCAACATCAACATTAAATTTACATTTTTTGTGCCTATAAATCAGTAATTGCGTGTAAAAGTAGACGTACAATTTATACCTATGTATCAAAAATGCTTTATTTATATTTAAAAATTTAAGATCAAAAATATATTTTAAATGGACACTTTATTAACTTATGTAATAAGCAGATTACATAAGTATAAATACAACACTTAAAAAACATGGAAATGTTATCACGGAAGACATTGGTGGAATTTGAGAAAGGAATGAACACAAATTTTACTTGATTATTTATCTTGAAAAACGGAGTTATGCAGTTTGTTGAAATAATGTACATCAATCACTTCTTCTTTATCCATTTGCTCCAAACTGTTGAAATTGTTTCAGCCTCAGAACCATTTAGATACATATGTATATGTATATATTCAGCGTTTGGACCTACAAATGCTGTCGGTTTCACCCTCAATTGAGCTTTTAAATATCTAGTTTCCGACACATTTAGTTATATTATTTATTCTCTATTTTTAGTTGTATCTTATAATTTTTTCAATAATTAATTATGTTTAAAAAATTTTATTTTTATAACAAAAATTTTTACAATTTGTATTTTTTATTTATCAAGAAGTAAGATTACACATTTGTTGTTTAATTTATTAGGAACATGTTTATCAACATTTAAAAAACTAAATTTTTTATGTAATATTGATGAAGAATTATGTAATTACTTTTAGTAAACACTTTATGTCGAAATGTACGCACTTTTTTTAATTTTACATGAAAACTTACTTAGTTTTTAGTTGTAATTTTACAGGCATTTTTTAGAGTGTGCGTTAGTAAATAAATCATTTCTTAGTTCCCTCTTAGATGTAAGGACTAAACGTGGTGCCGACATTGTTAGTGATCATTTACTCCTTATTGCAACGTTCCGCCTCCGCCCAGCAGCAGTGGGTAATGTTCATATGAAGTTGGAAAAGTTTAATATATCACATTTAAAGGACCCTAACACAGCGTTACTATATAACTGGACTCTGCACGAAAAACTAACGGATACCGATCACACATTGAACCGCGTTGCACTTGACTGTAGAGAATCTGCAAAATTCGTGCTTGGATTGCAGAAAGGCCAGATAAAACCGACAGAAAAGAAAAAAATCACCATCATTGAAACTAGAGGCAAGAGATGATTACAGGGCAGCTGCACGGAAGGTACATTATATAGTTCGAGCTGACCGCGATAGGTATTTTAATGGTATCGCTGACCGCGCGGAACAATCATTTAATACAGGAAATCTTTAAGGTGTCTACCCTGCAATTAAATTGCTAAGCGGCAACAAAATAAGACGTACTGCAAATCGAGAGACGGCGCATTTCTCATCCCTGTCATCCTCACAAAATGATATGAATTTGTATAATGACAAAATCGATGCTTTGGTTACTGGAAGCAATCCAAGAATGGATATTTCAACCTATCAGCCTACGCACTCTGAAGTAATAGTTAGATCGAAGGTTAGAAGATTGTTTAGATTGAAGAAGAACAATGTAACAGGCCCAGATAATATCCTTGCAGAACTTTTCAAATATTTATCCGACACATTATCAGACTACCTAACACCTTTTATCAGAACTGCCTGGGTAGAAGGATGGCGTAGTAATTACTATTCCCAACAATACGATTTAGCCGTGTGTAAGAACTGGAGAGGTATCACTTTGCTAAACTCGGCAATTACACTACGTGGGATATCTCCCGCGTTGGATCAAATTTTACGGAAAGAACAAGCTGGTTTTCTGGTCGTTCTTATGTGGATCATATTAATACCCTACGCATTGTTACTGTGCAAGTACAACTATCATCTCTATATCCAACTTCATGACATCACTGATTACTTTCTAGTAACTGATCGGTTTATTATTAAATATTCTGATCAGTTCCAATGTCCGACGTTATCCGAACATGCTTGCTTTTGACACTATTCAATGCAATACCATGATTACAATAATATAGATTGGAATAAAATTTTTTCTTACTTGTCGAATTTTGTTTATGATATTCTACTGAATACTACTATTGATTTTTCCAATATATACCCATTGTTAGGAGAAGAGTACGTGGAAATAGTAATACCTGAATGGATTTCGGATATATTTCGTTTGCGTGGTCTTTGAGAGATATGGCTTATTCTGAATTTCGGTGTAATCATTGTGTAGAAAATTTGCGGTTAAAGCTTCGTAATAAAGCTAAGAGTGTTATACGGAGAAAGAATGGAAAGTTTTTTCTAGACTTTTTTGAGGGTTAGGTACGGCAATTTTATGGAAGGTTTTACGAAATTTTGGATATGCTAAGGATGGGGATGATTTTTCTTGGGATAATGAAGTAGATGTTAAAAAAAATTGTAGGTTATTTTTAAAACTTTAATTAAAGATGTAATTGTTTCTTCGAATTGTTTTTCTGTCTTCGTCAGGTTTATATGCCTTAAAATATATAAACAACATTTTAACGCTTTTCCTTTCCCTAATCGAAGTTAAAGATTTGAAGCTGTTGGAATCTGATGGGATAATAATGACAAAAGTATTAAATTAGTAAACTAAAAAAAAAAAAAATCGACGTAAATGCCCCCTGCCCTGAAATCAGTTTTCGGTATGACTTGACATTTTGACAATGAGTATAGCAATTAAAAATGTATTAAAACCAAAACAGACCTCAAAAAAAAAAACTCGGGAATCTCCGCTCCCTGATAGAAAAATTTGGCTCCGTTAGGATTAGTAGGATGAACATATTTATAAGTAAGTCCATTTTTAGTTTTTTACCACGCCTGGGAGCTTCTGAAAGCTCTGGAAAGAGAAAAAAATGCTCAGACACATAAATCCGATTATCTCCGCTCCCTGATAAAAATTTTAAAATCTGGCTCCATTAAGATTTGTAGGACAAAAAGCTCTTATTTCCGCTCCCTGATAGAAATTTTAGAATCCGGATTCGTAAGTAAGCCAAATTTTAATTTTCTTCGTCATCTGGGAGCTTCAGAAAGCTCTGAAAAGTAAAATACGCTTAGCAAATTATATATATAGATGATCAGGAAACAATTTATTTTTTAAAATTCTGCGAGTAAATTTATAATATCAAGAAAAGAAATCTGGTGTGCTTAATCTTCAGGCTGGTGTCCCTTAAGGTTCCGTACAGGGACTTCTTTCATTTATTCTTTATGTGAATGATCTATATATAAATAACAATACGGGTACTTGCGAGCAGTGTTGCCAGGACTTCAGAAAAAAAGAAGCTAAATTGGACTTTAAAAAAGGTCAGAAAAGGCTAAATGACTTAAAAAATAAAGCCAGAAAAAAAGCTAATATATTGTCTTATTAAAAAGCACATTTATTTGTTGGTTCTCATTAGGGATGCCAAACGGGACTGGATTTTGCAAATCCCGGGATTCGGGACTTCTTTCATTTATTCTTTATGTGAATGATCTATATATAAATAACAATACGGGTACTTGCGAGCAGTGTTGCCAGGACTTCAGAAAAAAAGAAGCTAAATTGGACTTTAAAAAAGGTCAGAAAAGGCTAAATGACTTAAAAAATAAAGCCAGAAAAAAAGCTAATATATTGTCTTATTAAAAAGCACATTTATTTGTTGGTTCTCATTAGGGATGCCAAACGGGACTGGATTTTGCAAATCCCGGGATTCGGGATTTTATAATTTCAAATCCCGGGATTTTTCGGGACTCCGGGATTTTTCGGGATCCCGGGATTTTTCGGGATCGGGATTTATATTTCATATAAAAACACATTTTAAATATATGGAAAAAAATCAATTTTTTATACATATTTTAATTAAAGAAATTTATTCGTATTTGTAAAAATAAATCATAAGGTTTGTTCGTTTGAAATTTTAGTAAAACTAGTTAAATAAAAGAGATATTTAAAAAATAAATCTAAAAACCAAGCTTTTACTTGAAAAAGTTAGAAAACCGAAAATAATAAAATAAATTTTAGGGTAAATAAAAAGTTAAAATTTTTTTTTTTCTAACTTGTATTAAACGGAAATTTGGAAATATCTCAAAAATACGGGCATATGTTCTTTTGCAGATATTTTTTCTTATAAAATTTCATTAGCTAATGATAAGTATGATTTTTAGCTTTGTTGAATATCATCAGTAGTTAATGTAAATCCATTTTGGAAGATGATTTAACGCAATTTGGTCCTAGAACTTGTATAATTCAACATTTGTTCATTATTTCGTCTTCCATACAAATGTCTTTCCAGATATTATTAATACATATTATTTAATACAAATCAATATGTATTAATAATTAAAATGACGTTTCAAATTAAAATTCAATAGGAAAATGAAAATAAAATATTTTACTAGTCTTGCTCGTACAAAATATTCAAGTAAAATATGTATAGCAAAATAGAAAATTATTTTCTCTTGAAATGTTTATAACTTTTACTAGTTTTATGTGCACAGAAATGCTTTTCGAGTAAAATACTTACAATAATAGAAATACTAGTAAGAATAGCATACAAACGAACAGACCTATAATGTTCTAATCTTCGTAATCGATTTTTAAAATATTTTTGAAAATTTTCTGTTAATATTTTGATGTTTTGTATTGCTTAGAGTTAATTTTTTGGATTG
Organism: Protophormia terraenovae; assembly: GCA_951394005.1. Classification (NCBI taxonomy): domain Eukaryota; kingdom Metazoa; phylum Arthropoda; class Insecta; order Diptera; family Calliphoridae; genus Protophormia; species Protophormia terraenovae. Next base: position 20,127,524 of record OX596076.1, on the reverse strand, counting down.
TATTTATGACACTAAATCTCGAAAATGAAATCCCGGGATTTTTTTCGTCCAATCCCGGGATTCGGGATTTTGAAATCCCGAAAAATCCCGGGATTTTCGGGATCGGGATTTCGGGATTGGCATCCCTAGTTCTCATTAGTTTTTGGTATTTCTTGAAGATATATTAGTGAATTTATAAATTTAACATAAATAGTTCCTATGGATAATAAAATTTTCGCTAAATATAAACAATTTATATTTTTTTTGCGAATTAATACACAAAAATGGTTAAATTTGTGATTTTTTTATAATAAAATTTAAAAATTTTTAGCCTTTTTAAAGCTATGTTAAGAATCAAAAAAGGCTAGAAAAAAAGCTAGAAGCTAAAACGAACATTTTGAAGCTAAAAGCAAAATAAAAAGGCTAGATTTAGCCTTAAAAAGGCTAAACTGGCAACACTGCTTGCGAGACATCTTGTATGCTGCTCAACTGTGGCTTTCCTAATTGTTTTAATTTTGAAGAGAATGTGAATCATAGTCCTAGACGTATTTTGCAGTAGTCTTCTGATAATTCCCTAGTTGTTAATCCATTTAAGACTAAGGCGATATTCTTTAGTCCAGGTGATAACTTACTAACTTAAATTTGTATGTAAATAAAGTTATCATTGAAATTGTTTCTCAGCATTAGTGCTTAGGGATGATTCTAGATAATGATCTTTCCTTTGGGTGTCATATTGACTTCGTATCTGGAATAGTACGGTATCCATTAAGAATAATTTACTCAACAAATATGTATCACCATTTCACGTTAGACGAAGATTAGCGCATGCTTTCTTATTGCCGCAAGACTTATGTTCTTTCAACAACTTTGCGAAATATCGAAGTTTGGCCATGTTTTATTATATACTTAAAAATGGTTTTTCATCTCAATTATGTAATAAATTAATTTTTTTATGCTCTTCTAGAAATCCACAAATTTATATTCAGAGAACTTTCAAACTAAGCTTTGAAAAATCGTTTATTGTGAGGATTGCTCCCTGTTGGAATTGTCTGGCCTATGAATTTTCTTACATTGTAATTACTTAAGGCTACATTACTCTACCGTAAATGTAAATGTAGCGAATCAGCTGACACGTTTTGCTTATGAGAGTTATGTGTGTATGTGTACTAAAAAACGTAAATGTTACGTAGCAACCTAATCAAATTAGGTCGCTTTACGTTTTTACGTGACAGCTGTAACAACAGTGTTGACAGCTTTTTATTTCATTATACTAAATCTGCGTAAAAAATCGCTGTAAAAGGTTTATCAATTGGAATATTAGTTTTGCTGTTTTCTTCACTAAAAAATTTTTGAAATAATTTAAATAAGAAGTAGAGTCGAATATTTAATTTAAAATTCAAAATTTTTGTCATAAAAGCACAAATTTCGTTTTGTATACGAATCGCTGATATGCAAACCAATAAATTTAGCGATTTTCAATTTGAATTTGATCCACTGGAAATATGTGTAATTGACATCACCGATGTTCATGTGTACAAAACAACAACAAAGTATTGGCTCCATTTACGTTTTTAGAGTAATCATCCACTTACGTTTCCCTTTACATTTACGTTTTTACATTTACGGTAGAGTAATGGAGCCTTTAATGATTGTCAATTAGAATCCTAAAAATATACCATATTTTTTATTATTTCTATTGCGTATTTTAGGCGTTACCAAATATGCAAACCACATATACGGAAGCTGTTTATTATATAATTCTACAAGTAAATCTTAGCACCTTTTGATTTGCCGTCCACACGAGCCTTTTTCATGCTCGCACATTGAACAAAATGTTGTGCGCACATGCATTTGGATAGTGTGGACCCAAGTTGTTCATGTTTTGGTCTTGTTCGCACACCGTTGTTCGCACAATTGTTCGAGCAACCATGTCTGCCATCAAACGTCATTTTGTATGCGGAAGAAGGGACGCTGCATATAAAAGTATCGAAGCGACACTGACGGCAAACAAAAAATTATGATTTGTTCGACAAATGTTCTGCCCACTGAAAACAAAAGGAAAAAAATTGTGTGTGTTGCTCTGCCGACGTTTTGTTCTTGTGCGAACAAGAAAAAGGCTAATATAGACGGTACGTTACTGCATTAAGCCCAAATTACAATAACGCGTAGTCAGCAGCAGTGTGTGCTGACACAATCAGCTGATCATTTAGAATGCACTGTTATGGTGTTGATTACATTTGGTCAGCAGCAGTTTGCAGTGCTGTTTCATTTAGCCCTGTTTCTAAATTCACTGCGCTGCATTCAGATTGAGAGTGAGCAAATGAGAGGCTAAAATACACAAGTAGAACAAAGCTAGATGGTGGTTGTAAATTGTGGCTGCCTACGCTTTTATTATAACGGCAGCAACATGTTGTGCTGACAGTGATCAGCTGATAATTTTTGCTGATACTGTTGCTGACTACGCGCTATTATAATTTGGGCTTTAATGTTTGACATTTAATCAAAAACAAAAACAGCTGTCGTCTGAATCTAACCGCCTTTAAATTGTATAAAAAATATTTGTTTCTTCTTTTGTACTAAATAGATAAATAAATTTTTTAATATGAATTCACAAAGTTATTTTCCTAATTATTATGCCGTGGAAGATTTATTTGTTACGCAGGAAAAAGTTGAATGCAAAGTCAATACGAAACTATTAAAAATGGGTAAAATAAAAAATAAACATATTGAAACAAAATTCTTAATAGATTATTTTCAGGTTTCTTGGATTCTGGTGCTGAAACTGAAGATCTTAATCCGGGACGCAATATTAATTTACCTTTATGGTATATAAAAGAATTGAAAGTAAATAATCCATATTTTACGGTAAATGTTCCAGACATCTATAAAAATGTGCACAAGGCTGTGTGTGAAGCTGAAACTACTCACATAGAATTGGGAAAACTTCACCCATATTTCTATGAATATGGAAGATATTTAACACCCTATGATCGTAATCATGTCGTGGGCAAAATTGTTTTCGAAACAATGCGACAACGTGTAAGACATTTGCTGGATATTTCCAAAAATACTACAGAAAGTGGTAAACCAGAACATCGTTTAGATGACATAGAGAATAAATTGTATGAGGCCGGAGTGAAAACAAATACTTTAGTAAGTTTTTTAATATTGTACTCATTATAAATAAATATATTTGTTTTTCGAATGACATTTTTAGTTTACCAATTGGTTGCGAATGAAATCTACTAATATAGCAGTATCGGAATTGGTACAAGAGCATACAAAAAAGCGCAAACGTGAACGCATCAGCGACGCCAATGATGATTCGCCCGAACAAGATCGTAAACGTCAAACATTGTAGCTTTTTATTATTAACAATAAATTTTATTTAAACAAATATCTTGAAAACTCTCAAATAAATCTACTTGCTATGGCCAACACTTTGGTATAATCAGCACCTTTTGCCTGGGTTTTCTCCTTGAGCACTGTCCGTAATATGGTTGGTACGGGTACATGTATTCTTGTGCCTAGTGGTGTACCATTGTCGTCGATTAAAACCAAATTATTGCTATCGAATTTAGGAATTTTAGGCCTTTGTTTTTGTTTCAAGCCCACCAGGATGCCCTTTTTCATTTGGCCCTTAATGGCCACTAGCACTTTATCCCCAATAAGGCCAATGCCACGTTTGTTATAAACATGAATACAACGTGGAGGACGTCCCTCTGCCATGGCTCTTTTGCCCAAATCACTATTGTCCACTACACGCAAACGAGCTAACTTTCGTATTTCATTGCACACCGGTGTAGTGTGTAAAAGTTGTGACTGTTGTGTTTGTTTGAAGCTGATAGCTTTAACTGCTTGTGCGACACCGGTCGATTTTATATTTTTTAGGATATAGGACATTGCGGTATTTTTATTTTAACAACAATTATGATTTAATTTATAAAAAATATTTTCACGATTTTTCATTAAATAACAATTTCTCAGCAGCTCCACCAGTGAAATGTCATAATAATGTGTGCTAAATCACAGGGTTGCATTTTAGTGTTATCCATACCAAATGCATGGCAAAACCCAATAATGTTGCCATACTGCGTTTAATTATTACGTTAATTTAAACATTTTAAATTTGCATTCAATAAAGTGCTTATTGCAATATGTACTTTATTAAAAAAATAGTAAACAATCTCGATAATCCGCATATTATTTAGTATATCATATTAAATAGTCTGAAATAAATGGGAAACCTTTAATCCACAACTTACTCTAATAAGTTTTGTAAATTCTGTTGTATTTGCTTTTCCTGCTCTTCAGCTGAAGTGAATTTTTTTACTCTTTGTGTTGGCGGTATTTCATGTATGCCATGTTCTTGTAATTTATGTTGACGCATCTGATAACCTTGTAGAAATGCAGCATTACAAATTTGACAGCGAAACCTTTCACCAGTATGACGACGTATATGAGCCTTTAAATCATTACTTTGTGCAAATGCTTGTGGACAATGTGGACATTTGTGAGGTTTTTCGCCCGTATGAACACGCATATGAATACGAAGATTATATTTGCGAAAGAATCCCTTTCCGCATGTCTCACAAAAATGAGATTTCTCTCCAGTGTGGTATCTATAAAAAAAAAATGCTTAATAGTAATAATTTTAGAAAAAAATAATGCTATTTCAAAGAAATATTGTAAATAAATTTCAACTTATGTTTGTTTTACAAATTTTCTCACTTTTCATGTATTTTTAAATCGTCTATACGCGGAAATCCTTTGCTGCAAAATTTACATTTAAAAGGTTTCTCACCATTATGTCTTCTCAAATGCACTGTCAAAATATTACTACTTTTACAGCGTATACCACATTCTGGACACAGTAACGGTTTATCATGGCCTTCCACTTTCGCATGTTCATTCAATTCGTCTTTGGTTGGAAAATCTTGGCAGCATTCCTTACAAACGAAACGCTTTTTATTATGATTTTCTATGTGTCTTTCTAAAGAGTTCTTTGTGGTAAAATTCTTTCCACACTTGGTGCAATGAAATAATTTTAGATCTTTAGATTTTTTATTATTTTTAACACAACTTGAAAGCTGCTTACTTTCTTTATGATTTCTGATTAAATGAATGTTCAACTGTTTTTTGCTTGTAAAATTACTACAACAAATATTACATGAAAAATTACGGGATTGTACGTGATCTTCATCTTTGTGTTGTTTTAATATTATATTATTTTCATAGTTTTTATTACAATATTTGAAAGATGTAGATCTTTTGGAAGGTTTTTCGAGACATTGTTTTGTATCATGTGTAGTAGTATTTGAAGAGATTTTAGAACATATACTTATGGTATCTTCCGGAAATGATGTGTTAAGTATATCTAAAAGTATTTTTTTTTTTTTTTTTTTTAATATTGATAAAAGTAATTTTACTAATAACTACCTTCAATTGGCTCAGTTTCCAGTAAGTTATCTTGTGCTGTATTTTCTACTACTAAATTCTCAGTTTCTATTAAAGTATTTTTAGTATCATCAAGGTAATTATTTAACACTTCTAAAATTATTAAGAAATGCATTTTCATTATATGTAATTTTAACAATTTGAAAAATATACCTTCTGTTATTTGTATACCATTAGAGGATTCTATTAACATCGATAAAGGTATTTCATCTTCTTCATCTGTTAAACACCCAAAATTGTCTACATCATATAATTCCTTTTCGCTATCACTTTCATCGGATTTTATATGATACTCAACATTTGTTTGATTTACTGATTCTGAAAACTTATGTATAGTTTGAATGTGTTTATCCTTATGAGATTTTTTAGTACAATGTCGTTTACAGATATGAAATTGATTAGAAGATTTATTTACAGATTCTGAATGAAAAACTAATAGATGAGTTTTCAAATAGTCGGTGCTTTCAAAAGAACGCGAACAGAAACAACAAGTTAGAGAATTTTGTAAGTGTTTATTTTGCAAATGAAGCTGCAAGGTGTTAAATTTTAACAAAATAACAGTTATTTATACAGAAAATTAGTTAATACTTACCTTCAAAGAAAAAGCTGATAAGAATTGTTCCTCACAATCTTCACAAGGATATTTATATGATTCTTTCGTTTGAGTGCTGTTATCCAGAGTATCATTAACAGAACAAGTTGAAATCCTACTACTGATGTCGTTTTTTTCATTATCAACCAAACCCATTAAAGTTCTGTGCGATTTTTCACATTGCTTTTTTAGTTCATAGGCACTAACAACTAAATCAAAACAATGTGAACATATTAAATGGGGCAATTCTTCAATGTGTTGCATCTGAAAATAGTTTTAAGAAAAATTGATACCAGTCTGAGACACATCTTAACATAATATCTTGGAAATATTTTGCAGAAATATTTGTACTATTAGTTGGAGAATTTTTGGAGTAGTTTTTGGGCCTAAATTAGACTCAACAAAAGCATTGTATTTTAAAAGATTAAAAATATTTTCCTGCTTCCAACCAAGATATAGTAAGTAGTACTATCGTTTCAATGATAAATATTTTGCACTTTCATTGCTACCACTTTAATGAAATTAGATCTTTGATGCTCTTATCTAACTTATTATAGAGGCGATTTCTATTAAATTAACTAAAAATTAAAACAGACTTAAATATAACAAATTACGTATTTAAGTAATCCTTCAAATATTTCCATTTAATATTTAATCCAGTTACCACTTACTTTGACCATAGTTAACTCACTTAACATTTGAGCAATTGTAGGATTTTGATTTGACTCAAATAAAGATTTCATATCAAATTCACAACGCAAACAAACACGGCATATTTTCTTCACATCCAGATTATTAACTGATGACATTTTTATAAAATTACTTTTTTAATAAATTTTTGTATATTTCCTATACAAAACTTTTTCAGTTGTATCCGGACCAGAGACCTGCGCCGAACGATTTTAACGGCGGCGGCGGCTCAAAATCGGCTGTTAGCCGGCTGAACATTGGTTCACAAATGTGATTCCAAGTCCCATTAGATGTAGGGGGATCCGAAGACCGTTTGTTTGAACATTATTTATAAGTATTTCCTAAAAGATTTATATCATACATTTTTGTATTTTTGGCATAAATAGACCTCCCTATAAGTTATAGAGCTTTGAAAATCGAATTTCCCTAAGAAACTCGCATTAAAAAAATAATTTTTATAAAAAAAGTTGAGTAAAAAGGAAGAATTACGTTAGCGAAGCCGCTTTTGGACATACCACAGAGTTAAAAGTCCTTCCGCCCGGCCGAAGGCCGGCTATTAAGAAAAAATTATTTCCAGAAAAAAATTATTTTTTTGCACTAAAAATTACAAAATATTTAAAAAAGTTGTTTTTATAAAGTTTTTATACTTTTTTATTTATTTTTATAAATGCGCAAGTAAGAGCTTTTAATTGATACCTTAATATTTGCAATCGGATAAATAGTATAGGAAATATTTACGATTTTAAGTGAATTAGGGAGGTAAATGAGTACCGTATTTTTGTACTTCTATTGTGTCAAAACGGAAGACTTTTTGTTTGAACATTATTTATATTTTTAAAATTATTAAAAACGTATATATGATCTTGACACAGATCTTCTCCCTACACATGTAAAATTTCAAGCTGGAGCTGTCAGTGGAAATTTTTAAGAATACCTACGACTGATGAAAAAAAACGATTTTTCCCTACGCGTCCAAAAAATTTTAATAGTTCTTTAAGATTTGTTTCTAATCTTATCGTATAAAAATGCTAATTATCAACCTCCAAAAATTAAACTTTAGAAAATTATATTTTACTATGTCTACTGATATGTATATTTTAATTCATTGCGTTTTTACTATATCTGATGAACGAGCCAAGTACTAAAGATTTTTCCTAAAGTTAGCGGGTTAAGCTTTTCCTGTTAGATAGATCAAAATGATCCAAACATTTTGTTTAATTTCTTTGTCGTGTGCACCCTGTGGTAGAAATAATAGGCAACCCGTAATGTGTGAAAGGGAATACTATAGGGAGATTTTAACAGAAGGAAGAAGAAGAAATATATGTAAGCAAATAGCTGAAATTTTTTTTTTTTTTTTTTTTTTTTGAAAATGGAGTAGGAGGATATATTGTCCAGGGCTAGGTGTATTGAAAAAGTAATTGAGTAAATTCCTTCCTTTTTCCTTTTGAGCTCTGAAGAGGTGAGACCTGTTGCCAACCAGCAATTTAATTAAAATTAAAATAAAATATATATATATTTTTTTTAAACTTAAAAACTATTACAAAATTCAAAATTAAATAAAAAAAAAGAAAACAATTTAAAAACTTAATACTAAAATAAACTATAACTGCCTTAAAATAAAAGAAACAATTTTAAAAATTTAAAGTAACAAAAGATACTAAACAGAAAGAAAACTAATAAAGAAAAATAAAGTTAACAAAAAAAAAAAAAAAAAAAACATTAAAAACAAAAGTTTAAAAACAAGAAAATTAAACCTAAAGTTAAAATCCAAGCAACCAAAACCAAAGCAAACCAACAAGCCACAGCATCGAAGGTCTCATCCATCGTGGGAGAAGCAGCAAAGCGCCACCACTCCAGAGGTGCTCTTGCACCAGACAGGTTTTACTGCTAAATTTTGTAAAAACTATAAAAATAAAAGAAAAATATATTATATATAGAAAAAAAACAGGTATTATTAAAGAAAAAAATAAAAGGAAAGGATAATATAACTTTTTGTGCTTAGGTACGATTAGGTACTTACCCGTGTGAATAATTGAAACCAATTTGATAGAGTTGCAAAAGAGACGCTCAGGCCTAAATATCGTTAGTCAGCTATGAGAAAGTCGTTAGTCCTAAAATGAGGATGAAATAAGTATATCGGTACCTAAAAAGAAAAAGAGAAATATCCCTAAAAAAATAATAAATAAAAATAGATTTAAAAAGAAAAAAAACTGAAAAAAAGAACAAACATATAAAAATAAAAAAAGGAACGATACCTGAAAAGAAAAATAAAAAGAAATCAAATAAATAAATAGAACTTTATAAAATATATATATATATATATATATATATATATATATTTATATATATATATATATATATATATATATATATATATATATATATATATATATATATATATATATATATATATATATATATATATATATATATATATATATATATATATATATATATATATATATATATATATATATATATATATATATATATATATATATATATATATATATATATATATATATATATATAACCCGAACATCCCGGACGTAGGACAGAATACGGACCGACGAAAACCTTAAAAGGATTGGTAGAAAACATCAGAATTCCCAAACCCAGCCGGCCGTCCCATCCATAAGGAAAGAGATTACCAGCGTTATTCCTATTTAAACAAAAGTTGTAAAAAAAAAAAAAATAGTTTGTAATTTGCTTGATAAATACAATTTTTAATATTTCATTTAAATCTAGAAAGAAAAATTATAAAATATTTTAATATAAAGATTTGCGATTTTTTTATCCTTAGTTTTTGTTATTTTTTTGCTTCAAACTTTAAAAAAAAACAAAAAAAATCTACCAAAAAATTTCTTAAATACAAATTAATTAAATTTTTCGCAAAAAAAAAAAAAAAAATGTAAATATTCAAAAACTAGTTTGTAATAAACTCTGTTATAACGTGAAATGAAAGTTTAAAAAGGTTTTATTATTTAATAATATGGACAACTAAAGTAAATTAAAAGCGGTGAGTAAACGGAGGGGGATAGAACGGTAAGGTGAGGTTAGATCAGGGGCATCCCAATAGCTGAAACGAGGATGCTATGGCGAGATTATTCTCTTTTGGGAGGGGAACTGTATGGCAAAACATCTGCCAGAACTAAATCCTCCTTTTTGTTGTTTATCAGGGTGTAAGAAATACTGCCTCGGGCCTCATAAATATATATTTTTTTTTTTCAATTACAACATAATTTTCTGCTATTATGATTTTTTTTTGTAATTGGATAAGTATCCAACCCTGGCTGCATGAACCACTCCATCCGGCGAGTGATAGCCCGGCTCATGCGAGCATACCAGCGCCGCCGCCAGTCTGGCCACACTATCAGGGGTTGTTCGTAAACAACCAGCTGTTATTTGTTTTCATCCCGTCCACTCTTACATCTTGTTTAAAAATTGTTCTTCAGGATAATATTATATATATTATAATAGGGGATCAAATTCTACATATTAAATTTTATATTTAATGATAAATATAATATTGAAAAATGCAGAATACAGATGTTTATTCCAAAAAACAAATTGACTTGTTTTTTCATATATTTCAAAGCCAGAAAACATCTCGATTTGAGTTAATTAATTATTTAACACAATAAAAACATCTAAATTTTCATACAGGGAAGAAGTTTTTAGTATTTTTAGTACATAGAAAATTGTTTAAAAATGGATTTGTAAAAATTGCCGAAAAGTTTACAAACAAAATATTATAAATTGAATTTATATTTGTTCACATTTATTATTTCTTTAAAAATTTTATTTTTGGAATTAGAAAGTATTTGTGTGTAAAATTTTTATTTAAATCAACAATTTGTGAAAATATTTTGGCAAACGAAAAACAGGCCAACAGGATACACATAATAAAATTACATGTAAACAGTGATGCTTAAACTTATTGTGTTTCTTAAAAAACTACACCACTTTTAACGGTACTTTTTAAAAAATCAATTGAAAATAAGATTTTCTATTTAAATTTTAGAAAAGATCATTGGAAAATTAGATTTTCCATTAAAATTTTTAAAAATAACAATTGAAAATGAGATTTTTCATTTAAATTTTAGAAAAGAACGGTTGAAATTTCTATATTTCATTAATATTTCAGAAAAGATTAATTGAAATTACAATTTCTATACAAAATTTGGAAAATATCAATTGAATATTAAGTTATTTATTTTGCATTCAGAAAAGAACATTTGAAAATAAGTTTTTATATTTTAAATTTAGACAAGATCAATTTATAATTAAATTTTAAATTCAGAAGAGCACAAATAAAATTCAGTTTTTTATTTTAAAATTTAGAAAAGAACAATTGAAATTGAGAAAAATTCATTAAAACTTAGAACATTGAATAAGAGTGATTTAAATGATAACATAATGTTAGGTCAACTTAATTTATATTACCTTAAAACAAATAAAATTTAGAAATTGTATCAAATTCTTCTGGAGTGTAAAGTATGAATTACTTTTACTCTTTATGCAAATTTCACTCTATATATATGAAGCTCTGAATTTAATTTAGTTTTTTTCAAATTTCAATTGTATTTTTCTGACTTTTAAATGAAAATTCTTCTTTTCAAAAATTAAAATAAAAAATTCAAATTGAAATTGTTATTTTCAAAAATATAAATGGAAAACCTAATTTTCAATTAATCTTTTCTCAATTCTAAATAAAAAATCTCACTTTCAAATGATCAATTCTGAAATTTATGTGAAAAATTTAAATTTCAATTGTTCCTTCTGAATTAAAATGATTTGAATTAGAATATCTCATTCTCATTTGTTCTTTTCTGAAACTGAATTAATTAACCTCATTTTTAATTGCTGTTTTCATAATATCATACGCAACATTGTTTGAATTCCGGATGTCAGTTTCGGTGCTGAGATCCGTAGGTTGTCGCAGTCACGATTGTATAAATGTTTATTCGGTACTTCATCAATGCCTTTTATTGTCCAACCTATTTTCATGAAAAAAAAACTCGTAATGATTTCTTGTACCATAGAAGCATATATTTTAACTATTGACCATTTTAAATGGTTTGTAACCAATACTCCTTTATGTAGCACTGTGCGTGGACCCTGCATGGAAGTACTTTTTTCAAAAAGAAGTAGTGGCTGTGAGCCACTGTATGTTGTTGTTGAAAAAATAAATTTCGTTTTCTAAAAAAAAGTAGTCAAAGCATCATCATCATCATCATGAACATGGTTCTTCAAGTGTTCAACGAAGCAACAAAACATCTCGAAATCTGGAAAAATAGAACATAAAAATCATTGATTTCGGAACAATTTGTATTACAAAAAATATAAAAGGCTTATAGTCGACAATAGCTATTTTATTTTATTATTCATTTTTTTCTTATTATTTATTCTTTTTTTAATTCCATATAGCACACTAAATAAATCAAAATTTGTTTAAATTTAATTTTTATAAAAAGAAATTCAATTAAATTATGTTGTTTTTCAAGTTTTTGACATTTGTATTTACTATTTTCTGAAGCAGCAGAATCTCTGCTGACTGTGTCACAGCATTGAATAATAATAATGTATTTTTTAATTTATACATTTTTCTTTTAATATTGAAAACCACAAAAAAAAAAAAAAAAAAAAAAATCACTGCATTTGTTGCACTAAAAATATCCGTTTTTTCTTTAATATTAAATATAATTACCTACTTCTTCTATAGTTAAATTTATAAAATATCGTATAAATAAAATAACGTTTATTTTTATGTGTACACGGTTTTTGAACAAATTTCAAAGATATTTTATTTTAACTTTATATAAAAAACACAACACCAAAAGATTAATAAAAACAACCTTGCCGCCAATACAAAAATATTAATTTGCGATGATTGCTGATAATTTCCATGAATTTTGACGAAGGGGCAAAATGTTCGACGATCTAGAATTTGGTTCGCGGCGGAAAAAAATCACACAAACTAATGTTTTTCTTATGGACGTCATGTTGGTTCGCCGCGAACCAAATATAGGGTACTCATGCGGCGAACCAGCTTCATAAGAAATACTTTAGCTTGTATGTTGCATGTTCGCCGCGAACAAATTTCTTGTTCGTCGCGAACATTTTGCCGCTTCGGTTTATAGAACCGAACATCAGTGCAGCGCAGCTTCATCCATCAAATTCAGCAAATATCGTTGCCATGTGGGCAGCAAATTTGCCGCCGAAATTAATTTTTAGCATTGCTAAAAATGTCGCCGACAGTATAAGGAAATTTTTGAAAAAAAAAATTTAAAAATTAATATTAAAATTTCAAGAATATAATGAATTTACTAAAGGTTTTATATAAAATTCGTCAATGCTTGACCAAAATCAGCGGCTGTAATTGAGTCATGTTTAAGCCGAAATTTTTTCGGCGGCGGCGGCTCTTAAAAAACATTCGGCGGCTCGATTCAGCCGGCTTACAGCCGATCGGCGCAGATCTCTGATCTGGACAAAAACAAAAAAACATAAGTAAATAAGTAAATAAACAAAAAAAAAAAAAAACAAATTTTGACATTTGCAAGCTGTGTTTAGCTTTTTTATCGTTAATAACAGTGTTATCACTTTGCAGTGATTAATTTTTCCGCCGCATTAAAAGAAGAAGCAATTTTTTACAAAGCTATTTTTCTTGTAAACAAAATCAATAATTTTGCTTATTTTAGCAACAAAAATGTTTTAAATATTTAAAAAAAAAGTTATTTTTAAGCCAAAAATAATGGAAATGAATACAAGTTTTCCAAGTTTCAATAAAAACACAATATGTCGTATATGTATGCAGAATGATAATAATTTATTTCCGATTTTTAATGAAGTATTCTCTGGCGACTACACCATTACTATTGCTGAAATTTTATCAGAGTGTACAAAATATCCTGTAGCACACAATGATCAGTTGCCAGCTCAAATTTGTAATAACTGTATGGCAGCTGCCCGCAGTGCCCACCAATTTAAAAGGCAGACAGAAGAGGCCTACTGCCAACTGAAGGCGTTGTATGATATAACATGGGTTCCCAAACAGGAGAAGGGTAGCGGTAGTAATTGTGGAAGTGGTACAACTATGAGGGTGAGCGCCCTCACCACAAACAAGTATACACAAACTGATAAAAGCACTGTGTTTCAGTGTGAGATTTGCCCGAAAAAATTTTTTGTCGAAAGCGAAATAAGACAACATCGTGCCACCAGCCACATTAATGATGGGAAAAAATGTCGTGTTTGTGGTGAAACCTTTCATCATTTGGGACAATTGAAAGTACATTTGTCCACTGAGCATCCCAGCGAAGGTATACGTTGTGATTTTAAATGTAATGTATGCTCAAGAGAATTTACAAGAAAAGACCATTTAAAAAGACATTTAATACGGGTGCACAAGATTGAAGATGATAAATTAAATATGTAAGTATACTAATTGTATTGTTAATTAAAAGTTGGTAATATGGGCATAAATAGACCACCCTAATTCAGCTCCGATTTGATTTTTTTCGCCATTGATAGTACTTTTAACGGTGAATATAATGATGTAAAAATTTTTGACCGCAATTAAATATTTTGGAAGTTATATTTCCCTAAGAAACTAATATCAAAAAATTTTTTGTTATAAAAAAGTTGGATAAAAAGGAATAATTATGTCAGCGAAGCCGCTTTTGGACATACCACAGAGTTAAAAGAAAAATAATATAATAATAATAAAAAAAAAAAATTTTTTTTGCACAAGAAATTACAAAATACTAAAAAAGTTGTGTTTATGAAACTTTTATATTATTTTTATTTAATATTTGTAAATGCAACCTTAAGAGCTTTTAATTGACACCTTAATCTTTTCAATCGGATAAATAGTATAGGAAATATTTACGATTTTAAGTGAATTACAGAGGTAAATGAGTACCGTAATATGTATTTATTTTTTATTTAATCATTAAAAAGTAAAACCAAAATTCTTGAGAATAAAAAATATAATGTAAACTTTTTGAAATCTGTAAAGATAGCCCAAGAACAATACAATCTTAAGCTCATAGTCTCCTCCAAAATGTTTAACATGAATTATAAGATGGAACTTTGTGATTTTGTGAAAATGGTTGTTCATAAAAAACCTTTGATTTAATGTTATAAATATATATTATGGAATTTAACAAACAGTTTATATTTAATGGTTGCCTAAAACAAAACTTGTCATTTCTAAAAATCTTGACAAAAATTTATCATTACTTACTACAACTAAACATATATCATTGCCTAAATTATAGATTAACATAGATATGAAGCTCCATTGTCAAAAACCTAACTGGGCTGTCAAAAAAAAACCTATGTCTAAGAATGTGTTAGTAAAAAATTCACTGGAAACTAAAATAATTGTGGTACGTGTGCTTTTTTACATATGTACCTTTTGTTAAAAAATATATAAAGAAACAGGAGCTTTCAAAAATGATATCGCACTCGGCCTATGATAATAAATATCAAATTTGTAATCGTTTTAGAAAAGTAATAGATAATTGAAAATCTACATAATAGGCAAAAATATTTGTATATCTCTATATTTTGGATATTTAAAATAAGGGACCATAACTGTTATAACTTTTATCATAAATCAATCCCTTGACTTTTTTTACTTTTATATAAAGTACTGTAAAACAAATAAGCCGAAAAACCACAAAATCTCAAAAATGTAAAATAAACGCTAAAATTAAAAATGTCGCACAAATGAAAAAAAAAAAACTAAAACTGCAAAAACACTAAAAAATGCTAAAACTAAAAACAAAATGCTAAAAGGATTAAATAAATAAGTAAATAAATACACAAATAAAATGGAAACAGTGAAAACTAAAAAAAAGCCCAAAATAAAAAAGTCGTCAAAACTAAAAAAAAAAACGCTAAAATAAAAAAAGATCACAAAAACGACAAAATAAAAAAGTCGAGAAAAAGTAAAAATAGCAAAAAATTCAGAAAAAGGTGAAATTAAAAATGTAGCAAAACGAAAAATGAAACCCTAAACTGAAAAAAATTAAAACAAAAAACCTGAAACTAAAAAAATTAAAGATAAGAAGTCGCCAAACAAGATAAAAAACTCTAAAATTAAAAAAACCGCCAAAACGAAAAAAAAACAATAAAAAATTATAAAAACGCCAAAATAAAATAAATCCTAAAAAATCACTAAAACGACAAATATAAATAATTGCTTAAATAAAAAAGTAGGAAAAAACAAACAAAAAATGAAAAAAAAAATTACAAAATAACCGGAAATAATCCGTCAAAAGGAAAAAACGCCAAAAAAAATTCAAAAACGAAAAAAAAAAAATTTGCCAAAACGTAAAAAACTCTCACAAATGAAAAAATTAACGAAACGAAAAAAATCTGAGTTTTATAAATCTTCTCTTCTGTAAAAAATTAATTTTTATTTTTCACCAATTTTCGCAGTTGTCTTAGAAAATTGAGGATCTATAACATTTTAAAATTTAAAAAAAAAATATATATATATATTTACTTTACAGATTACAATTTCAGTATTTGATTAGTTAGTATCGTTAAACTAAATAAACGGATTGTATTTTCAGAAAAATATATACCCAATTCACAACGTATATTATTTGAGTTATTGTGCTATATGTTATTTAGGATAACACATTTTTTAAAATTTTTTGAAAATTTATATCGTCACCGAAAATGCAAACAACGTAACATCAAAATTTTCAAATTCGTGTTTTTGATGAAATATAGTTTATTATTAAAAAATACGTGAGCTCACAAATTTTCAGACTTGTAACTCGAAAAATGACGATAATATTAACAAAAGCATTAATTTTCTCAAGTCAAAAGAACGTAACATCGCATTGGTTAAAAAAATGAAAATTTTTTTTTTTTTTTTTACGAATTTAGATTCCAAATTATTAAAAATTTAATAGGTATTAAAATTTTGGGGTAAAAGTTTGCAAAAATTCTTTTAATTACAATTTTTGTAAAATTTTTATTGATGTTACGTTTTTTTGGCTTCACAAAATTGAAATCTTGAAAAACGTAAACCACATAACTTAAAAAATATTTAATAAAATTTTACTTATTCATCATCAATATATTAGGCAATATTTATGGATGTAATATCCCAAAAATCGCGTTTGTAGGACAATTTGTTTAGATTTTATAAAGTTTTTTGTGCCTCCTGTAAAGTTATGAAAAGTGATGTTACGTTGTTTTGCATTTTCGGTGACGATATGAAAATTTAAATTAACATTATAACATTGTAGAACCTATGTTTATGAATTATGTTAAAAATATTTTGTTTAAAAATTTGTAGATTTCTTAAAGAAATACAATATCTTATAAAATTTTTGTTTTTTAAAATGTATCACTAAAAATACAAATTTACATAAGAAATAAGATTTTTCATAAAAAAATCCAATTTTGTAGCAATAAGCTAAATTTTTGCTAGAATCCGATTTTTCACTAAAAATCGATTTCTCATTAAAAATTATATTTTCCACTAAAAAATAAATTTTTAGCTAAAGAATTTGATTTTTCACTAAAAATTTAAAAAAAAAAAATCTATTAACCAATGAAAACAAGTCCAAAAGTATAGTTGGTTAAGTCCAACAAAATAATATTCTACACCCTTGCTTTAAGCACAAGATGATTTTCGAGTTTTTCGGAAATGACCTTATATGTGACTAATGGCCAGTTGCGGACCTATCCTTATGAATCCTTGTTACTATGGTTTCTGTCTTTATAAAATTTTTGCATGTCAAATATTAACCCAATTCTGTCATTAGTCTGGATTTTATGTATGTTTCTGGTCGGGTTCTGATTCACTCTTTTACACAATTTATTTGTACCAAACTTTATTGAAATCGTGGCATAAATAATGTATTTATGTGTATTTAAACACTGTTGCGGTAGAATATTTGCATGTATGCAAAGTGAAATAATGGACCGATCATAACTAATTTCAGTAAACTTTAGCGTTATACCAAAATACCATTTTCCAAATTAGATCAAATTATCTTAAAAATTACAACTTGTTCTATGTGCCCAAGTTTTACTTACACCGACAACAAGCTAGCAGTGCAACCAGGCAGTGTGTAAGGCGGGCGGACGTTTCGAAACTTAAACTAAATTATAAAACATCTAATTATTTTATTCGTTATACTAGATTTACTTACTTTTGTTTATTATATTTTAATACTTCAAGTTCCAAAGTATCTCTTGATGAACCTGAAATTGAAACAGTAATAGCTACTAGTTTAAATAACTACAGCAGTCATTGGCCCGATTATCAAGAGGATGATGACAACGAACCAATTGCAATTGATAGCCAAACTAATGAGATAATGGCAGCTACAAATCCTTTCTCTAGTGAAGATGAAGGACTAGATCATCATAATTTCAATGAAATGGAAGAAGCAGATGTTAAACAGTTTGTAGAAACTATAGCCCACCCAGAAATATCTATTAAAGGTAAATAAACTAATTAAATAATACATATTAAATAAAATTACTAATAGGCATGTTACTAATAATTCTAATTGGGGGTAATTATTAAAGAAAATCTTTCGTAACAGAAACTTTAAATTTTTGTTTACAATTAAGTGCAAATTTTTAAAAATTAATAAAAAAAGAAATAACCCAACAAAAAAAAAAAAAAAATATATATAGAATAGAATAGTAAATCAAAAGAAGAAAAAAATTTATTGGTTCGTATAAGCGTTATTGAATAAATCTAAATTAAAGTTCATGTTTTTCTAAAATATTCATTGCTTACAGTTGAAAATCCAGACTACAGTTTTAATAACACAAGCGATAAAAATGAAAAAGTAGATAAATCCTTAAATAGTTCATTTGAAGAAATAAAATCTACTCTAAAACCAGAAAAATCCGAAAATAAGATAGAAATAAAGGAAAATGAAAATGAAGATGATAACGATAATAATATTAATCATTCATTTGGTGATCATCATAGTAACAACAATACCAGCGAAGAAGACTCAGATGATGATTATAATCATGAGGCTGAAGATGATGATGACGACAATTTTGAACCCAATAAAAAGTCCCGCAAGTCTACTATGTTGGCATCTATAAAACAAGAGCAAATTAATGTGCAAACTGAAAATCCTACAAGTTCTAGTGCTCACACCAAAATCAAAAAGGCAACTACCAAACCACCAAGAAGACGTCATGGTTCTTCCAAAAATGAAGATAATCGTTGCAAAGAATGTAATCGCACATTCACCCGCTACAACCACCTGCTTCGTCATATGCTAACACACAGTGATGAAAAACCACATGTTTGTAACTTTTGTGGCAAGGGATTTTCACGTTCGGATCATCTACAAAAGCATATACAGAGTATACATTGTGAAAAGAATTATAAATGTGATCAGTGTTCAAGTGCTTATGGTCGCAAAGATCATTTGCAACGACATATAGAAACGAGACACAATAAAGATCCTACGGTCCAGAAGCCCCAATTCGATTGTGATATGTGTGAGAAAAAGTTTACCACCAAGGCTTATTTGGCAAAACATAAATTATTACATACCGATCGCCTGTATGCTTGCAAACATTGTTCGGAAACTTTCCCCGAAAAGGAACAAATGAAGGAACATCAAAAGAAAAAACATGCCCAACCTCGAAACTTTTTGTGCAATATTTGTGGAGATTCATTTCAACGTAATGAATATCTTAAGATACATATGCGCCGTCATACTGGTGAAAAACCTTACAAATGTCGCTTTTGCGAAAAGGGATTTCCACGTAGCACAGATTTAAAAATGCATGAGAGGTTAGTAATTTACAATTCCAATTTGTGATTTATTTTTTTATGCCATCATTTTGACTTTTTTCATCTTATATAGATATCATATTGGACACAAACCTAATTTGTGCAATTTATGCGGCAAAGGTTTTCATCGTCCCTATAATCTTACCATACATATGCGTACCCATACGGGTGAGAAACCCTACAAATGTAATCAATGTCCTCAAGCATTTGCTCAAAGCAACGACTTGAAAGCTCATATAAGACGTCATACAGGAGAACGTTTTCGTTGTGATATATGCAGTGCGGCATTTCTACAACGTTATGGCCTTAATGCACACTTAAGGACGGTACATGGTATAATAGTTACTTCCTTCACCGGACGTTTGCGTAAAACTGAACAACCGGTAGAGGGTGCAGAATTACAAGATCAACAGACAACCGAAGCACCCCCGCCACAAGCAACTTCTGCACAAGAGCAGTCCCAAACCTCCCTGTCCTCACCTCTTGTAGATAGTAATGTAACACCTCCGCCTTTATATTTAGGTCATCATTTCATAAATCCAATACCACCAGTTGTTGTTAATACCACACCAACATCTCCCATTGATATTTCATCTTCAAGTGCAACGTTGCCTCTTCCATTACCACAACATCAATCAACACCACAAATGTAATATTAATTATTAATATTGTTTTTATTATTATTTGATTATTTAAAATAATCCCTAGGATTTATTATTTTATTTTTATTTAAAATAAAAATTTACTCAATAAATCATAAATCTAAATAATTGTAAAACTATTTAAAATGAATTGTTGTTGTTGTTTTATGTGTTCTTAAAAAAAATAAGAAATTTTTAAAATAATTGGCAAACAAAAAAGAGGTTTAATAAAATTGAATCTGGGACTACTTAAATATTGTATCAATAAAAATAAATGGGTTTTTAAGTAGCAAAAACAAAAAAAAAGCATTTCAAAAACAAACTTATTAAGCAAAAGTACATCTATATATGAAAAGGTTTCCTGTTACGAAAGATAAATTCATGTTTAAATAGCAGAGACAAAAACTTAATTTTTAATTTAAAATTAATGCTCTGATCAATGTAATCAAAGACCAATGCTTTTTTAGAACTAAAAAGCTAAGCTATAAGTAAGTTTAAAAACAAAATTATAATATAATTGGACTATTTCCTTATTAAAATATTAACAAATTTTTTATTTACTATTTAAGTTCAAAATTTCTTAATTTAATTAAAATATCTTATTTTAATCGCAGAGGAACCAAATGACATTATCGATGCCTATAGTTATGATGATATGCATGAACCCAATATTGAAACAGAGAGAATAATTCCCGAAGAAGATGATGACGAAGACGAGTATATGTTGGATAATGATGATTATGATCGCCAGCAGTTCTTTCCACAACCCAGAAAAATTATTAAAACTGAAACTACTCCCAATATTACTTTTAATAATAAATATCAACGGAATCCCGATACGAATATGTTTCATTGTGTCGAATGTCTATTGGAATTTAAATTACAACGTAATTTAGTTCGTCATATGTTGACACATACCGACGACAGGCCCTTTACTTGCCATTTATGTTTGAAATCTTTTAAACGTAAAGATAATTTACAAAAACATTTACGAGATGTTCATGCTGAGAAACAATTTGCTTGCGATAAATGCGATAAGAAATTTGCAACACATCGGCAATTGATTAGACACAATCAAACCAGTCGTCATACCAAAATTAAATAATTACTAAACTAAGATTTTTTTTCAAATACCTATATGTAAAATTTTATCCACAAGAATTCTACGTACATATGTATATTTTTTCGTTCTCACACAGTATTATAACTTTAATGTCTTATAATTTAAATAAGTTATTAATTTTTACCAGTACTTAAATATTTAGGACCCATATTTGTATGACTCTAAAAGATTTTAAACGATTTTAAATAAAATTATTTGTTCGGTACAACTATGAGCAGGATAATTTTATTTTATATCACAATCTGCTATAACTATAAACAGAAAAGTACGGTAAGTTTTTATTGCAATATAAAAAATTTAAGTTTTAAACTTAAAAACCCCTATAACATATCGTATCTATTTTAATATCACTATAATAATTTCTTAGATATGCAATAATTAAGATTTATCTTATAGGGGGTCAACACTTCCCCTAGAGCTGCCCGCTCAATTTTCATCCCAGTTGTGATTCTTGATAAGGAAAATATTCCTACAAAATTTTAATGCTTTTGCGCTACTAGTCAGTTCATATGGGGTTGAAAACTAAGCAAGATTGTATAACGAGAACTTATAAGCCTTTAACGAGTGTTATTGAGCGATATATTTGTTAATATGATTTCCATTTGCAGTCTTACTAATGTAAAAGACACAAGTCGGCTTTTTTTATACTCAGATACTTCATCCGTTTAAAACAAATTTAGTAATTTTAAAATCATTTTAAAGAGATTAACTCAATTATAGATCTTCACGCTTTGGTGCAAAAATTTCACTTTTAATCAGTTATTCCAATGGAAAAATTGACAGTCACCTAAACACTGTAATAGAAATTATTGTGATTTATATTTTCTTAATACGTACACACTTCATTTCAAATGGAGGATGATTTTTAACTTTTTTTCAAATGTCTTTGAGGTTTGAGAATAGAAAATTTCTAAAGAAAAAAAATGGAATTTATTCACAGATTACTCATTTGTTTTTTGTTTTATACATAGATATGAAGCTCTGTTTCAAAAATCTAAGCCGATTGTCAAAAAACTTAATCTAAGAATGTACAGTGCGGCAGAATCGACAATTTTTCGAAATAAATCTGTAACTTCTAACTATGTCAAGTTTGGAAGGAGTATAAAACAAACCTGTCAAAGGCGGAGCTAAGGGGGCTCAAAGTATCTTTGACATATAAAATTTTTAACCGCTTTCATCGTCCGATGCCATCATGTCATATTGTCATCTATATATATAAAAGAGTAACGTGACTGATTCATCATCCCACAGCCCAAACGGCTGAAGCTAGAAAGTCGAAATTTGGAACGCAGGTAGATCCACTAAGACGGGATTTTTGGAAATTCGAATGTTTAGAGGGTAAAAACGGGTAAAATCGGTAACTCTATAACTCCCAAACTAATAAAGATACACAAAAAGTTGAATAGTTTTCGTAATTCATTTAAAAAATAATCGGACAGGTGTCTGGTAATTTTTTGAAAATCCCCCTTTTAGGGACAAAACGGGTAAAAACGGTATTTTGGTACTTTTTTGTCACCATATGTATCTTTGAAACCAATCAACATACAAATAAAATTTATTCCGTATTCTTAACTTATCAAAAAACGAGAAATATAAATTTGGTACTTTTTCGAAATTCGAACGTTTAAGGGGTAAAAATCGTACCTATTTTTGGTACTTTTTTTCATAAAACATTTTTTTATATTTATTGACATAACCATATGCGTATTTTAATATGGGATCTCACTATAATTTAGAAACTCATTGGAATACAATTTTTGATACTTCTATGGGTAAAAAAAGTACCAAAAAGGGGGTAAAGGCGTGAAATTACATTTTATTCAAACTTAATAATGAATTTTCAATTACATTAAACATAGAAACATGAAATTAAGAAAGTGTAGATAAGAATTCACAAGAGTGGAATTTGTGGTACTTAAAGATACATGGTCCTGTGGGTAAGAATTCAAGAGGATGGACTTTGTGGTACTTTTTTCTACTTCTATTGGTACTTTTTTGCATTTTCTGTAATATTTAACCTAGAAATATGAAATGAAATACGCATGGTCCGATGTTGGAAAGAATTCACAAGGGGGACTTTGTGGTACTTTTTCGTTCTTCTAATGGTACTTTTTGAATTTTCTATAATATTTAACCAAGAAACATGAAATTAAATATATGTGGTCTTAAATGAACAAGAATCCATAAGTGAGGTTTTTGAGGTCCTTTTTTGTTCTTCTAATGGTACTTTTTGAATTTTCTATAATTATGAACCTACAAACATGAAATTAAGGATATGTGGTCCTAAGTGAATGTGAATCCATAAGAGGGGATTTTGTGGTACTTTTTTTTGTTCTTCTGATAGTACTTTTTGAATTTTCTATATTTAACGTAGAAACATGAAATTAAGGATATCTGGTCCTAAATGAATGAGAATCTATAAGAGAGAACTTTGTGGTACTTTTTCGTTCTTCTAATGGTACTTTTTGAATTTTCTATAATATTTAACATAGAAACATAAAATTAAAGATATTTGGTCCTAAGTGAATGTGCATCCATAAGAGGGGATTTTGTGGTACTTTTTTTGTTCTTCTGATAGTACTTTTTGAATTTTCTATAATATTTAACGTAGAAACATGAAATAAAGGACATGTGTTTTTTTTTTTTAATTTTCTATAATATTTAACCCAGAAACATGAAGTTAAAGTTATGTGGCCCTAAGTTAGTGAGTATCTATAAGAAGGGATTTTGTGGTACTTTTTCGATCTTCTAACAATACTTTTTGAATGTTCTGTAATATACATCCTACAAACATAAAATTGAAGATGTAAGGTCCTAAGAAAATCAGAATCCTTAAAAGTGATTTTGTGGTTCTTAATTCCTTATTCTAAAATACTTTTTCGTTATTCTAATATTTATTTTTCGTTATTCTAATATTAAAAATCTAATATTAAAGAGATATTGTTATTTATGAATGAGAATTCTCAAGTTCAATTAGTCACATTCCTCTATACTAAAAAATAATAATAGGTATACTTTTGTAGTTTTTTAACATTCGAATGTTAAAGATGTAAAAAATTGGTACTTTACTGGCACCCTATCAGACATGCCTTTTGTAATTTTCGAAAATCCTATTTTAAATTTATTTTATAGTATAGTTTTTAAAAAAAAAATTCCGCTAACGAAGTAGCGGGGGGTTAACAGCTTAAAAAAAGTATTTTAAGACACATTTTGTTTGAAAAGCAGAAACAAAATTTTTAACCATTGTAAAATTTTATGACATACGACATGATAGAAAATCTTGTGAATCCCCCAATTATGTTGGCCTTGATAAGACCTGCAAAAGATATGCTTGCGTGTGCTATTTATCTCTTATGGTTTTGAGTTATTTGCATTTGAATTTTTATGTACCTCAATTTTGTATGTTCTTGGCCCAGTTTTTTCATATATATTCCAGTATTTCCGATCGATTTTTTTAACTAGTTAAAGAACAAAATAATCTATTGAATAAAGAAAATTTGAAGTCGATAAATATAAATTTTGAATTTGAAAATTGTAAAAACTACGACTTTTTTTTTTTTTACTGAAAAAGTCTACACTTTTTTTTCTAAATTAAAATTTTCTTCAACATATATAAATAATATTATACTTTACTAAAAGGTATCTTCACAGAGATGACTTTATAATAGAATACAAGTCCTATAACTCAAGCGGTCAAGGTAGGAATCTATAATATGTTGTTAAAAGTTTTCAGTCAAAATGTTCAGGACTTTAGAAAAATGTGTACTTAATAGCCGAAAATGTGAAAAAAACCTATGTTTGGAAATTTCGTCGTTTTTTGGGGGAATTGTGAGATTCCTTTTACACTAATCTGTTTTAATACTCTAATTTTGCACAAATCTGTTTTCATACTCTAATTTTATTTGCAAGAAGTTATTTTAGTAGTTCGTTATTCGAAAAATACCCTTTTTAAATTCTTCGAATAATTATTCGTAATAAATTGTTTGAATAATTCGAATAAATAATAATGGTGGATTGTGCAGGAGTTGTATTTATTTATACTCATTGAATATTTTAAAAGTACAAAACAGTCTATCTGTCTTTAAAATTCCCGATATTGTAAAATATTAAACACAAATTATATGTAAGATTGAGTGTGAGTGGTTTTAAAAGAAAATGATTTTAATACTTAAAAAATAGGAGAAATAAACATTTTTTTGCTTTCCTGAAAATATAATAAAAAAAAGGTTAAACGTCATTTTTATTTAGCATTTTTTTAATGAACGTTATAAAACTCAATTTATTATAAAAAAAAACTTAAGACTATTTTAGCAAAGAAACCCTTTATTATCCCTAAGTTTTATTTTTACGATTCAAAATTTCTTGCAATATATTTTGTATTTTTTTAATAGACTCCATTTTTTCTCGGTGACGTCTTTCTTTAGCTTCTTCTCTGTTCGCTGCTATCTTTAATAAGGTCTCCTGTATGGTTATATTTCTCTTCTCTGTATTTTTTCTCTCCTCTGTATTATTTCTTTCTTCTGTATTATTTATAACTTTATCTTTCCTTTTTATAATTTTATTATGTGTTCTGTTAATTTGAAGTGTATTTTGAGCACAATCAATAGTTTTTCTTCTTGCTTCCGATATATAGACCTTTGTAAGTCCCTTTTTCTTTCTTTTACGCACAGTATTATAACGCTGTTCACATTGTTTAGCATTCTTATATGGAAAGTATGTAGAAATTTCGGCCCACATATCTTTTTTATGCTGAAATTTAACACCAACTTTGCCTATTAAACCTTTATGAAGTTCCATTAGCTTTTTGGTTTCACTATTTGTCCAGACTGTAAATGGGAATTTTATTAAAATATTTGTGTACATATTCAACGTATGCGACAAGAGGACGGTAAAAAAAAAAAAAAAAAAAAAAAAAAAAAAAAAACTTACACTTGACTAAAATCACTTTCTTTTTTTTATTTGATAATATTTTCTAGCCCTAATGTAAACTTTGTTTTAGGAATTATGATGCTCTTGTCACAAACGTGCGATCTATATTTATATATCTTTACTGGTAATTACCATTAATTTTTCTGAAAGGTGTTCTGTTATGTTCTGTTATCAACTGTTTCGAATTCCATTTCATTTTGTATTTCTTCCAATAAATTAAGAGCATCATCATTTGCCTCTGGTTCCAGCTTTATATCTACTTACATTAATATACATTTAGCAATTATATGAATATGATTTTATTGGTAATTACCATTATTTCTTCTGAAACTTGTGCTAGCATCAACTGTCTCGAATTTCATTTCATTTTGAATTTCTTCCAATAAAATTTGAGTATCATGGTCTGAATCGAGATCCATCTTTTTTTCTTTATCTTTTTAATTTAATACACATACATATAGTAATTTATAACAAACTTTTATTTCCTCTCGCTTAGCGTATACGTCCTCAAAAATTAAATCTTGTAGAAATATTCGCAATCTTATTAAAATTTTTCTGTCGGTCATGCCTACTTTCAAGTAAAAAATGATGTGATTTAATTAAAAAAAAATTTTTTGATCCTATATTAAAAACTAAAAACAGTAGCCGTCCTTCGGCCGTGTTCAAAGAATTTCTACTCTATATATGTATAGTTACTGGTAAATCTATTTCGGTTATGATCGAAAATCGATGATCGTTCTCAAAAAAATCATGTCAAAAGCATAAACTAAGTTCGCCAGAACTATTGATTTTTAAATAATTTTGATACTGACTCAACCGTTTAAAAACACTTAAATTTGAATCAAAATAAAAAAAAATTCTGGCGTAAATCAATATTACAAGCACAATTGATATTTTGATAATGATTCTATATTACTTTTACTAGCGAATAAAGTGATGTAGAAATTTTTGTCCGCTCTAAAGTGTAGTTAGATTTCTTCGAATATCTGTTTTAATATACATATATGTGATCTTATTCATAATGATATACTTTCAAATACCATTTTTATTGTATGTAACATGACTACATTCATTAACTCCTTGAGAAGAAAAAACTAATTTTTTAATCGATAAAGCAGTACTTAAAAAAAGTGATATTCAAACAAGAATTGGCGTAAAATAATATCACTGGTTAACTTGATTTTTAAACAATTTTCATAATGATTCAGTAGTTCTTTATTTTGTAATTAAAGTAATGACAATTTCTTACCGCTCACTATTAGTTAACGAGTTTAGGTCTCTAAAGTTTTAATATATTTTCCTAAATATGTTTATTAATACATATGTGATTTAGATTATATAAATACCATTTAATAGTAATTTCAATTACCTTTCTATATAATATGACTATGATTATTAAATCCTTGAGGGAAAAAAATAAATTTTTTATTGATATCGTTTCGATATCTTTATAATATCGTTTGGTTTATTGGGTATTTATTAAATCCTTGAGCGAAAAAAAAATAAATTTTTTGTTGATATACCAGAACTTACACAATATTTTTATTAAAAAAAAAAAAAAAAAAAAAAAAAAACAAGCTTAAGCTCGACCGGCTGCACAGACAAATTTTTTTTTATGGTGGAAAAAATTTAACAATTTCAAGTGTGCTGTAGAAATGTTCTCTTAAGAAGAAGTGTGCAGGAAATCTTCATTAGTTCCTTTTTTAAAATTCAAACGTTTTGGAGATCTTGATTTATGCAATTTTCTCATTATTTTATCACAAGAATATTCTTTTATTACATTTAGCAAACAAATAATTTAAAAACCAGGTGTACAGGTAATCTCGATTGGGCTTAACCGAAGCAAAACAAATTGACACTTACAAAAATTGCAATTTGCAATTTTCCTGCAAAATTATTAAACTGCAATTGCAAAATTTTTGAGAAAACAAATAAAAAACACATGTTTTGTATAATAGCGCTGCCAATTTGGACGAAATTCGCAACAATTTAGTACCGAAAATATCAACTCTAAATCAAAAACACATTGCTGTAAAACTTAAAATAATGCAACAAGAATTTGTAATATAGTTCATAATTACATAGTTATAATAATAAGCAAGGACCGTATTGATTATGAGTTTTAAAATAAAAATCAACAAATAATCATTATTTTTTTATTTTTATTTTTTCGCTCAATTTTTAATGATTATTTTTGATTTTTATTTTTTTACTCAACTCATAATGATTATTTTTGATTTTTATTTTTTTCGCTCAACTTTTAATGATTATTTTTGATTTTTACTTTTTTGCTCAACTCATAATGATTATTTTTGATTTTTATTTTTTTGCTCAACTCATAATGATTATTTTTGATTTTTATTTTTTTTTTTTTGCTCACAATATAAAACAACATGAGAAATTAAATTTTTATCTAGTAAAAAATTTTCTTTAAGTAAAAACTGATTTATTGCAAATAATTTTATTTTTAATAAAAAAATTGATTTTTAATAAAAAAAAAAAAAAATAAAATTTTAGAAAAAAAATTCGAATTTTAGAAAAAAAATTAAATATTTTTTTAAAAATCTGATGAAAAATATATCATCGCACTTGCCTTCTAGTAAATAAATCTAATTTACGATGAGAAATCTTTTTTATTGAAAATTACGTAATAGTTTCATTTCTCATGTTAAGTTTTATACCGTGAGCAAAAAATGTAAAAATCAAAAATAATCATTATGAGTTAAGCAAAAAAATAAAAATCAAAAATAATCATTAAATGTTGAGCAAAAAAAATAAAAATCATTCCGGATTCCGATAGAACCTGTTCTGAAGATTACATTTCTGTATTTAACACTTTTATCCGGTTGTTCTTTGTATCTGATTTTTTTTGTTTAAAATTTCAAGAATAATGATTATTTTCTGTCTCTGATAATAAGAAAACCAAAACATAAAACAAAAACAAGTATTAACTAAATTTGAAATTTCAAAAATTTTGGTACTAAATTTCCCATCCCAGCCACTTATCATCATTGTGTTGATGGTTTAAGGTGAGACTTAGCAGTTAATATCAAATAAGATTGGTTAAACTTGTAATATAAACAAAAATTAATATTTACATCTGGAAAAAACAATAATTAAAAAAGATAATGTAAAAATCAAGGTTTGTATAAGTATGTTACCACATAATTCGAAATGTTGCCTCTAAAGAATTGCATATGTTCCCCTTAAACTCATTTTAACAGACAATTTTAGCTTTTGCACCTGAATCTACCGCTTGAAAATTTTACTTAAAATGGAAGAAATGACACTTTTATGTGCTCAAAAACTAGTTGAGGACTTAATTTATTCCTCATCATCGTCGGACGAAGATGATGACATTTTCGCTGTTCTAAGTGAAATAAATCGGAAAGGACAAACTGAAAAATCAACGAATAATCCAGATATCGATGCAAAAACTCCGCAACAAGAAACGGACAACTTGAGTGAAATTCAAGAAACAAAAGAAGTTTTGATTAACAATAATACACCACACACAACAAGAAACATGGATGATGATGAAGTTGTTAAAGTATTAACTGAAAACAACCTGGAATTGAAGGCAAACGAGTTTGTTAATAATTTAATGAATTCAATCTCTGAAAGTGAGGTAGGCAAATTAAAGATATTTACTTTTTTAAATTTATAACAAAATACATATATTTTCTTTAGTTTAAACAAAAATTCCAATTCAGTCGAGATATTGCAATATATTTGATGGAGAAGTATTCCTTATGGTCTATTAATAGTTGTTATCGGGAAAGTAGTCATAAATCAATTGTAGATACAAATATACTGTCATTTTTGTGGTAACTATGGGAAAATGTACAACATTAAGGGAGGACCAAAGTTTCTCAATAATTAATTTTTTAATTTAAATTTTTGCAAAATTGTTATACATTACGCTTTTTTTATTTATAAGAATTATTTAAGTCATTGTTCAATCACTAACTTTACATTTTAGGTTTTGTGGCAATGAAACCACTCTACGAGACGTTGCAAAACTGTTTAGCATATCTTTACCATATATGCAGAAGTCCTTAAAGAACGTTTTAAAATTTCTTATAGACGAATTGGCTCCTAAAAATTTAAAGTTTCCCAACACAAGCAATGACAAAGAGACAGTCGCTAAAGATTTTGAAAAGGTTGGGTATTCCCACGTACTTATTGATCTGTTGATAAAACAATATCTTTTTTCAGGTGGCAGGGTTTCCCAATGTTTTGGGTTGTGTCGCTGAAAGTTATTTTCCTGTGAGATTACATAAACTATCCCAAGAATGTGGAGGTTCTTATATATATCTGCGGGGAATATGTGACTCAAAATTGAGATTTTTAAATGTGAAAACTGGTGTCCCGGGAGAAATAAATGACTCATTTATGGAAAAAGATTTGCCAAAATTATGCTTTCCCAAATATCATTTGCTGGGAAGTGAAAAATGTCCTATACGTGAATACCTTATGACTCCGTATACTAGTGAAGATAATTTAGATGAATCTGAAAAACATTTCAACATAAAACTTTACCGTACGCATGTCAAGATCAAAAATGCATTTGGTGTTCTAAGAAGTCGTTTTCGACAGTTAAAATGTCTAAAAAATCTCCAAACGGTCGAAATGGTGTCTGATTTTATTGTTGCCTGCTGCGTTCTTCATAATATCTGTATTGATAGACAAGACTTCCATAATGATCAAATTTATACAGATGTATCTGATCGACTTTATCCTAATTCATTGGCTGCTATTAAAAGCGAAGATTTTCTAACAGACTTAGGTCTAATGAAAAGATATGAGTTAAAACATATTTTGTTTAAAACTAAATCTTGAAGATAAAAATATTTTTATTTATACATACATATGTTTGTACTAATTTTTAAATAAATTTTAATGGGTAATTAAATTATTTTCATTCTTTTTAAGGTCTAAAAGTAGTTGCAATATATTTTGCATTTTATTAATAGCTTCCAACTTTTCTCTATGGCGCCTTTCTTTTGCTTCTTCCCGTTT
Source organism: Protophormia terraenovae (assembly GCA_951394005.1). Lineage (NCBI taxonomy): Eukaryota > Metazoa > Arthropoda > Insecta > Diptera > Calliphoridae > Protophormia > Protophormia terraenovae. Next base: position 20,096,286 of record OX596076.1, on the reverse strand, counting down.
TGTTGCTATATCCAACAATAATTCATGTAATGTTAGATCATTTTTCGCTTGTCTGTTGATTGTCTCATTTTGTTGTAAAACAGGTTCCACTTTATCATGTGTGTTAGACTCTTTGTTTAGGTGTACATTAAATGTCTCCTGTAAGTTAAGCTCTTCCATCTCAGTATCATCCGAATTTATATCATTTTCTATATTAGGAACTCTATTGATTTGAAATGAATTAAACCGATCTTTTGGTTTTAAATCAACTGGTTTTCTTCTTTCCTTTAATGTAAAAACTTTATGCTTTCTTTTAAGCACCGTATTGTATCGCTGTTCACACTGCTTGGGGCTCTTATTTGAAAAGTGTGAAGATATTTCGGCCCACATATCTTTTTTATGCTGAAATCTTTTTTGTGGACCAACTTCGCATATTAAAAGCCTATAAAGTTCCATTAGTTGCTTTGTTTCACTATTCGACCATACTGCAAGTATTTTAGTAAACGTTGTTGAGGGCAAATTTACATTATTTGCATTATTGCTTACCTGAAACATTTTTGAATGGAGTTAGATCATCTTTATTGTAATCAATTTTAGGTCTTCTGATTATTTGAAATGTATTTTCGAAATCCTCTTTAGGATCTATATCAATCGTTTTTCTTCTTGCTTCCGATATATAGACTTTTCCAAATTTGTTTTTCTTACGTTTAAGTACAGTCTTAAATCGTTCTTGACATTGTTTAGGAGTCTTATTTGGAAAGTGTGTGGAAATTTCTAGCCACATATCTTTTTTAAGCATTAGCCTTTTCTGTGGACCAACTTCATTTATTAAACTTTTATGAAGATCAATTAATTGTTTTGTTTCTGCGTTTGACCATACAGAAATTGTCTTGGAAGGAGTTGGTAAATCAACTATTTCAAATACCATTTCAGTTGGTCCAATATCTGCCTCGTATTCAGTCTTAATATTCATTGTTTTTACAAAATGTAAAAAAGGTGCGAAATTGTTAAAATGCAATTAGTGGTGCAAAGTGCAATATATGAGTGACGAAAAATTTTACAAAGTTGCAATTTACTAATGCCGCTTGCTATAAAACTTAAACCCAATATACTTATTTAATTTTTAGCATTGCTTTATTATTTTATATACTATTTTATTGTTCTTGGGGCAAAAAATGCAGTGTGCAAAACGAAAATGGAAGAATAAGAGGAGGGTTGCAAAATGAACTTTTGTCACTTACAGTTGTAATTTTTAGTACTTATAATTTTAAGATATCATAATTTTGGAAATGGTGGCAGCACAGATGCAGGGCAAAATGTTACCTTTTAAATACATATTGAGTGTTGTGTTGTTTGTTTGCAAAATTCATTTGTCTAGATATCTACATCAAAAAAATATGTGATTGAAGTTGTAATACTTTGTTAACATGATTACTGATAATTTTTTTGTTGTTACCTATAGGAGAATACGTACAAATAACCTACACAAAATTACTATCACAATTACTTTTACTTTGAGTCTATATTAGAGAAATTTGTATCAAGACAAAGGTCAAATTTCTGTTTGAGTTGCAGATAATTTTTTATCACTGTCAATTATAGGGGAAAACGTATATCATAATAAACCATGCAAAAAGTACCAACAACAATCAATATGGCGTCTTTTATCAAGCATTATCAAGACAAAGTTGTCAGGGCTCGATCGCTGACAATTTTCTTTTAACGCTGCAATAATACTGACAAATTCAGTCTATAAAATTTTGACGTTTGTCTTGATACAAATTTGTCCAATGTAGACTCAAAGTTATAATCAAGCAAAAGTTGTCAGATGTTGAAAACTGACAATTGAATCTATACGTGAAAACTTGTATTATCAAGTGTAAACTCCCTGTAACGAGGTAATACCGTTTATTTATTTTCAAACTGTCAAATTTAAAGGCTGATTAGTCATACGTTGTTGTAGTGTTACTGTTTCGTATCTAAACGATATGCTTTGTTGTGCAAATACATATTTCAAGTGTATGTCTATATTTAGTAAAAAATTGAATATTCTAATTTAATTCTGACTTTTTTTTAACATTTGCCATCATTGATATTTTTTTAACGTTAAAAATATTGATATAAAAAATGTTGTTTGTGTAATTGAATAGTTTGTAAATTATAGGCCTTTGAAAAACATACCAAAAAACCTACTTAATAAATGTTATTAAAACATTTGTTAAAAGGGAAAAAATATGTATGCCCATTCAAGAGCTTTTGATATCTTAGTCTTTGGAATCTGATAAATAGTACAGGAAATATTTATTATTCTTTGACATAAAATTACCATATTATATACAGATACTGTTACGTCATATTACGAAAACATTGCATTACGTTCGACTAACAAATAATTTATTCATAAAATCGATTTTTTTCCCGTCACTGTATTTATTTTATTCTTCGGGTTTTATTCGATATCACGAAATCATAAGATACTTAGGGCTGGTCAAATATTTGTATTATTTATTAGTAATACATAGTTAAATTGCAAAGTTAATATTAAACATTCCAGACTATTGTTATTTGGTAAAAAATATTATAAAAAATGGTGAATGCATCTCAAAATCGTTGGAAAAAAGCAATGGTTGGACCATTACCAGATGATTTTTTACGATTAAACACTTTGTCCGATGTAATACAAAATATTGATGCCCAAACTTCTATGGCTTTGTATCGACAAACTCTTCCTCAAGTTGCAGCTCCTAATCATGTTGGTCGTCTAAGCATAACATGTGCCCAAGCTAAACTTAATAGAAATTATGGTCTGACAAGAATGGATCCGTACGTAAGAATTCGTTTGGGTCATTATGTTTACGAAACTCAAACTGATCCAAATGGTGGTAAGAATCCTAGATGGAATCGTATCATACAAAGTCAACTACCTATTGGAGTAAACTCTCTCTATGTTGAAATCTATGATGAATGTAGTTTCAAAATGGATGAGCTAATTGCTTGGTGCGAAATTAAAATACCAGAAAGAGTTTTTGCTGGAGAAACACATGAAGAGTGGTATCCTTTAAGTGGCAAGCAGGGTGAAGGGCTTGAAGGAGCTATTGATATTGTTTTAAGTTTTTCAAATCAACCTTATATGTACCCAACTATTCAAGCACCTGCTCAAATGCTTATGGTACCACCTGGACGACCCATGCCGATTTTTGTTACACCACAACAACCCGTTGTTCAGCAAACACCAGCTCTTCCACCTGTATTATCCGAAGTAGATTTAAAACAAATACAAGAAATGTTTCCGAATATTGATGCCGAAGTTGTTAAAACATTATATGAAGTACATAGAGGAAATAAGGACTCTACAATAAATTCTTTATTACAGATGAATGAATAAATAGTAAAAGTACTATTTTTTTCGAAATCAGTCTTAAGATTTACATACATGATATATATTTTATTATAATCAATTTATATAAATACATATTTCGCTCTTAAAATAAAAGTAAAAATATCTAAATTATATACATACCCAGCAGAAAATGAAAAACATTGTGTTGTCGTTGGAAGGAAGAACTTAGTGGTGAAAAAGAGCTGCAGAAGTTCTTTTTTTAACCCATGGTTGTCATTGGTAGGATATTATTCTTTTATACTTCTTATTCATTGCTTTTGAAGCACTTCCCTTAAAACTATGTATACAATTTTTTTTAATAAGAATTATGTTTTTGTCCTATTAAATAATTATAAAAATGCTTCAAAATTTGTAAAATTTAAATTTTGTTAGAAATTATTACCATTTTTTCCCGCTAAAAATTCATTTATTTTCACTTTTTTGGAAGAAATTATTAAGAACTTCCAAAAAAGTTTAAAATATGCACTTTGTTCCACTGTGAAAATGTTTTTTTTTTTTTTTTTTTTTTTTTTTTGAGAACTTCATCTTTTTTGCTGGTCAATTAATTTAATTCCTCTAATACATTATTAATTTTGATTCAAAATTGTTAGACAAGCATTTGGTCTGCTGGATTTTATTGTCCATATAGTCACTTGAAATTCAAAAGGGCCTATCAACACTTCATAGTATATTTTTTTATTTGTTACTGTAGTAAAATACATTACAGATCCAAATATTTATTACATAGTAATAATCATGAATTTTAAAATATTTTTTCATATCTAATAAAATATTAAAAACTTCTTTGAATATGAATTAAAATCAATTCTGAAGGAGCTTTTTACAACTTATGTTCCTTTTCCAACGTTTGCTAAAAGGTTTTGACTGTAAAAGCAGCTGTGGATGAGAATACACGCACATAAATATAACAAAAGTGTCTATTTTTACGTGTATATCACCTACACAAGAATTAATTGATCCATTGTTATTTATCTAGTTTATTATAAATTTTTTCTAATACAGTTTGCAATTGTTTAATTGCTTCTAATCTTTCTTTATGACGTCTTTCTTTGGCTTCTTCTTTCTTTGCAGTTATTTCCAATAATGTCTCCTGTATGGTTTTTTCTTTTTTCTCCTCTAAGTTAGTTACATTTTTCTTCTGTATGGTACATTCATTCATCTCCGCATCATTTGCTTTGGTTTCTTCTTGCTTCTGCGTTGTGCTAATCTCATTTTTCTCCTCTAAGTTAGTTTCACCTTTCTTCTGGACGATACATTCATTCATCTCCGTATCATTGTTTCCTATTGTTTGTACTTTGCTGATTTTAAGTGTAGTACTAATATTATTGTTTATATATGAATCGATCGTATTTCTGTGAGCATCCGTTATATTATTAGTTCTAAGGTATACTACGCCTCCGTTAGTTCTGTAACGAAGACGCATCAATCTTGTTTCACATTGCTTTGCATCTTTATTTGGAAAGTGTGTAGAAATTTCGGCCCACATATCTTTTTTCTGTTTAAATCTTTTATAGATTCCAACTTCTTTTATTAAACTATTATAGAGATCTATTAATTTTCTTGATTCAATATCAGACCAAACTGCAACAATTACAAATTTTTTACAATTTTTATAAAATATCAATTTTTTTTACATATTAGTACTTACATTGTAAATTTCTGCTGGGATGTGGTATATCGTCTGTATCAGGTTCTAGATTATGGCCTTTAGTGATTCGAAATTGATTTGTTACACCATCCTTAAAACCTAAATTGATCGTATTGCTTAATGCCTCCGATAAGTATAGTTTTCGACTATGTCTCTTCTTTTTTCTTAACATTGTCGATAAGCGGGTCATACATTGCTGAGTAGTCTTATCAGGGAAGTATGAAGCAATTTCTTCCCACATATCTTTTTGATATGGGAATCTATCTCCAACTTCACCGATTAAACTCTTATAAAGATTCATTAGCTGCTTTGTTTCATTATTTGTCCATACTACTATAGTTTTTGCCAATCATTAGTAAAGTACTATTAATTTTCCAGAATTATGTATTTGTTTTACTTACTTTTATTTTTTTTAATATAGTAATTAACATATTCAATTTCAGCTATACCATCGTCAACTTCATTTTTTACTACAGGTTCCATTGTATTTAACAAATATTTAGTTTATTATTTTATAAATTCTCTTGAAATTACCAAAAATACGATTTCATTCCAATTTGCGTTCTTTTACACAAACGTCTTTACTAGTTTTTACTCGATTGTACTTAGAAAATATTACTAAATTGATAATACGCTCGTTTACTTCAAGAACGTCTTAACTCAAAACAACTAGTTTTGAGAAAATCACACTCAAATACCATTCACCTTAATAGAAAAATGAATTGGTGAGTATAAAAGATAAATAAATTTTTTTACAGAAGATAAATCTATACGAGTTATATTTCTGCATCATTGCTTGAAAACTCTCATTTTTTTACTTATAACGTTCTTGAAGTGAATGAGCGAATAAACAACTGAGTTTTACTGAATGATGTCCACTAAGATAACAACAAAAATTAGTATTATTAGTTTTTGGGAATTCAGCGGCAATCTGAAAATTTCCACATATTTTTTTTAACTCTAATGAGACACCAAAAGTAAATAAAAAAAAAAAATATAAAAAGGTAATATAAAGATAGTAAATGCTTCACTGTCCCTAGCTCCTCTACGTCATCGCACGTTCTACAAAAGTCTGACGTGCCAATGTCCCACTTACTCATCATATCAGTAATCATGCTACGACTCATACCCAGAATGTGTTTCGAATTCAAGATTTTGCCTATTTAAGACTAGACCATAAAGCTCTAGATACTCTGCACTTCGTTTTGACACTTCAGGCCCGATTCGTGTTGTCCAGAGTCAACTCTCTTATGGCCCTAAAGTAGGACCCAACTGGAATACTTACAGAAGCCTCCACAAAAGATCTATCTAGTTCCGAGCCACTGCGGCCAGCTCATTGGCAATTTCATTACTGAGAATGTTGCTTTAGGAACCCAACGGAGTCTTATCATGTAGACATCCATAGTGTTCTCAATTCTTCAAAACCCCAACCTCAAACCCAGATATCCCTGCTAGTTATTTCCAAAGTGGGAGTAGCCTAGAAGTCAATTATAGTGCCCACATAATCCGTAAGTTCAAGAGTAGTGTCCGACCATCGAATTTGACCTCGTCGAGTATGCTAGGGTGCCCTACCCTGAAGTTCCCTAATAATCCAAATTCCTTCAATCTAAATAGGCCACGGATAGCCATACCTCTAACGAATTCCTCAATTGGAAGAAGGTGGCTGATCGGTCTGTAATCCTTGGGCTTTGAGTGAGTCGTTTTACCCGCTTTGGGTATGAAAATGACCCTAACCTCTATCCACCCCCTGGGAATATATCTCATTCTAATACATTCCCTGAATATCTCCACCAATAATGAAATGGCCCTTTCATTGATATTCTGTAGCATGGCCGGAAAGATTCCATCCGGTCCCGATGATTTGTATTTTTGTTTAAAGGTGGAATTTTCTGCCGATTTAATATTTGAATAAAAACGCTTTTAAAACAATAGTTATAAATCAGCGATAAATAAAATCAGAGGCACTAAAATAAGTAAAGCCCAAATTACAATAGCGCGTAGTCAGCAACAATATCAGCAAAAATTATCAGCTGATCACTGTCAGCACAACATGTTGCTGCCGTTATAATTACAATTCAGCGTAGGCAGCCACAATTTACAACCACCATCTAGCTTTGTTCTACTTGTGTATTTTAGCCTCTCATTTATTTGCTCACTCTCTTTGTCTCGCTCTCAATCTGAATGCAGCGCAGTGAATTTAAAAAAAAAACAGGACTAAATGAAATGAGTACATGCTTGTAATTTGTGCACTTTAGGGCCGTTATTATAACTTACCTATAAGGTATCAGACAGTTAAAGGTAAGATAAACTAAAGTGAAGGATAAAGTGAGCTTTATCTACTTTTGGTTATTACAACTTGGTTTTAAGGTAAATTTTATAATTTTGATAATACGGCAATATCAAAGCAAAAACCGATTACTTTTGGCCATTTAACGTAGTGGCAACATATACTATTTGAACGTAACTGCCACTAACGGAAATATAAACAAATAAAAAACAAAGAAATTGTTAAAATAAATGAGTTTAAACTAAATAAAAGACAACGCCAGAGCAAATATAAATATAGGCAGACAAATTACTAAAAACTACAGCGAAATAAATATGATTTTATTTATTTCTTTTATAAAGCAGAAAATATGGCAGCTCTGAATACATAAACCTTCCGATAAAAGTTAATGGTCAGATGTTCTTACCTTTAGCTTATTGGTCACTTTTGGCTTAACTTATACTTATAACAACCAAAAACAGTTAAAGTGAACGACAACATCCTAACTTTAGTTATTGGAAAGTTATAATAACGGGCCTTAAAGGTATATTTAAAATTCTAAAAATGGTGTAATAATCTACTGACCCTTATCTATAAACTACACTATATTATACTTTTTTTATTGTTGTAAAAAATATTTTAAAAATCCCTTAGGTGCAAAATGCGAGTTGTTTTCGTTTTGTCGGTTTTTTTTTCTTAGAGCTTGATGCTTTTATTTTTAAATTATAAATTATTTTATTAAATACTAAACATAAAATAAACTAAAGATAAAATTTTTGGATTTGCTCCAGAGTTTAAAATTACTACTAAAATATTCAAAAAATTGCATCATTTTTCATATTACTTGAAAGCAAATCAAAAAAAATATTTCATCAACAAAAATTTTTATTATAAAAATACTAAAAATATACCACAATCAACGAGCGCCATATATGTTTTCACTTGTACATTTACATATTTTTATTTTCAAAATATATGTTGAACAAAAATTATACAAAACAAAAAATATGCAACATGACCAGTACGAACTGCGTAAAATATTTCAGCTTGTGCATTTTTTACTGAGAAGTAAATGTGTACGAATAAACGAAGACTTGCGAAGCTGACAAGTTGAATATATGTGAAAAAATATGTTGAAAAAATATGCCAAAAAATATGTTGGAAAAATATTCTTGTGCGTGGACATCATTAGTAATGTACAGAGTTTAAAATTACTACTAAAATATTCAAAAAAATTGCATCATTTTTCATATTACTTGAAAGCAAATCAAAAAAAATATTTCATCAACAAAAATTTTTATTATAAAAATACTAAAAATATACCACAATCAACGAGCGCCATATATGTTTTCACTTGTACATTTACATATTTTTATTTTCAAAATATATGTTGAACAAAAATTATACAAAACAAAAAATATGCAACATGACCAGTACGAACTGCGTAAAATATTTCAACTTGTGCATTTTTTACTGAGAAGTAAATGTGTACGAATAAACGAAGACTTGCGAAGCTGACAAGTTGAATATATGTGTACGAAATATGTGAAAAAATATGTTGAAAAAATATGCAAAAAAAATATGTTGGAAAAATATTCTTGTGCGTGGACATCATTAGTAATGTACAGGGCAAGTTTTTCAAGCTTTTCGCTTGGAAAGTAAGCATTTGCATTTTTCAAAAGAATTTCACAAAAAATGCTTATATTTTACATCTTTGCATAAATTTGCATATAATGGATACAAAAGTTAGTTTTCTTAACAAAAACACAATTTTTTTTGGTGTTTTTTGGAGTTCAATCAAATGATTTCTAAAAATTTTTTTGTGAGTATTTTGAGTACATTGTAAATATTGTAAAGAAAAAAAATTCGGAAGCGTCAAATATGATACTTAAAATTAAAATAGTTATATTTTTATAAACATCGAAATCTATTTGAGATTGAAGTTAAAAAATGCATTTTTGTGCATATTTCCTACACATTAATATATAAGAATGCATAAATTCATTGGTTTTTATAGACATATTCATGCTATTTTTGCATATTTCTGTGCATATTATACCATTTTTTCGTGCTTTTTCAAGCGCATATTTCAATTATTTTTGTACATATAAAAACTTGCCCTGGTAATGTATAAACAGAAATAAAATGAATTAGAATTTAAAACAGAAATAAACAAAAACAAAGATGTTTGTTTTTGGGTATTTCTGTATTGGGTATTGTGACATTGAAATAGAATAACTAAATAAATATGAACAATAATTATGAAATAATATGTTTGTTCTTTCCTACACATCTTCAAAAATTATCGCTATTTAACTTAAACCGCTTGCTCGCTGGTTTATACATGGAATTAGAGTAAAAAATTAAAATAATAAAAACATAATTTAGTTACATATGTATGTAAGTACATATGTATATATTATAATTTAAGTCGGAGTTATTAGTTAAAATAAATCAATTACTATATTGTGAAATTAGTTTTTGCGAGAAATTAATGGACAAATTTTTTCACAGAAAAAAGCCACTATATTAGTAAATAATTAATTCAATAATTTTTTCTTTTAATTTTCAACTCTAAGTTATTAAAAATTTTAAAAAATTAAAAACAGAAATACTATGTTTTCAAAAAAAAAAATAAAAATAAATAAATCATTTAATCAAGTCAAGATGATTGAATGAATTCAATATTATATTGAAAAAAGATCTTACTTAAATTGTTTGATTTTATTTTAATTTCAATCTATATCTTCTACATACATAAGTATAATTTCCGTAGCAACTTTATCTTAGGCGACATAGAAAATTTAAATTTGGTTTGCTTACGGAGCAAATTTTTGGCAGTGATCGGAGATAAGCGTATTTATGCGTCATTTTCAAAAATTTGTTTAATCTATCCAAAGATTTGTGAAGCTTCCAGACTTGGTGGAAAATTAAAATTAAGCTCTCTTCTTATTAAGCTATGCCTACCTCAAATCCTAGCTACGGTTGCCAGATTCGAATTGTGATCTAACTTTACATTCTAGAAAAATAAACTTGATTTATAAAACAAAAACTTGACGATCGAAATTAGCCAATAATATTTTACTTTATATACAGTGGTGTTAGGTGTGACGATTTTACGTCATTTTGACGATTTTTTTCAATGAATTTAGTAATTTGACGATTGACGATTTTTTATAGTAAGTTACTAATATTTTGACGATTTTCTTGACTTAAATACTTTTTGAAATATAAATGTGTCAGCGAATATATAAATTTCAGAAAATTATGTATGAATTTATATTTTTGTGCATTTAATATAGAGAAATATTTAATTTTGGGAAATCATTCATAATTAACTAAATTTGATATCTTTTTTTGTTATAAATAAGAAGTAACATATTGTCTTTATTAAAATCTTTTCTTAATTGGGTTAATAAAGAATAATATTTAAAATCAAATAAGAGATTTGTAAATTTTTGCAAAAATATTTTGTATTCATAAATTATTAAGCAAACGAACTTAAACGTAACTAAGAGAAGAAATTCCTTAGGAATTTCATAATTTTAAATAATTAAAAAAATTTGAACAATTATTTCAAGAAATATTAATATTATTTACATTACATTTACATTTACAAACTACTACCCTACTACACATGCTTTTGTAAATTATCATGGTAATGCTAATAATTTATCAACTACATATATTTTTAAACTAATAGTCGTAAGAAAATATTTATTTGTGTAAACTATGTATCTTTAGCTTTTAGTTAAATAATATTCACTTAGAGCCTATTAACATTGGGGATTATCACAGCGTTTTTTTATGATATTTTGTTTTGATGTTGCTTCTTAAACCCTTCTACATTTATACATATAAATCTGTGTTGAGAATTTTTTTTAAAAAATGCTTGACAAAACAACAATTCAGAAAACTTAAAAATAAATTCGAAAAAATTTCATGAAATTTTTAGTATGCGACGACGTTCAACTTTTTATACCGCGCTTGCTTTTCTACACCTCTTGCCAACAAACGTAAAAGTTGCAGCTATTTTCCTTAAACATTTTTGTCAAAAGTTATGAGTTTTATTAGTTAATCCTTTTAAAATATTATCTTCCTCAACAAAATGTTAACTTTTGTTATGAAAATAACTTATTTTTTAGTGTTTTTGCTACTGACGTTTTTTTTGACGATTTTTTTAAATTTTTGTGACGATTTTGACGATATTTTTTCTAATTTTTGACGATTTTTTGAGAAAAAAGCCTAACACCACTGTTTATATATGAATTCTACGATTGCTCTTGAACGTTTATTCACAACATTAAACAAGTGCTGTAAGCGAATGTGTTTTAGAAGTTTCTAAACAAGCCTAGAGGAACCCGTGATCAATGTATAACATATAGTAATCAGTTTATTCTGTAGATTTTTTAAAATTAAAATGATTCGTATATCTCATATAGATATGATTTCAAGATTGTTTAAAATTCAACCATTATGCAGTGTAATTCTGTGCACATTTAACTTTCAGGGTATAATAAATCAGATGGCATTCTATTATCTAAAATATATAGCATATATTTATGCTTCGGAATTATCGCTATAAAAAATCTTCATAACTATAAATTGTTTTCAACTTGACAAATTTCATTTGAACTTATAACTTGAAAAGTTAAGTTTACAAATATCTTGACAATCAAGTTCATTTAAGTCCATCTAGTAACCCTAATCCTAATGGAGCTGGGTTTTTAATTTTTTATCGGAGGGCGGAAATACGTTGTTAATAATTATACTTACTTAAAAACTCTTCGTCCTTCAAATTCTGGCAAAAGAAAATTTTAAAAGCGTTTACAAGGTGCGGAAATAAGTGGATCGTATCATTTTCGAAGCATTTTTCCATCTCCAGAGCATTTTGAATCTCCCAGGGAACGAAGAAAATTATTCGTGCTAGATAACTAATAGATATTTTTTTAAGTTTACTAATAGAATAAAAAAAAAATATATTTATTCACATAAATATTTTTTTAAGAATTTCGGAGGCTTCTGAAAAATGACCCAAAGCAAAACCGTGAATAATATAGAAAAATATATATTTTCATTCTAAATGTGGCTGATTTTGTGCAGAATTAATAATGAAATAATTATCTGAAAGAATTTTATTATTAAATTATAGGTGACCAGAAAGCAAAAAGGCTTCACAAAAGTTATAAGTAACTATTTATAATTAGGACTTTTATATAAACAAATTATTTATAAATTCGTAGTCTAGGATATATGAAACAACAAAATTCAGCAGTATTTTGTAATTCTACAATTATTTTGAACATTTTGTTATTCTTAACACAATTCGTACTGTAATGTGGTTATTTATTTGCTTTATCTTTGTTTTCCATACTAACATACACATGATGTTGGTAAATTTGTCATCCCAAAGTTTGCATTATAATTTTCCTTTTTCCTTATTTTTTTCCACTCACGATATAAACCTTAAATCGATCACATTGATTTTAATTGTATGTTGTTATCCTTTTCAACATAAACAATACATGCAAAAATACATTGGTTAATTTGTATAAAACAATTTTTTCTTACTTAACACTTTATTGAGCTCCTATTTAAATTTTTAAGATTATTATAATCATCGCTATTATATTTCTATGTCATACTACCCAATACAGAAATACCCAAAAACAAACATCTTTGTTTTTGTTTATTTCTGTTTTAAATTCTAATTCATTTTATTTCTGTTTATACATTACCAGAGTTTAAAAATTAGTAAATAGTTTTTTTCTTTTCTACGACAGCCCATTTTGAAAATATGCATAATTAACATTTTTTGATGTGAAATATACTAAAAATATACCACAATCAACGAGCGCCATATATGTTTTCACTTGTACATTTACATATTTTTATTTTCAAAATATATGTTGAACAAAAATTATACAAAACAAAAAATATGCAACATGACCAGTACGAACTGCGTAAAATATTTCAGCTTGTGCATTTTTTACTGCGAAGTAAATGTGTACGAATAAACGAAGACTTGCGAAGCTGACAAGTTGAATATATGCGTACGAAATATTTGAAAAAATATGTTGAAAAAATATGCAAAAAAATATGTTGGAAAAATATTCTTGTGCGTGGACATCATTAGTAATGTATAACCAGAAATAAAATGAATTAGAATTTAAAACAGAAATTATCAAAAACAAAGATGTTTGTTTTTGGGTATTTCTGTATTGGGTATTATGACATAGAAATATAATAACGATGATTATAATAATCTTAAAAATCTAAATAGGAGCTCAATAAAGTGTTAAGTACGAAAAAATTGTTTTATACAAATTAAACAATGTATTTTTGCATGTATTGTTTATGTTGAAAAGGATAACAACATACAATTAAAATCAAAGTGATCGATTTAAGGTTTATAACGTGAGTGGAAAAAAATAAGGAAAAAGGAAAATTATAATGCAAACTTTGGGATGACAAATTTACCAACAACATCATATGTATGTACGAATTGTGTTGAGAATAACAAAATGTTCAAAATAATTGTAGAATTACAAAATACTGCTGAATTTTGTTGTTTTATATATCCTAGACTACGAATTTATAAATAATTTGTTTATATAAAAGTCCTAATTATAAATAGTTACTTATAACTTTTGTGAAGCCTTTTTGCTTTCTGGTCACCTGTAATTTAATAATAAAATTCTTTCAGATAATTATTTCATTATTAATTCTGCACAAAATCAGCCACATTTAGAATGAAAATATATATTTTTCTATATTATTCACGGTTTTGCTTTGGGTAATTTTTCGGAAGCCTCCGAAATTCTTAAAAAAATATTTATGTGAATAAATATTTTTTTTTTTTTTTGTATTCTATTAGTAAACTTAAAAAAATATCTATTATATTATGTTCACATACACAAGTTTTTGACTAGTTTTTTGGAAAACACTATGAAATTAAACATTACTGTTCACATATCATTTTATTGTGTTTTTCCTTTTGGTCCGTTTTTCGTCTGACAAAATATTTAAACAAATTTTGTATTTAAATAAAAATTTCACACACAAACACTTTTTAATTAAAAAAATAAAATTTATGAATAAATATAATTTTCATTCATAATTTTTAATTTTTTGTTTTTAAACTGTTTGACAATAATTACAAATTCTGCTTTCAACAAATTTCTATGTACTAAAAATACTAAATATTTCTTCCCTGTATGGAAATTTAGTTTGTTTTTATTGTGTTAAATAATTAAACAACTTGAATCGAGATGTTTTCTGGCTTTAAAAATATATGAAAAAACAAGTCAATTTCTTTGTGTTTTTTAAGAAAACGACTCGTTTTTTAAAAAACCTTTATATGTGAACATAGTATTAGTTTTCTAGCACGAATAATTTTCTTCGTTCTCTGGGAGATTCAAAATGCTCTGGAGATGGAAAAATGCTTCGAAAATGATACGATCCACTTATTTTCGCACCTTGTAAGCACTTTTAAAATTTGCTTTTGCCTGAATTTGAAGGACGAAGAGTTTTTAAGTAAGTATAATTATTAACAACGTATTTCCGCCCTCCGATAAAAAATTAAAAACCCAGTTCCATTAGGATTAGGGTTACTAGATGGACTTAAATGAACTTGATTGTCAAGATATTTGTAAACTTAACTTTTCAAGTTATAAGTTCAAATGACTTAAGAATCATCCTGCATCAGCTTCATGAAAAACCAATAAAAAAAAACCAGAGCTTCGGATGAAAATATTATGATTTATAAAGACAACAATGATCAAATAAAGTGATGTTGAACCATGATAGAACATAAAGAAAACTACGATGTGACAGGGAAAACAATTAAAAAGATAAATAGTTCACTTTAATTAATAAAAAAAACCTTACTTTTGTTTTTGCAAAAATATTAATGCCAAGAAATTTTTTTTTTTAAAGTCGTATCAATGTCGTTTGCAAATCTAACCATAGAATAACATCCTCTGAAATAGGATTTTTAAAATTTGATCGAATGGAGCGACTTTTTAATGCTGAGTACACAAAAGTTTTGTTTTGTAAAGAAATAAAAAGAAAATTTATCTTATAACAAACAAGGGGATTTAAAATGTAACACATGTCTAATATTTAATTCTGTATCAACAGATTTCAAAGCATTTTAGTTGAAATATAGCAAAGTTTATCCACTTTTTGGCTCAGAAACACAAAAACTATTACAACAGTTTTTAACAATATACATTCTTATATTAAACTATCTTTTGTCGATCAAACCAAAGTATCGATCTTTTGTGCACAAAGTATGATAATAGATATGTATTTTTCATATTAAAGATTAAAGATACAATATCTCAATTATGAATATTATTTTTAAATTTTATATTTACATAACATTTTATCTGATTTTTAAACTGGTCAAGGTTGTAGTGGGTCGCGCATCAATCGCAAAGTCAAAAGTGGGTCGCGAAGGAAGATCTTGTGAGAACCCCTGTTTTAGATAATAGAATGCCATCTGATTTTTTATATATACTGCATAATGGTTGAATTTTAAACAATCTTGAAATCATATCTATATGAGATATACGAATCATTTTAATTTTAAAAAATCTACAGAATAAACTGATTACTATATGTTATACATCGATCACGGGTTCCTCTAGGCTTGTTTAGAAACTTCTAAAACACATTCGCTTACAGCACTTGTTTAATGTTGTGAATAAATGTTCAAGAGCAATCGTAGAATTCATATATAAAGTAAAATATTATTGGCGAATTTCGATCGTCAAGTTTTTGTTTTATAAATCAAGTTTATTTTTCTAGAATGTAATGTTAGATCACAATTCGAATCTGGCAACCGTAGCTAGGTTTTGAGGTAGGCATAGCTTAATAAGAAGAGAGCTTAATTTTAATTTTCCACCAAGTCTGGAAGCTTCACAAATCTTTGGATAGATAAAACAATTTTAAATAAAATTTTTTTTGAAAACATATAGCCTGTTTCTCTATGTCGAACGAAAATCAAAGCGAACGAAAGCAAGTCGAACGAATTCGAATAATTTTGGGTTTCTGTATTTCCTACGCTTTCGTTCGCATGGAGTTACGTCTTTTCGTATTGTTTTTGTTTTATTTTGCTTTCAGAGTAACTTTATTTCGTAAAAATATTAAAAGTACTACTAAATTGTTTAAACTTATATACAACCAAGTAAATAAACAAACAAAATTAAAATAATTAAAAAATAAAAATTTTTTTGATTATTTTTAGAAATGGTTTTTTAGACACAAAATCGTTATTTATGGATACCAAATGCATCAAAATGAATAATAAATATGATTCAGGAACATTTGCAATGTCCTTATGAGTATTTTTCCTATTTTTCTTTAAAAAATTCAACCAGTCGAAAGCAAAATAGCAAGTGACTGATTTTGACATTTTTGTTCTTATCGTTCGAAATACAGAAACCCAATTTTATATGAAAGCACTTACGTTTTCTTTCGACTTGTGGTTCGGCTCATTGTTCGCATAGAAGTGAGTTAGAAAAACCCAAATCAGTTTTCGTTCGCTTAGAAGGCGAAAGAAAGCTTTCGTTCGACATAGAGAAACAGGCCAATAGTATTTCTGTTTTTAACTTTTTAAAATTTTTAATAACTTAGAGTTGAAAATTAAAAGAAAAAATTATTGAATTAATTATTTACTAATATACTGGCTTTTTTTCTGTGAAAAAATTTGTCCATTAATTTATCGCAAAAACAAATTTCACAATATAGTAATTGATTTATTTTAACTAGAGCCCTGCAAACTGTGTCTTATAAGGCTGTACAAGCCACTTGATATTTTTCAAGTGTTGTTATCAGTGTGTGTGCGGAGTAATAAATACTGTTCTGCAGGCACTTAAAACCATACAAATACTGCGTGTGTGCTTCAACTTTATGAACAAATCATGAGTGTGCTATGATAGCGACCAAACAAGCCTCTCAAAGGCTTGTATAAAAAAATACAAGCCTTTTGACCACTTGTTTGCTTCAATAAGGAAAGAAATTGTGTTTTCTTTTTTATTAAAATTAAAAAAATATTAAAATTATATATTGAAGGCTTTGTATTACTATACTCAATAAATAAATAAATAAATAAATAAATAAAAATATGTGTGTGTGTGCGTTCATGACTGTATAAAGTAATTTCGTAAGTAAAACAGTCGTTTAAAAGTATTATTAGTCAAGGAGTAAACGTATATGGAAACGAATTTGAAAAATGAAAAGACATTGTTCTATATTATTTCCTTTTAGTTTTAAAATAGAATGATTACTTAGTAAATATAAATTAAATGCAATAAAATCTATCATAATATAAATAAGTACAATTTTAAAATTTTTTATAAACATACAATTAATTATAATACTAACTTTATTTAAAATATAAATAAATACTAAAGATAAAAATTTTCTAACTTACATATGTAACTGACAGTTTCAAATGTCAACTTTAATTTTTTTACTTTTTTAACTCTTAATAAAGAGTATTTTTTAATAACTTTATGAATTCACCCTTTTACATTTATTTAGAAAAGAAGAACCAACAATAAAATATAGACATACTGTATATATGTGTGTGTATGCAAGAATATTTATAAACAACCACTTTTTACACATTATGAAGATTTTTTGCCACACACAGCAACTACGTATTACAAAAAACAAACAAATCATTAAGCCCACTTAAAATCTTTAAATCATTTCTCAACGTCTTGTATGATTTGCTTTTTTTTGCCACACCACTTGCACCACTTGTTTACGATAAATGATTTGAACGCACGGATTTGCAGTCGCTCATACACAGTACACACTTGCTTTGCTTCGGGCAGCGAACAGTACGAACAGTATTTATTGTTGTTTTTGCACATGTTGGCTATGAAACACACACTTGAAATTCAAGTGTGTTTGCTTTTCAAATCATCTTGCGCAGGAGACTAATTTTAACTAATAACTCCGACTTAAATTATAATATATACATATGTACTTACATACATATGTAACTAAATTATGTTTTTATTATTTTAATTTTTTACTCTAATTCTATGTATAAACCAGCGAGCAAGCGGTTTAAGTTAAATAGCGATAATTTAAAGAACAAACATATTATTTCATAATTATTGTTCATATTTATTTAGTTATTCTATTTCTATGTCATAATACCCAATACAGAAATACCCAAAAAGAAACATCTTTGTTTTTGTTTATTTCTGTTTTAAATTCTAATTCATTTTATTTCTGTTTATACATTACTAATGATGTCCACGCACAAGAATATTTTTCCAACATATTTTTTTGCATATTTTTTCAACATATTTTTTCACATATTTCGTACACATATATTCAACTTGTCAGCTTCGCAAGTCTTCGTTTATTCGTACACATTTACTTCTCAGTAAAAAATGCACAAGTTGAAATATTTTACGCAGTTCGTACTGGTCATGTTGCATATTTTTTGTTTTGTATAATTTTTGTTCAACATATATTTTGAAAATAAAAATATGTAAATGTACAAGTGAAAACATATATGGCGCTCGTTGATTGTGGTATATTTTTAGTATTTTTATAATAAAAATTTTTGTTGATGAAATATTTTTTTTGATTTGCTTTCAAGTAATATGAAAAATGATGCAATTTTTTTGAATATTTTAGTAGTAATTTTAAACTCTGTACATTACTAATGATGTCCACGCACAAGAATATTTTTCCAACATATTTTTTGGCATATTTTTTCAACATATTTTTTCACATATTTCGTACACATATATTCAACTTGTCAGCTTCGCAAGTCTTCGTTTATTCGTACACATTTACTTCTCAGTAAAAAATGCACAAGCTGAAATATTTTACGCAGTTCGTACTGGTCATGTTGCATATTTTTTGTTTTGTATAATTTTTGTTCAACATATATTTTGAAAATAAAAATATGTAAATGTACAAGTGAAAACATATATGGCGCTCGTTGATTGTGGTATATTTTTAGTATGTTTCACATCAAAAAATGTTAATTATGCAAATTTTCAAAATGGGCTGTCGTAGAAAAGAAAAAACTATTTACTAATTTTTAAACTCTGATTTGCTCTACTACTTTTATTTTTATGCAACGACAAGCGCACAAATTACAAGCATGTACTCATTTGTGCTACCTACTGTATATCCGTATATTGTGTATAACAAATTTATGCTATTATTTTTATTTACGAAAATGAAAAATAAATTAGTAAATATTACTAACTAATATTTGTTGTAGTGTATTTAGCATATTATTTAAAGCTTCCATCTTTTCTCTATGACGTCTGTCATTGGCTTTTTCTCTCTTTACAGCTATCTCCAACATGATCTCCTGTATGCTTCTTTCTTCTTTTTCGCTCGTGTTTGATTTCTTCGTATCCATGTCATTAACGTCTACTTCTATTCTATGTACACTGTTAGTTGGAAATGTAGATTCATCGCAATCATTTGATTTAACTTCTATTGGGTTTCTTTTAGCATCCATTGCATTACCTCTGATAGTCTCTATAGCTATGGCGTTGTAACCTTTTCTCTTTTTATTAAGAAGATGCTTGAATCGATTCTCACATTGCTTAGAATTCTTATTTGGAATGTGTTTAGATATTTCGGCCCACATCTTTCTTTTCTGATCGAATCTTTTTGCGGGACCAACTTCACTTATTAAACTTTTGTACAGCTCCATAAGCTGCTTTGTTTCACTGTCAGACCACGCTGCAATTATTTTTATCAACATAAATAAGTCATAAATAAGTAAACAAAGTAGTATCTTGAACTCAATTGGTTCTTTTTCAAGTTGTAGATCGAAGATATCAAAAGTAACATATAATTATAAATATATGTATAATGTATTGTTAGCAAAATTAACAGCAAAAAATTCAATTCAACACATTACTACTTAGTGAATATGGTTCTTTTTAAAGAAGTGAAAAAATCAATGCTCCATAAATAAGTAAACAAGGTTTTTAATAGCCCTGGCAACCGCCTATATTTTGATACATTAGTGCCAAACGTGTTGGCATAGTGACTACATTTACTCTGCATATCACTGGACAAAATTAAGAGGTTTTAGTAATAATTAAGTCCATCAGATTGGTCAATTATGGGGACTCTATTTTTTTTTTATTAAATTTCATGCAATTTCTATTGGTGACACATCTGGACTTTGAGTAGGTCACTCTGAAGTGTTAATTATTTCCTCAGCTATATATTTTGAATCAAAATCACCCTAATTTATAGGTGAATTTTCATACTATAGGATAAAATCCACAAAAATTAAACAAAAACTTTTTGGGTCTACATTATATTTCATGCGAATCATAGATTATTCAATCCAGACTTATTTTTTAAATTTTTTATATATAATCTTTAGGCATAATCTGCATAGTCATTATATTTTGGAGATTTGTTATACTTATTTATAAAATTCTCCGTCATGTTTTCGGTCCTCACATATTTTTCTGTGAGCTGTAAATTCAGACTAGACTCCTGCGATTTCAAGTGTGTGTGTGTTTCATAGCATAAAATGTGTGTAACAACCCGGGTTGTTTATAAATGTTCTTGCATACACACATACATATATATACATATGTCTACATTTTATTGTTGGTTTTTCTTTTTCACAGTAATGATCGCACACACACATACATACATACATTGTTCATAGAAGAACATGCAAGGAAAACAGAAAAAAAATCTTTCTTTTTTTTCTTATTGAAGCAAACAAGTGGTATTTTTTTAGCGTCGCACTCTCATGTCTTGTTTGGTCGCTATCATAGCACACTCATGATTTGTTCATAAAGTTGAAGCACACACGCAGTATTTGTATGGTTTTAAGTGCCTGCAAAACAGTATTTATAACAGCACTTGAAAAATATCAAGTGGCTTGTAATGCCTTATAAGACACAGTTTGCAGGGCTCCGATTCAGACCATAGTTTTCGCACTTCCGGAATAAGTTTTGATAAAAATTTTGGAGCAGAAATCATAGGATTTTAAGGCTTAATTGTTATCTATTCTTTTTGTAGTAATCCTTAGGCGTTTAGGAGAATAATTGCGGTCAACGCGTTCATTGTGTTTGAAGCATTTAACCAAGAATTTTGACATATTTCTATTTGTTTCATTTAACCACCTTGAGAATAAAGTGGCCGTTTTATTAAAGATTTTTGATATATTTCTATTTGTTTCATTGGAAATATAAAAACGTATCCATATGCAGTACAATATTTTAGTATTAAAAATGGTATTCGTAGACAAATTCTGGGTAAATTATGGTGTCCATAATGTTTCAAAATAATGAAAGCTAATTGCGACTGTCATTTGATAAACAATTGTGTAAAAAGTGCTTTGAATGCTTTGTCAGTCGACGTGGAAAAAATCGTAATAAAAACATTTATATTTATGGAAAAAATTTTTTTGTTATAATTGATGCGTCTACAATTTTCTTCAGGTTTTAATTTTTTTTAACATTTGTTTACAAACAAGTTGAATTTTTCGAAATGTCAAGTCAAACTACCAAACAATTCTGGCAACCCTAGTTGGGGGTTATGATTACAATTTCATTTAAATTACTTTACATGTAATTATAATTACAAGTAATTGTAATTGGTGTTTGTTGAATTACAAATACAGTAATTGTAATTCAAAATTTGCAATTGCATGTAATTGGAAAAAATTGTATTTAATCATTCATTTTTTTAAATTAATGATTGTTATTAAATTAATGATAGTAATTGGAATTTTCACTTAAAGAATATATTGTAAATATAATGTGCTGATAATCTTTTAGTTTAAAAATTATTTCCGAATGATTTTTTCGATTCATTCTTTACTTACTATGAACATTTTTTATTCTCATGATACTTGTTGTATCTTCATCTTCCGAGTCAGTGGTACTTTCCACTTTTTTTGTTATATAGTTATTTACAATACCTTTTTTCTTTCTTCTTAATACAGTCTTTAGGCGGCTTAGACATTGATGTGGTGTCTTACCCGGAAAATATGTGGAAATTTCATTCCACATACCTCTTTTACTACGGATATTTTTTCGAACTTCGTCCATAAAACTTCCATAGATATCGATTAGTTCTTTTGTTTCTAGATCAGACCATACTGCAATTTTTTGAACAATATGTTAAATATTCCTAATTTCGCTACTATTAAGTACTTACTTAGATTATTTCTAATAGGTGTTATATCGCATTCCATATTATGTATTTTGACTATACGAACTGTATTATCCACTGTATTTTCCATTTCTGAATCCATTTCAATACCCTTTCTCTTTCTTTTAAATATTGTCTTTAATCGTACTGCACATTGTCGAGGAGTTTTATCCGGAATGTGCAAAGAAATTTCGGCCCACATATCTTTTTGAAATGGGAATCTTTTTCCCACTTCGCTTCTTAAACTTTTATAAAGTTTTAATAGCTGCATTGTTTCGTGTTTGGTCCAGCCTGAAAAGTTCGTTTGTAATTTGTTATTTATAAAGTAATTTTCTGTATTTCTACTTGCATTTATTTTGCTTATTGTTTTGAGTTCTAGTATCCAATTCCACTTCATTCGTTTGTTGATCTGTTTCATTTTCGCTCCCCACTTCCATCATAAAATAAGAAATTTAAAATTACAAGTGTTCAAAAGTCTGAAAGTTTTGTAATATTTTACGAAATGAATTTTTGCACAAAATCAGCGCCGAACAATTTTAGCGGCGGCGGCGGCTTTCCTAAAAATTGTTGGCGGCGGCTCAAAATCGACTCTTAGCTGGCTGAAAGGTAAACATAACAAGTTCGAAGTGAGTGACTCCATTTCAAATCGGACAGCAATCGGATCTCTATTTCAATGAAATTCACTACAAGTATTGATCATTGGAAGTGTTTTTCAAATCATAAGGTTTTACACCCATGCCTCTTTCCGGTTTAAAAATCGAAAAAAAATGTTAAAACTTGTATTTTAATTGGTAACAACTTCTAAAATATAAATGGTAGATATCTAGTTTAATTTTTAAAACAAAGATATTCAGCTGTATATAAAAAAAAAAATAATAATAATGTATGTTTGATAACGAGTTACTAACTTTTTGTATGTAAATTTCCATAAGAAAAAGTTAGTAACTCGTTATCAAACATACATTATTTTTTTTATAACGACATATACAAAGTTTTATTACACCAAACGTTCAAAGGTCAAAATTCAACATATAAAATTGAAATCAGTATATCTCAAAAAAAAGTATTTTTAAAATTATTAAAAAAATATATGATCTTGACATAGCTCTTCTCCCTACGTATGTAAAATTTCAAGCTGGAGTCTCATTTTGTTTAGAAGTTATGGACCAAAATAAAATCTTATTAGCAATATATTCTGAACTATACAAAATAAAATGTTTACTTTAGTGTCACTTTATTCTTTTAATTTAGTTAAAAATTTCAAAAGTAAAAATAAGACTAACAAAAATTAAACCATTATATCTCCGAAAACTATATCTTTAAAATTCTTAACAAATTATAAATGTTAACACATCTCTTCTCCATACTCATGCACATCTCTACTCATTCAAATTAAAACCACGCGGTCAATATAAACAATGCATAACTTTTACACTTATGCGTTGTAATAAGCTGCACCGGTGTGAGCGAGAAATAATTACAGAAATAATTACAGAGACACAAGAGTGGTTCCTCAACCCAGAGCATCTTTACGACTCGGAAATATTTTTATAATATATATATTATAATATATATTTACGACTCGGAAATATGAAATCCGTATTTTAAAAATTTGTTAAAACAATTTTTTTAAAAATATACATTCTATAAAAAAGTTATTAAAATGTAAAGCTTGTCTTTATTCTCATTTTCTGAAGATAGAGAAGTGTTTGCTCGACTTTTTCATTGTTCGAATAATCAAATAACAATAAAATAAAAATGTTTTATAAAAAAAAAAAAAAAAAAAAGAAAATTAAATAAACAATTTCCAAAATAATATATAATTAAAATTTGGGCAATAATTTATGAATATTTTGCGTTGTTTCTCTATATTTAATATATTCATTGATAGTTAAAATTTGGTCCATCAATTCGAACTAAATTTCATATTAAAGGGTGTTGTTTTTTGTAATTTTTGTAACGCTATAAAATAATAAAAAAAAAAAAAAAAATAATTATATCCAATTTAATACTTTTGATAAAAATAAAAATTAATAATGAGTTCTTATCCACTTTGGAATAGTTTTCGATTTTTGTCATAACCTAAATTTTTAATTTGGAGACTTACTAACCTATCTACAAAAACCAGATTTATTTTGAGCATAAAATGTTTTTAAATGGTTTAGTTTTAGCGAAAACATATCTCAACTAGAGTTTTTCTTTTCCCGGACTTTTTCCGCTCCCGGGAAATCGGGATTGATTTTTAAATTTCCCGGGATCCCGGGAATTCCCGCCGAAAATAAATAATTAAAAATTTTAATATTCAGTTAAATAAAAGATAAAAAATATTAAAATAAACTAATTAATCATAAAATTATAAACTAATTCTTTTTGAAATATTGAATATTGAATGAATACTTTTTATTATATAACAACTCATACGAAAGTCGAATCAATACCTTGGTTTTCATTTACCCCATTTGGAAAAATCTCTAAATATTTATACGGAAGTAAGCTTGTTGTTAGGAAAACCTCAGGGAATTTTACAGTTTGAATACTTTTAGTCTCACGTTTTCGTTGGGGCATTAAAAATGTAAGTTGTTGTTTGAGGTTTCCAGACATTTTAAAAAGATTCCTCTTACAACTTTCACATGCGTGCAAATTGCATCTTCAAATCGTTTAATAAATATACTTCTTAAATATCGAATTTTAAAAATATTTTTTTTTGACCACAATGAAAAAAATTGAAAATCAATTTTTTTTTTTAATTATTCAGCAAAAAAGAAAACGATATTTTGTTTTCAGACTGTTATACGAAAAATATCAAACAAATTGAGAAATTTCCTTAAAATTATTTAAACTTGTAACAAATCAAATTAAATAAATAAAAACGAATATAAAAACACATTATATACTAAAACATCCATATATTAGTTGTTAAATATAAACATTTTGCATACACAAGAAATCCCGGGAATTCCCGCTTGATTTCCCAGGATTACGGGAGTGAAAATTTGGCGGGATTCCCGGGAATTCTCGTCCCGGGATTTCCCGTGAAAAACTCTAATCTTAACATCTTTAGTATCAAAACTACTGGCTGAGATATCTTAAATAATTAAAAAAAAAATATTTATCTTGAGACTTGAATTGTTCTAAATAAAAAAACTCAGAATAATTTCTGTGTACCAGGTTTTAGAATGTTTTATAATTTATTGTTCAATTATGTCAATTATTTCGAAGGCATTCAGATGAACATTTAATATTATACAAATGTATACAGTTTTTAAAATAATTTACTCTTATTTGTATTATAGTGTTTTAATATTTTTTCGCCAATATTGTTAGGAAAGTAAGAGTTGCGAAATATTTTCGTAGAAAATTGAACTAAAACATAATTACGAGATCATTATAATACAAATAAGAGTAAATTATCTTAAAAACTGTATACATTTGCATAATAATAAATTATCATCTGAATGCCTTCTAAATATTGAACATAATTAAGTAATGAATTAAAATTTAATACTAAATATGTTGAGATATGTTTTCGCTAAACTAAACCATATAAAGACATTTTATGCTCGAAACAAATCAGGCTTTAGTAGATCTCTGACACTTAAAAATATTGTAAAGGCATTTTGCATATAAAACCTCTGTGTAGCACATAGATTAGTATGTGTCCAAAATAAAAAGTGAGGTTATGAGACAAAACCTCAAGTTATTCCAAAGTGGATAAGAACCCAACAATATTATTTAAAAAAACATATTGAAACTGCTGTGCACGTATATATGTATATTTCAACGTGTATTTTAAAATAATATTACCTAACTTTTGAATGGATAAATATATTTCAATTAAATTAAACTAGTTATTACTGAGGTATTTTCCAAATGTTTTGAATATTATTTTAAAAAACATATTGAAACTGTTATGCACTTATATATGTATATGTATATTTCATTACGTTACCTTTGAACGGATTAAATTTAACATAGGTATTTTCCAAATGTTTTGAAGGATTTCAAATTTCTAGCTGGTCTGTGGGCAGGAGAAGAACCTCTGAAAGTGGTCAACTCTTTTAATTATTTCTTATATAATATCAGAGGTGACCCATTTCGGCGGTCCTCCACCCTGCCCCAAGACCACCTAGAAACTTTGAAATATATTTAACGATTCAAAAGTTACACAAAGTTATTAAAAAAACACGTTGAAACCAGGGTTTAAGTTGCTATCGCCTTTTAAGCAAAAGCATCTAAATATTGCCATTTACGTGGCTAAATTAAACATCAAAAAGCAATAGCTAACAACTGCTAAAACAAAATTAGCTCACACATTACAAAAGCAGAAGCAAAAATAACACACTGCTTTTTGAATTTATCAATTTTAATAGCACTAGCTGCTGACAAAATTAAAAAATTGAACAAAAGCAAAAAGTCCTTAATGGAAAATTTTTAGAAACGAAGCAAAAGCAGCAGCACTCATTTTTTGTGATTACGAAAATCCATCTCAAGTAAAACAAAAAGCAAAAGCAGTCGGACAAAAAAGGCACACACAGAAAAACGAAAATGTGCTAAAAGCAGTTCGACCATGAGCTAATAGCCGCACCAGCAAGTGCTTTTTTGTTTATGAAAATCCATCTCAAATAAAACAAGAAGCAAAAGCATTTCGACAAAAAAGGCACACACAAAAAAACGAAAATGTGTTAAAAGCAGTACGATCATGAGCTAATAGCCGCACGAGCAAGTGTTAACACTGGGTCTCCACATGATTTTTTTTATATCATAATAGGTAACAGAGAGTGTCAAATTCGCTCTCTGAGAAAATTATCTCACGTGTAGACTTAAATATTAGTATTATAAGAAATATTATGAGACTGATGTGATAAGATTTTTCTACACAACTATCTTATAAGATTTACTCTCAAAAAATACACATATACGAAAGTTTGCTTGTGTGTGTGAATGTGTATTTTTAAAAGTACTTAAAAACAATGTTTTTTTGTAAAATTGTTTAATTTTATTGGTTGTTCTACATTTAAAAACATATTTTTATTAAAATTGTGCTAAAAAATTTTGAATTTCTTAAATAAAAAGTATATGTTTACTCTGTGACTAAGTGAAAATAATGAAATCTTATAATATTTATTAGAATACGTTTACCCCTTGTTTAAGACTTGACATAATATTAACAAAATGTTTACTCTCTTCTGCCGGCGTTATCTTACATATTACATCAACGTGGAGACAGTATGTAAAAGCCACATGAACGTGAGCTATTACGTCGAGTCTATATTAGAGAAATTTCTATCAAGACAAACGTCAAATTTTTGCTTGAGTTGCAAATAATTTTTTATCTCTGTCAATTATAGGGGAAAACGTATGTCATAATAAGCCATGCAAAAAGTACCAACAACAATCAAGATGGCGTCTTTTACTAAGCATTATCAAGACAAAGTTGTCAGAGCTCGAGCGCTGACAATTTTCTTTTAACGCTGCAATAACACTGACAAATTCAGTCTACATTAGACAAATCTTTATCTTGATAAAATTTTGACGTTTGTCTTGATAAAAATTTGTCTAATGTAGACTCAAAGTTAGGCGAATGTCAAAATCCATAGTAAAATAATAAAGTACTCGCACATCTACAAAAACAAAAATTGCTTGTATTTTGTTAGTGTAAAACTACTGCCCACAATGTCAAAATGCTTTGAACGGAAAAATGAGAGAACGAAAGAGAGCAAGAGAAAAAAACTAAAAAAAAATGTACATGTGAATACAAAAACAATTTGACAGTACCGCGAGGTTTGCCAATGAAAAAATTGTAAAACAGCTGTTCTTACGAGTATACTTCATAATTATACTATGGTCAAAATGTAGGTAGAATTATTATTAGAAATGTTAACACAACCGTATGTGTTTTTTTAAGACGTAAAAAATTCCATAAGTTAAATATTCGTATATATGAATATTTTGAAAAAGCGTTCAATTGTTTTAATAAAATTGAATTAAAACTTAGAATTTTTAATAAAAATAATAATTTATGTTAGCAATTGCGACATAAAAACAAATATGATAAACAGTATCCTGAAGTAATGTTTGATGAAAGGCCATTTGTTAAACAAAATTCTAGCATTTGAACATCACGGTTAATATCCAAGAATAGTTCTGTTTGAAAAAGGTAAGTTTTAGCCTCGAAGTTAATAATAGAAATAGAATCAATTTTTGTTTGAATCATGATGGAAAAAATAGAAATAGAACCAATTTTTGTTTGAATCATAAAAAACTGTTTTTTATTGGATCTTGTTAAAGAAATGCAGAACATATGTATTTACCTGATCGATTTTCTGATTCGCTGCATACACTTTCTTGATAGTTTCACGCACACTTTACAGGTAATACATATAATGTCAAATCGCACATACTAGGTAATTCCATGCAAATTTGGAAAATTACATTATACATTTGTATATCAATAAAAATAATAAAAAATGTTTCATTCATGATTTTGTCATTTAAAATTATTAGAAACCCTTTTATGATGCGTAAACATCTGCATCCATTCATAAAAATATTTAGTATATACCTGTAAAAACTTGAAATTATTTTGAAATTGATCACATAAAAATAATATAAAAATAGTTTTCCTGTAATATGGGTTGTTATACAATAGTTAGGTAAAAGTTTGACTTTTTTGAAGCCACTTGATATAGAGCACTTGTTTGAATAATAGTTCGTTTTTTTACGTGAAACCTTTAACATTAAAAATATTTAAAAATGCGTTGTTTTAAGTACGAGGAACATTATGAAAATTTCAACAATATGTCAGTGTGTAAATTGTGCAAAAAAGAATTTAAAAGTGTTAAAATTTATAATTACATATGGAGAAAATTCATAAAGTGGTTTTTAATCAAAAGAATAATACATCTTTGCAAAAATACAAAAAGAAAAATATAAAGTGCGAAATAAGTAAAAAACTTTTTATTAAATCATATATCGGATTGGTACCGGAGGATGCCGTGCCATTTAATGTTTTAAATTCGGATAACATGAGAAATATAATAAATCCAATATGTAAAGGCATCGAAAAAGAAAGTGGAGAAAAATTTTTTTGAATGCAAATAACTGCAAAAAAACACTTGCTGAAGTGACAAAAAATATAATAAATGCAATTTCAAGTGAATGTAAAAATAAATTGATCTCACTTAAAGTGGACAGTGCAACAAGATTATCAAGAAATATTTTTTGAATTTCAGCTCAATATATAAAAAGTGATAAAATTGAATCTAGAATACTTCGAATGGTGGAAATAAAAGGCCAAAATTCAAGCACTTCAAAAAATTTAGCAACAGAAATTTTAAACGTATTGAACAAATATGATATTAATTTACAACAAATTGTAACAATTACAAGTGATAACGGCAGCAATATGGTGAAATGTACAAAAATTTTATCACATTTATGTTCTGAAGATGAAGAATATGAAGAAAACTATAACAATGAAACCTAGTTTCAAAACATTACCTTAATTGAAAATAATATGGATCTACGCGTCGGAAACATAATAGTTTGTAGATGTGCAGTTCACACAGCACAGTTGGTGGCACTGGATGCAACAAAAGACTTTGAAATGAAGCGTTATATTCGACAGTGTAGAAATTTAGTACAGTTTTTGAGAAAAAATTCAAATGGTTACAAAGACTTATTTGAATTGAAGTCCTTAAAAATTCCTCAGCTGGATTGTCCTACGCGTTGGGGATCAACATATTTAATGATTTCGTGTATACTAAATTCGAAAGAGATAGTCGAAACAGTGGATTCAATAACAAATAAATCATCTGAAGAGAATTTTGAAATAAATGAAGACTTTTGGAACTTTGTGGCCTCATATTATACTGTTTTTAAGCCACTTCAAAACATAATTGTCATATTTCAAGAAGAGCAACTTCATTATGGCGACTTTTACGCACAATGGTTAAAATGTAAGCTACTGATATCAAAAACTGTTGAAGAAAATGAAGTCAACAAGAGTGCATCATCATACAAAATAAGTAAACTTCTATTAGACAATATGGAAAAGCGAACCACCACTCTTTAACTCTTTAATAACGCTCTGGCAGCATGTCTTTACCTCGATCCAAGGTTTCATCATATGTTAATTGATACCCAAAGAAAAGACGCTGTGGAATACCTTAAATTGCTATGGGACAAATTGACATCTATATGTAAAATCGAACAGCCAACACCAAATTTCATAACAACGCAAAAAAACAATGAAGATGATGACATTTTAAATGATTTCCTGGACAATATATTTAACGCAAATAATGCAGAAAACGACAATATTATAAGAAAAATTGAAAAATTAAATCTTCCATACACAAAATTGAAGACAAATGTCTTCAAATTGAATGAATTTTGGAAGGAAAGAAAATATAGTGAACCTGAGCTATATGCACTGAGCAACATTTGCTTTGGAATTCCTCCAACACAGGTAAAAGTTAAATTTTGGAAACAAAAATTTTTTACTTTGAATTTCTTGTTTAAATATTCTCTTAATTTTTATTTTATATTCTCTATTTTCAGGTTTCTGTCGAACGAGCATTTTCAACATTAAAGATAGTATTGGCCGATAACAGAAATCGTCTCAAACAAGATACATTGGAGAATATTTTACTAGTGAAGCTAAACCCTGATTTTCTGGATAATGCCGTATCAGAACTTAATATATTTATGGAAGATGATTGTGCAAACCAATAAGAACATTTTATATACATTTTTTTATTAACTTTGAGTCTACATTAGAGAAATTTGTATCAAGACAGACGTCAAATTTTTGTTTGAGTTGCAGATAATTTTTTATCTGTATCAATTATAGGGGAAAACGTATGTCATAATAAACCATGCAAAAAGTACCAACAACAATCAAGATGGCGTCTTTTACCAAGCATTATCAAGACAACGTTGTCAGAGCTCGAGCGCTGACAATTTTCTTTTAACACTGCAATAATACTGACAAATTCAGTCTACATAACTTTGAGTCTACATTAGACAAATTTTTATCAAGACAAACGTCAAAATTTTATCATGATAAAGATTTGTCTAACTTTGAGTCTACATTAGAGAAATTTGTATCAAGACAAACGTCAAATTTTTGTACGTCAAATTACGGTTTTTAGCTAAAACACTTGTTCTCACTTTTGAAGAAGAAATTATTAACAACTTTCAAATAAGTGTAAAAAAATAATTTTTTAGAAGAATTTTCTTGTTTTCTACTGACAGAAAACTTCAACATACAAATGTTTTTCAAATCTTTTTTACGCATTGCAGGTACCAAACCATAAGAATTTTTGTTTTCTAAATTCTCTTAAATTTCTTATCGCATTCATTATGCACATATAATGTAAATTCATTCTGTGCCTTTCAGCCGGCTACCTATATTTGGTTGTGTGGCTTTTAGCTCATGTTCGTGCGGCTAATAGCTCTTGTTTGTGCGGCTTTTAGCAAATGTTCGTGCGGCTTCTAGCACATGTTCATGTGTCCACTAACCCTTGTCGTTTTTCTATCAGCACTGATTGTGTTCTCACTAGCCTGCTAGAGAACTTCTTACTTTGAGTCTACATTAGACAAATTTTTATCAAGACAAACGTCAAAATTTTATCAAGATAAAGATTTGTCTAATGTAGACTGAATTTGTCAGTATTATTGCAGTGTTAAAAGAAATTTGTCAGCGCTCGAGCTCTGACAACGTTGTCTTGATAATGCTTAGTAAAGGACGCCATCTTGATTGTTGTTGGTGCTTTTTGCATTGTTTATTATGACATACGTTTTCTCCTATAATTGACAGCGATAAAAAATTATCTGCAAATCAAACAAAAATTTGACGTTTGTCTTGATACAAATTTCTCTAATATAGACTCAACGTTATGATGAATTTTATGAAAAAGCATTTTTTGTAATTTTTCCTTTTGCTTTTTTGAAGTTAACCTTTTTATTTCTAGCAAAATAAAAAAGCAAAAGCAAGAGAAATATTTTCGTGTTACTGCTTTTTGTGTGGCTATTTATTATTAATGTTAGCTGCTTAAAAAGCATGTGGCAAAAATTTTAATACTTAAAAATGCTGAATGGATTTTTTGAATAAAATTAAAAGCAAGACTGTGGCTGTTGCTAGAAAATTTGAAATTTGTAGAAGCAAATTTAAAAAAGTCTTAGCAAATCATTGCTTTTAAACACTGGTTGAAGACGGTCGCCTATGCGGACGACGTCGCGCTGGCAGTATCTGGGAAACATCTCGATACTGTCTCCAACTGTCTAGAATCTGCTCTAAAGACCCTTAGTGACTGGAGCGTCACATGTGGACTAGGAGTGAATCCGACTAAGACGGAGTTAGTTCTCTTCACTAGGAAGTATAAAACGATTGAGTTTAATGTTCCGAAATTAAATGGGATCTCCCTAAAGATCTGCGATAGGGCCAAATACTTGGGTATTATTCTCGATAGGAAACTATCATGGGGACCTAATATCCAATCTAGGGCTGATAAGGCCATTATGGCTGTTTACACATGCAAGAGGGCCGTAGGTACTTCCTGGGGGATAAATCCAAGGAGTATGAGATGGATCTTCGATGCGGTGGTTAAACCTATACTCCTGTATGGAGCTATTGTCTGGTGGCAAGCGATGGATAAGGAAATCTATCGTAAAGTCTTTGTAAGAGTCCTTAGGTCGATGGCCATTCTTATTACGGGTGCGCTGCGCACGACGCCGACTAAGGCTCTTTTCACACTTTTACACTGGTTGCCTGTTGACTTGATGGTCAGGCAAGCTGCTTTCAATTCAGCAATAAGGCTGAATGCAGGATGTCCATGGGGTAGAAGGGACTATGGTCATTCTCGTATTCTAGGCTTCTCGACGAGTAGCCATTCACAGATCGATTACTGCATCCCGAGACCATTCTTTGATGCATATTTCTCCGTCATTATTCCTGAACCTAACGCTTCGGCCGCCATTCATTCAACTCCTGGGGCTCTGAGGATTTACACCGATGGCTCGAAAAAGTTGAATAGGGTCGGTTGTGGTTTCTATGTTGAGGAATATGATAGAAAGGTCTGTTATAGACTTCCTGACATGTGTAGTGTTCTTCAAGCGGAAATATCCGCAATAAAAAGGGCAGCAAACTGGCTGAAGTATCACAAGATATCGAGAGATATCTGTATTTTTACTGACGGCAAAGCTGCCATTAGATCTATAGCGGGTGTCTATACGACATCTTTGTTAACAACTGAATGCCGGGTATCTCTTAACGAGATAGCGAGACGTTCAAGGGTTAAGCTAATATGGGTTCCTGGGCACGGCGATTGCGCTGGGAATATTTTGGCTGATTCTGCAGCCAAACAGGGATTGACTCTCAACGAAGAGTCTATTGATCATCTGATAGGTATTCCCGTAAGGGAAATTAATACTCTGTTCTATAGGGAACTACTAGGTATTGCTCAGACGAGGTGGGCTAATGAACCCACATGTCGCACTGCTAGAATAATATGGCCCACCTATGATAATAGAAGGACCAATTCCCTTTACTCGCACTCTAGAGTGCAAGTGAGACTGCTAGTGTCGGTAATTACAGGGCACTGTATTTTAGGGACTCATGCGCGTAGAATGGGTCTTCTGTTTAACGACTTCTGTAGAAGTTGCAATGATGAGATGGAGGAGGAATCAGTCTTCCATCTACTCTGCGAATGCCCGGCATTATCAGAGATTAGGAGGTCCATACTAGGCTTTCCGACTCTGGATCAAGGTGACTTGAACACAATTGATTTAAAGTCACTATTTTCTTTTCTTGTAGGATCAAGATGGTTTGGTGAAGCAATGTTGCAGTCGGAGTAGCAGCGGACTGCAAACCTGTATCTGGGTAACACAACGGGATCGTACATCACGGACCCAAGTGAGATGTCTGTCCAGGACACTGCCCGTACTACCTAACCTAACCTAACACTGGTTGAAACTGCTGTACACTTATGTACAGTTAGGGACAAAACTATTTGTACACCTCATATATTTCGTATACCTTCACGCACATTTTCAACAGATCCGCTGTTTTTATACTTGCTTACAATGTATTGTACTGTGGAATGTTGCAAATTTACTAAATTACTTATATTCCGGAGAGATTTTCCTTTTTTATGTTCATCAATAATTAAATTTTTAATATCCAAACTCAACTCTTTTCGCTTTCCCATTTTTGATGTGCTTATTATTTAAAACGTTAAAACCAACTTCTTATTTTGTAAAATAAAACTCGATTAACGAAGAAAATATAACGGTATTTAAAAAAAATCATCATACAAGAGTCCAACGTACAAATAATTGTACAAAGTACTGATGTACAAATACTTTTGTCCCAAAGATTTTTACTTAAATTGTACTTTTTTTAACAATGTGTTATATATTAATTTATTTTTTATCAAATAATTCAATAAAAATGGACCTGAATTAAAACTACATATAATAATTTTTTATTCTTTATAAATTATTGAAGATATACGAAATGCATGGGTGTACAAATAGTTTTGTCCCTAACTGTACATATAGAATGTTTCAGCACACATTTACCCATAGTAAAATAATAAAGTACTCGCACATCTACAAAAACAACAATTGCTTGTATTTTGTTAGTGTAAAACTACTGCCCACAATGTCAAAATGCTTTGAACGAAAAAATGAGAGAACGAAAGAGAGCAAGAGAAAAAAACTCAAAAAAAATTTTACATGTGAATACAAAAACAATTTGACAGTACCGCGAGGTTTGCCAATGAAAAAATTGTAAAACAGCTGGTCTTACGAGTATACTTTATTATTATACTATGACATTTACCATAGAAATTGGTGGAAAATGTGCAAATTTTATCGAAGGGGGTAAAGTTTCAGCTAGTTTTTAAACGATTGTGTAAAGTATTTATGCAAGTATTTGGTATCGTTGGAAAGGTTATTACTTGAAAAATAATAATATATAAATAATAAAGTATTCAAGCTAAATGTTTTCATTAAATTTATCAAAAACGAAAATTTTTGTATTTAGTGTTATTTTTCAAAGAAAAAAAAAAAAAAAAATGAAGGTTCTAATTTTGTAAAACACTTCCCGACATTTTTCATGTAAATTGTTTTTGTTTTTAAAAATTTGTATGTAATTTTTTTTTCAAAGTAAAGTGAAAGGATTTACAAAATAAGAGGGTCAATATTGAACTTAAATAAAATCTACATTAATCTACAATAATTTGTCATTAAAAGAAGAAAATAGATTCCCATTTCCTTACTCCGAAATACCCAAAATTCCAGTTCGGGGAAAACTTGCTTCAAAAACTGATTTTTTTCAGTAAATAAAATATTAAATATTAAGATGTAAAAATTCTATTATGTTCTCAGTTGAAATAATGAATTGCAAATTAAAATTTCCGACTTAACGAAAAAATATTAAAATAAGAATAAAACAACCGACAAAATATATTTACGTACTTCGGCACTTCAAAGTTGAACATTTTTCATCTTTGAAGTACTTCACGCAGAAGTTTGGCGTACTGATTTGGTTCAGCTCAATATAAATGCATGTATTTAACTTAGCTGTCAGTTGCAGTTGAAGCGAAAGTATTCTATATAGTTGAGCCTTTACCCCAACTGCCCTCGGATTTGCTTTACATACATTTATGTTAAGCATTCTTTTAGAAACATGAAAAAATTTATGGTCCAGAGGAAAATAATCGATTTTAAAGTGAAAAAATGTTACATCCTTTTTGAAAAAAATCATAATTTTTTTTTAAATTTTCTACTTCAAAATAATATAACTTTTTATCTAAACCACTTAGGTATATGATCCTTACATGAAATTGAGCCCGCCAAGTTAAAAAAATAAAAAAAACAAGTCCAAAAATGGGTCAAAATTTTACTTTGGCCCAAATATCTCTTAAAGTAAAAGAGATAACTCACACATGTAAGTGTATTTTTTGTAGAAAATTATAAGGACTGTCTATGTGCAAAATTTTTATAATTTTTTATAAAATTTTAATACCAGAGGTGACCAACTTTGGAGGTCTACCCCCCGTCCCCCAAACTCGCTAAGAACCTTTCCTTCTACAAATCAATTGGCATACACCTCAGGATTGTTTCAGGTGTTATTACCTTGTAATGTTGTTATTTTGACCAATTGTGGCTTAAATTATAAATTAAAACTCACTACATTCTCATACTAAGATCCATATTAAATAAAACCAATTTAAAACGTATATCCATTAAAATATTAGAAATTCTTTATTAAAAACATTTGCAATAATTGCGCTTTCATAATATTAAGTAATTAGTAATTACAAAAGATGCCCTTTTAAGGTAATTATATTTTTTGGTTAGTAAAATTTGAAAAGATGAAAAATTAAAATTATAAGTCATTTTTGTGAATAATTAAAGGGATTGCGAACGACTTGTGTAGAATGTAAAAATTTTGAATTGATATTAAATTCAAATGAAAATATTTTAATAAAAATTACTATTTTTTAGATTTCCAGCACAAAAGAAATCATATAATTTTTTATTAAAAATATAGGAATTTTAAATGTATTGAAAATGATTTTCAAAACTTGAAATTTATTTTTTAAAAATAATAGAAATTTCTAAAACATTTAGAAATAACAATATTTTCATGTTTAAATTAAAAAAACTTTTATTTAAAAAAGTTAATAATTTTTTTTTTTTTTTTTCAAATAGTTAAAAGAAAAAATTGTTAAAAATTTCCAAACATTTTAGAAATTCCACAATTTTTAGTAACATTGTAGGAAATGTAAATTAATGTTTTAATTTTATTGTCAAATTGTCAATCAATTCAAAAGATTTGTTTAAATATAAATTTTGTATTCAATAAGTTGGAATGAGTATTTGTTTTTGCACAAATTCGCTTTAAATCCCCAAATTGTCCATTAAGTACACTTTTTTTAAAAGTCAATTATTATAAATTAAAATTAGTAAAAAGATACATATAATTAAAAACAAAAATTGCAAAAATCATTTTTATAGAATATTGTTTTTAACAAAAAATAATACATAAATAAGCATAGAAAACAAAATACAAGCCTTAATTTGGAAAAAAAAAAAACTTAAAATACTTTAACCGAAAGGAAGTTGAATAAAAATCTTAAATTTGGACGGTTTAAATAATATACATAATTTTTAATTTTTTAATGTTTTTGAAGCTGTGTTTTAAATAATCTTTAAATATAAATATTTAAGATGAAGTTTTAATCAAATTTGTTGTAATTTAAAATTATTTCGATATCTTAAATTAATTTTTTATTAAGAAAATTATGAAATATTTTTTTTTTTTTTTTCTTTTCGATCCTTTCCAAATTAGGCTTAAAACAAAATTACAATTAGAATAAAAATAAAAAAACTAGCAAAGCCTAACACCAATTAAACACATTATTTAAAATATTCTATATATGTATATAAAAAATAAATCATAAAATAAACAATACAAAGAAAACATAGTACATTTTTAAATAAAACTTAAATAATAATAGGCAAGTTTTTCGTAGTCAATTTACGTCCTGTTGTGGCGCATGATGCGGGCGAATGATGATTGTTGTGTGTAGGTGTACGTGTAAGATTTGAAAAGCTGGTATGTTGTTTGGACGGGGTACGATTTACCACTCTAGGCCTGGGTAGTTTAGCCAATCTGGTATTTTCATCGTCTACAATTCTTTGCATACGTTTAGTGCGCGAAGAATCACTGCTAAGGGTGACATTTTGTATGATCGATGAACGTGAGGCAGGCTCTATGTACTTTTGAAATGAATCATAAGTATCATCGGCATTATAATCTGTACTATAGCCGTCCGATTGGCAATTGTCTACCACAATTTTGGGTATTGTTTTAGCCGCAGTTGTCTTATTCATAGAACGTCTTTTTTTCAAATTGCCACTATGTCTTCCACTGCGTCGACGTATGGTAGTGGCTATAAGTTTAGTTTTCTTCATGGGTGATTTAAAATTTGAAGCCGATTTATTATGTTTATTAGTGTTGGTGTGTGTTGAGCTGGTTGTAGAGTGTTGTATATTAGTTTTACTTGTGGAGGGTTTTAAAAAAACACTGGGACTGTTGAGGGCCTGCATTAGGGAACGTTTTGCCATAGGAGTATGACGGTCAGTGGGATTTAATTTACGCTTTTGCGAAGATGCCGCTGCATTCGAAGCTAATGAGGTGGTTGAGGGAGTTTTTCGTAAAGAACTTACCGTGGATGCATTTTTCACCGACAACGGTGTTCTCATAGTGGAATTTGTTTTGGTAGCTGTGTTTGTAGCTGCCGGTTTACCCGCATTTTTCCTAGCCGACTGCAGTAATTCTTTTTCGCGACGTTTTTGTTCCCATTGAGCTGCCATAACATCGATTATGTTTTCGCCATATACCAAGAAAGGAGCAT
The DNA here is from genome assembly GCA_951394005.1 of Protophormia terraenovae. NCBI lineage: Eukaryota > Metazoa > Arthropoda > Insecta > Diptera > Calliphoridae > Protophormia > Protophormia terraenovae. Next base: position 20,057,371 of record OX596076.1, on the reverse strand, counting down.
GTTCCCTTTCCTCATACTGCCTAACCAACTCGCAAATTTGTTGTTCTATTTTGGGCAACTTGGTAGCTATGGTTTTTCTTTCTTTTTCCTCCTTTAACAACTGGCCTCCTCGATTATTGTAGCGACCCGGTTCAGAAGCTTTAGCTTCTAAAGCATTCATACGATCCCACAAAATATTACGGTCGGCATACAATTCAAATATTTGTTTGTTAGTCTCATAATACAATTTCAAATCCTCTAATTCCATTTCGTGTAATACCAGTAAATCGTCTGTATAGCACGTGGAGGTAAAATTTGAAAAACGACTTTTTTGTACTTCCGACTTTAAGGTCTTTTCCCACCATTTTGTTATTTCATCACGTATCTGCTGAACAAATAGTTTAATATTCTGACTTTTCAATGTTTCGCAACGCTGTAATTCGCTATAGAATACATCATAGGTATGTTGATTATAATCATTATAACGATTAAATTTATTGCGTGTGTTTGGTGATGTTTTCAAACGATCCCACAAAGTATCTAATTTGTTACGCATGCCCTCTATAGTGTCACGTAACTCTTTCACTTGGCTACCATATAAATCATGCATACGCTTAAGTCCTTCAAAAGTTTCCTTATTCATTTTAATTTGTCTGTGGTTTAAAAGGCGATCTTCATGTTCGGTATTAACTTTTAGGTCCAGTGTTTGTAAGAAATTCTTAATTTCTCTTCTCATTGTGGACACCTTATTCATGCGTTCCACTCTTTCATCTCTTAAGGACTCTAAGTGTTTGCGAAAATCTTCAATTTCTTCAGCGGTAGGTAGAGGATCAGCCAATAATGCACGTGGCGGTTCACCCAATTCTTCACATAAAGCTTCTTGTTCCAATAACAACTCACAGATTTGTTCTTTGCGCAATCTCAATTGCTCCCGAAGATCCTCTAAACTTTTGTCCAATTCAGATTGCACTATTAGCAAGGGCACATTATTACTTTCATAGCTGGGCAATTGTACATCGGTCTTTAGCAAACGCTTTAGATTTTCTGCCTCTTTTTTCAAATCGTTTATTTCATTTTCTATAAAAGTTTTACGTGACAAGGACTCATCTACCAATTCGCCATAGAAATAAGTAGCATGATCAACTAGTTTGCGTAAATTTTCCCGGCAAGTATCGGGATGAAAAATTTGTTCCCATATGCCGGTCAATTTATCCACATATTTTTGAGTAAGCAATTGCATGGCTTGTTTTTCATCATCGTATTGCGACATTTTCTTTTTCTTTTCACGTACTACTTTTTTACTATTTGTATACTAATTTATAAATTATAAGTTAAATTCAATTTTTGTTTGTCTATTTCTAGTTTTATAATTTTTCTTTTTAAATATAGGTATTTCTTTAACTTTAGATGTTATTACAAATTTTTTAATTCACTTTTTATTGAAGGTCCGCGTTAGTTGTTAGAAAAACAAAATTTCAGTTGAAAATAAATTTTGAAAGCGGGTAATTTGCTGAATATGACAGACTTGTATTTAAGGGTAGTAAAACATGTTTACATTGTTATTGTAAAGTATTGCCAGATTTAAATATTATCTAGAAACGTAATGGTAATGAAACAAAATAAAAATATTTCATTATTGAAAATTGATAAATGAAAGAATAATATAAATGATAATTTAGATAGTATAATCTCGAATATGATTAAAAGTTAGTGATCAATTTTAAACATAACAAACAGTGTTGCCAATTTAACATTTTTAAGGCTAAGTTTAGCCTTTTTATTTTGTTTTTAAATTTTGTTCACCTACAAAACTCTGATTTTTGGAATTTCCGAAAGAGTTACAATAAGCAACCATTAAATTTATTACACTTTTTTTTTAAATAAAAAACATATTAATCTATAATTAATTTAAATTAAATATAAAAATGCTTTATTTCAATGTCTCGGAATAAAACCAAGTTAGAGAGCTATATTGAGCTGCGTCGAATTTTATATACCCTTCACCCGTGTTGAGAATTGTTATATGAAAAATCCAATATGCATTATATTGGATGTAATTACAAATATATTGCACCACGAGCTTAACCCGGTGCGCTTCGCTACACCTTATTAGGCGATATACAATTTTTACTTCTCTTTAAGGGTTTTAAAAAAAAGTAGGCGTAAAATGTGGACGTGACATCCAACCCGGTTCATACATAAACCCAGGATGTAAAATGTGGACATGACATCCAATCGAGATCTTACATAGCCTACAACCAATTCCGGCACTGGTACTATCGGTGTGTCAAATTTCGTGAAAATCGGTTTAGCCGTTTAGACGTGATTGACGCACAAACAAACTTACTCTTCATTTTTATAATATACAGTAAAAGCTCATTTAACGGACAGCTCCCATAGCCGGACAGCTCCTGTAGGCGGACAATTTTTTAGGTCCCATGGTTAAGGTGGCATTTTTAGAATAAATTAATCTCCGTTAGGCGGACGCTCTCCTGGGCGGACGCGGACATCTGTTTTCAAAGAAAATATCTCTCGTAGACGGTAAAAAATCATAAACGGTAAAGGAAATGTACCGAATATTGTATAATAACATGCTTCTGATTTTAATTTTTGTCCGTGTTTGCATTCATCATTCATCTTTACTTACATTTTTTGAAGCTAAATAGTTTACTATTCGTTTTTTACTTAACTTTCTGCTGGTTTTGAGCATACTCTAGTTTTTTAATTTAACTTCGACTTTTATACTTGATTAAAAATTCTTCATACTAGAAAAGAGAAAATGAAAACTTGATCACTAAAAACAGATGCTGTCCCAGTTATCTATGTTCTGAAGACAATCTCAATAATGTGTCCATGATTTGTCATAGAACACAATGGCGACAGATTCCTACAAAATCTTGTCAACTTTTTTGAACAAAGGGCATAGAAATTCTGCACAACAAGCAGAGCGGCATTGTTATAAGTCACATAAAAGAAAGTAGTTAGTTGCTGCTAAGGATCGAATGCAGGCCACCAATATCATTTCCCCAAGTTAATCCTGTCCTTTTTAAATGGAGTAACATGCCGACTGTGTTGTCAAACTTGTCCTCAACATGCTTTTTATTTCTAGTTAGAAAGAAGTCTGACCCTTAGCCAGTTAAGAGATATTTCTTTTTTGAGTACGAAAAATTACTAAATTTATAAAGTAATTTTGGGAAAATGGAATGAAAACAGAGAGAAGCGAACCAAAAATTCCATAAAATAAATTTAAAAAAAACTTTATTTATTGCAAATAATGTCTAAGTGAAAATGCAAAACGTCGTTATAAGCAACATTTTTAGTTTTTTGCTTTAAATTGAGCCATCAAGTAAAATTCTTCACTCATTTTCTTAATGCAAAAATAGGTAAATCATAAACACTTTTCAAACAAAAATTTTTCTTAAATGGAACAAATTTTACGACTGTTTCGTTCATGAAGTTAATGTTACGATCTTTTGACTTTTGTCAATATTGATGTAATATTTGAATATATGATCATAAAATTTTTTGTATAAATGTAGTTTGGGTCATAAATAAATAATGGGTCATAAATAAAACCTAAACCATAAGTAAATAAAACATAAACCATAAGTAAATAAAACATAAACCATAAGTTTATGTTTAGTTCGCTACCAGCGATTGAATGTCACGGGTCTAGAACATTTCATCCAAAAAATAGTATTAAGTTTAGTCTTGAAATGGGTATCAAAAAAATTCGTAATTTTAAGCCAATTATAGAAAAAATATTTAAAAAAATGTTCGCAAAAATTTTGGTCCATAAACCGTCATTTTAGTACATCATGCAAAAAAACATTCGATATTTTTCTTAAAATTTTTATAATTTTGTTCCTTTTAAGGCTAAAATTTTAAAAAATTGCATTGTAGTAAGAATTGTTGATAATATGTAATTTTCCAGATTTTTTAAAAAAAGTGTTCATCAAAATACCTTAAAAAGTCTTCTAGCGAACGAAAATCCCATTGAAAAAAATTTTAAAATATTTTTTACATAACCAGCATAAAATTACGAATTTTTTGATTCCCATTTCGATTAAAAAATCGAAACTTTTTTTTGACCAAAATGTATGGGACCCATGATTTTAAAATCGCTGGTAGGGAACTGAAGACAAATTTAAAATTTTTTTTTAATATTTTTCCCATATTCAGCTAATTTTTACGCATCGTTTGAGGGGTGTTCCTACATCGAAATCTCGAAAAACGCTATTCTCGGGACACTCTAATGTATATACAGTAAAAACTTTAAATAACCTACATTTCCATATAAAGTTGAAATAAAGTGAAGATTATATATATACCCCAGTCAAATAATTATATGTGCATACCTATAAAGTAATTTATTTTCTTCAAAAATAGGATTTTCAAATTCAAACCTTTTTTATATTTTTAATGTTTATTAGAGCTTTATAAGTCAAATGAAAAATTTATTTCTTATGTGTATTTTGTAGCAAAACTTAATTGATTTTAAAATTGTTCATAGAAAATAATTATATGTGCACGACAAGAATTTTATAAAAATCCTTTATTTAAATAAAGTTAATTTTCAATATTCATGAAAGTTGTTAAGGAATTGTGTTGTCCTAATATAACGTTACCAGATGCATCCTTCGTTATACAGATTCGTCCTTTTTGCTTTACATATATATAGGTCAAAACTGTAGTATATTTATAAAAAATCAATTTGAAACATTTGATATTGTCATATAGCTCTGAATCTAAATATATCTCAGCATACAGTATTCTTTGGAAATCCTTATGTCATGAAGGTCTGAGGATTATTACTGGTCGCTGCAGAAATATAATATTTTGTGACTTAAAAACCGATTTTGAGGCCCGATATAGTAACATCGTCACATTAATTTACTGAAAAATCTAATTTTTGTAGGAAATTCATCAACGAAGCTATTGCATTTTTTGTAAAGTAAATTTATGTTGTGCTGTGAATTAATTTAGCTACGTCCAATAAATATTTTCAACTTCTATCTAGAACTAAAATTGACTTATATTATGTGCGATTCGATACTATGATTACGCTTCAAGCATGTCTTTTGTAGACGTCGAATACCCATGTAATATTTTTGATAAACACTTGGATAATTTAAATATAATATTTTTCATCTCTTATGTACATGAACTCATGGTGTAATTAAAGTTTTTAACCAAAAAATTATATTTATCATAAAATCCTGCGTGTGGATTTTTGTACCGCTCTATTAGTTATGTTTTTGCCACCCAAAGGTCATAATTTTAATCTAAAACCTCTTTTATTATTTTATGCTCACGTCCAATTATTAAAACCCGTTCATTTGGCGGATATTTTTCTGTAACACATGTTGTTTTTCTTCGAAAAATTTCCTTAATCCCCGCTAATAAGCAATTGATTATGGGTTACCGCTCCTAGAATGATAGCAATTTCTCAGATTTTTTTAAAATTTTCAACAGTATTATGATACCCATTTTCTGTATACACCATTTTTTGGAATTTTACATAAACTGACGTCTTACTTTAATGATTTCAGCTCTTAAACTGACAGTTCATGACCTGGTAACATATTTTGGCTATAAATTAAAAAAAAAAAAAATAAAAATTTTTTGGTATTTTAGGTCTAATCATTTTAAATATTCCCCAAATAACTTTAATTTTAACTTTAATTGGTTAAACGGTTCAAACTGTGGACTTCATGTCAGTCTGTTGAGTAAAAATTTCAATTTGCACATATAATTATTTTCTATTAAAATTTAGAGAATGATATGTTTATTTTAACGGTACTTTAAATACAATGCTAAGAGGAACCTAAAATTTTGCAAATAGGGACATTAGGTAAGAATGAAAAAAATTGTAAACCAAAGAAATGTATATCACTCTTGGAATATATAAAAACCAGAAAACAAATATTGCACATATAATTATTTGACAGAGGTATATATATATATATATATATATATATATATATATATATATATATATATATATATATATATATATATATATATATATATATATATATATATATATATATATATATATATATATATTTATATATATACGTATATGCCTTACTTTATTGTTGTTGTTTTTTAACAACAAAAAATAATCCGAGGTTTATTGCTAATTTAATTTCATAAAATACTTAAAATAATAAAAAAGAACAAAAAATTTTAAAATTCAGAATTTTTGTAATTTCTGAAAAATAACTAAATATCTAAATATTTTAGTCCATAAAAGAAAATAAATATATTTTACGATATTTCTGCCTCATATAATTAATAAAATTTTAAAAAATCTTTGATGATGCATAAAAAAGGGTCCGCCAGTAGCACAAACTTGAACTTTATGCCTCTTGTAATTTATATAAATCAATTCGCGCCAAAATTGTTACTTTACTATCATGGTATTTTAATTTTAAGAAAATAGTAAAAAAAAACAAGCGCGAATGTTACACACAAAAAAATAGTATCGGTTACATTTCCTAAGTCGGCTTAGGTAATTTCTTTTCGTATGGAAATAAAATTCTAAGTTTGGTTACCTAAGTCTATTAGTAATTTATAAAATATATTTTACCTAAAAGCTTAGTTAATATTACTTGCGGAATTAGATATCTAATTCGAAACAATTTGAAGTCAGTTTTGTTTATTTTATTGTCAACATAAAATATTTTTTGTGGAAGAGGTATGTATTGGAATTAAATTTGATTAAAAGATAATAAAGAACATCATTAAAAATATAGAACGGAACATAGTTGCAGTGTGTGAATTCTTTTAAAGGAGTATATCATTTATTGTTGCACCACTGATTCCATACAAAACTAGTATTTGTTACTCCAAACATTTCATAATCTTACAGTGGATGATTATAACGACTCTCTGAAGTTAGGCGGCTGAATTCGGTAACAACTGCCCCTAAAAATTCGAAATTCTGAAGAACAGCGTCAAATGAAAATGCAGAATTCTTCAACATTTCTTCGCTGTGTGTAAGAACTTTCACTGATTGTACAATCATCCAAAGAACTTAGCTAAGCTGACCTATGATTATTTGTGAGTTTTATTACTAACAGATTATTAAAAAAAAAAATTATTAATAACTCTTTCTTTGATATTATATGGGCACATCTTGGTGATTATAAGGGTCCCTAACTGAACTGAAAACTTGGAAGATAATAGTGGAAGGCCAATGTACGCGGCCATCAGCTGATCATGTTTTCATGCGGTACATATAAAAAAAGTTGAAAAAAATTCAACTTTGACGTGTTGCCGCTTGTAACGGCATAATATCAGTATCATTATTTTATTTTATTATTATTTTATTCGTGTTTGCATTCATAATTCATCTTTACTTACATTTTTTGAAGCTAAATAGTTTACTATTCGTTTTTTACTTAACTTTCTGCATAATCTAGTTCTTCTCTGAGCATAATCTAGTTTTTAATTTAACTTCGACTTTTATACTTGATTAAAAATTCTTCATACTAGAAAAGAGAAAATGAAAACTTAATCACTAAAAACAGATGCTGTCCCAGTTATCTATGTCTTGAAGACAGTCCCAATAATGTATCCATGATTTGTCATAGAACACAATGGCGACAGATTCCTACAAAATCTTGTCAACTTTTTTGAACAAAGGGCATAGAAATTCTGCACAACAAGCAGAGCGGCATTGTTATAAGTCATACAAAAGAAAGTAGTTAGTTGCTGCTAAGGATCGAATGCAGGCCACCAATATCATTTTCCCAAGTTAATCCTGTCCTTTTTAAATGGAGTAACATACCGACTGTGTTGTCAAACTTGTCCTCAACATGCTTTTTATTTCTAGTTAGAAAGAAGTCTGACCCTTAGCCAGTTAAGAGAGATTTCTTTTTTGAGTACGAAAAGTTACTAAATTTATAAAGTAATTTTGGGAAATTGGAATGAAAACAGAGAGAAGCGAACCAAAAATTCCATAAAATAAATTAAAAAAAACTTAATTTATTGCAAATAATGTCTAAGTGAAAATGCAAAACGTCGTTATAAGCAACATTTTTCGTTTTTTGCTTTAAATTGAGCCATCAAGTAAAATTCTTCACTCATTTTCTTAATGCAAAAATAGGTAAATCATAAACACTTTTCAAACAAAAATTTTTCTTAAATGGAACAAATTTTACGTCTGTTTCGTTTATGAAGTTAATGTTACGATCTTTTGACTTTTGTCAATATTGATGTAATATTTGAATATATGATCATAAAATTTTTTGTATAAATGTAGTTTGGGTCATAAATAAATAATGGGTCATAAATAAATAAAACCTAAACCATAAGTAAATAAAACCAACATTTGATGTTTAAGAGGTTACGGCCTTTTGCATTTTAGTTGACGATATATATGTATAAATAAGAATATATATATCTATAAGTTAATTCATTACAATTAATTTAGAATGTTGAAATAAAAATATATAATATTGAATTACCCCTTGTAAAAAAAAAATATGTACCATATCCCATAGGCGGATATCTCCCGACAACGGACAAAATCTGCGTGACGATCGCTGTCCGCCTATGGGAGCTTTCACTGTATATTAGGATCATATTATTACCTTATATGTATATTAGAGTGTCCCGTAGACAAAAATTTTGTAGGAACACCCCTCAAACGATGCGTAAAAATTAGCTGAATATGGTAAAACTATTAAAAAAATTGTTTAAATTGATCTTTAGTTCGCTACCAGCGATTGAATGTCACGGGTCTAGAACATTTCGTCCAAAAAATAGTATTAAGTTTAGTCTTGAAATGGGTATCAAAAAATTCGTAATTTTAAGCCAATTATAGAAAAAATATTTAAAAAAATGTTCGCAAAAATTTTGGTCCATAAACCGTCATTTTAGTACATCATGCAAAAAAACATTCGATATTTTTCTTAAAAATTGTATAATTTTGTTCCTTTTAAGGCTAAAATTTTAAAAAATTGCATTGTAGTAAGAACTGTTGATAATATGTAATTTTCCAGATTTTTTAAAAAAAGTGTTCATCAAAATACCTTAAAAAATCTTCTAGCGAACGAAAATCCCATTGAAAAAATTTTTAAAATATTTTTTACATAACCAGCATAAAATTACGAATTTTTTGATTCCCATTTCGATTAAAAAATCGAAACTTTTTTTTGACCAAAATGTATGGGACCCATGATTTTAAAATCGCTGGTAGGGAACTGAAGACCAATTTATTATTTTTTTTTTTTTTTAATATTTTTCCCATATTCAGCTAATTTTTACGCATCGTTTGAGGGATGTTCCTACATCGAAATCTCGAAAAACGCTATTCTCGGGACACTCTAATGTATATACAGTAAAAACTTTAAATAACCTACATTTCCATATAAAGTTGAAATAAAGTGAAGATTATATATATATATATATATAAATAAATAATTAAAAAATTATGAAGGAAGAAATAGATAGAAATATTAGCTGCAAAAATCGTTATAACGCTTTTTGGGGTTTAACTCGGTCGACATAGTTCAATTTTTAACACAAAAATTATAAAAAATTCCGAATTTTCAGTGAAAGAAAGAAGTCTCTAGCTTTCATAGGTCTTTCAAAAAGTTAGAAAAAAACTATACGTATATGCCTTAGTTTATTGTTGTTGTTTTTTAACAACAAAAAATAATCCGGGGTTTATTGCTAATTTAATTTCATAAAATACTTAAAATAATAAAAAAGAACAAAAAATTTAAAAATTTAGAATTTTTGTAATTTCTGAATAATAACTAAATATTTTAGTCCATAAAAGAAAATAAATATATTTTACGATATTTCTGCCTCATATAAATAATAAAATTTTAAAAAATCTTTGATGATGCATAAAAAAGGGTCCGCTAGTAGCTCAAACTTGAACTTTATGCCTCTTGTAATTTATATAAATCAATTTGCGCCAAAATTGTTACTTTACTATCATGGTATTTTAATTTTAAGAAAATAGTAAAAAAAAACAAGCGCGAATGTTATATTCGGCCCGGCCGAATCTATATACCCACCATCAACTTTTTAAAATTTTGCGTTATATGGGAGGGGGCGGTAAAGTGGGCGGACCATTTTTTGTTTCCGAGTTTACATTGGTCCTGGAACTATTTGAACACAATTTCACCTTATATGGGATGTGGGCGGTAAAGCGGACGGACCACGCCCATTTTTGTTTTCCAAGTTTATATCGACCACCGAACTATACGTACAAATTTTCGTTGTCGTACATGCTTTTATTGAAGAAATATCAGCAGAAAAGTATGAAACGGACACCCTGTGTTTCTAGTTTTTAGCCCATAACTTTGTTTCCAAGTTTATATTGACCCCCGAACTATACGTACAAAATTTCGATGTCGTACATGCTTTTATTGAAGAAATATCAGCAGAAAAGTATGAAACGGACACCCTGTGTTTTTAGTTTTTAGCCCATAACTTTTTTGTTTATCAACCGATTTTGCCCATTTTCAATACCAAACAAACCTTATATAAGATAAATATTTGTGCCAAATTTCGTCCCCCTACGTTGCTCCGTTCGAGCCCTATCCTACTTTCAACAGACAGACAGACGGACAGACATATCTAGATCGACTCAGAATCTAACCAGGACCCAGAAAATATATACTTTGTAGGGACTTAGATGATTCCTTCGACATGTTACACACGGAATGACAAAATCAGTATACCCCCCATCTTTTTGATGGTTGGTATAAAAACTGATTTAAAAGTATCGTAACTTAACTTAAAAACAAGCGCGAATGGGGCTTGTGGGCGGACCACGCCCATTTTTGGTTTCCGAGTTTATATTGATTCCCGAACTATACATACAAAATTTCGTTGTCGTACATGCTTTTGTTGAAGAAATATCAGCAGAAAAGTATAAAACGGACACCCTGTGTTTCTAGTTTGTAGCCCATAACTTTTTTGTTTATCAACCGATTTTGCCCATTTTCAATCCCAAACAAACCTTATATAAGACAAATATTTGTGCAAAATTTCCCCCTACGTTGTCCCGTTCGAGCCCTATTCTGCTTTTAACAGACGGACGGACATAGCTAGATCGACTCAGAATCTAACCAGGACCGAGAAAATATATACTTTGTGGGGTCTTAGATGATTCCTTCGACATGTTACACACGGAATGACAAAATCAATATACCCCCCCATCTTTTTGATGGTAACATTCGCGCTTGTTTTTTTTATAAAATTATTTTATTTTAATGGTTATTCTACATTCAGAAACCTATTTTTATTAAAATTGTGCTAAAAAATTTCGAATTTCTTAAATAAAAGTTACATGTTTACTTTGTGACTGAATGAAAATAGTGAAATATTATGAGATTTATTAGAATACATTTACCCCAACGACCAGCAAAATAGTGCATACGGGCAAATTATCTATTAATTTTGTCACATCTATATGCTCTTACATGTGAAAAGAGAATAATTATTTATTATTTTTCGTTTATTAAACCCTCATATTTTTTGGTCGGAAAGGGACATGAGTCTAAAATTTTATGATTCTAGTGATTCTCTCCAATTTCCAATATTTGTAGTGAATTTCATAGATCGGAAATGTCAAGTCTGATTGCTGCCCGTTTTGAAATGGAATTTTGTTTAGATTTCGTTTTGCTATGTCTTTTCTTCACTCGAACAGTTTGACCCATCCTAATGTATATAGTAATTGAAAACGTAACACAATTTAAAATTTTGAATACATTCGGAAATGGTGAAGTCATATAAGAAAAAAATTTAAACATTATTTCAAATTTAATTAATTAAAAACTAATTATAAAAAATAATCAAGATGCAAAAAACAAATAAATATACCACCAAACATTCAATTGATCTTAGAATGAGTGTGGCAAAAGATAAGAAGAAAAAATTAAGAAAATCAAAAGTATCGGTATGTTGATATAAATCTAAATTATTACTAAAAATTAGCATTTCGTAGTGAGCTGATGAATATCCTTATGTATAATATTTCAAAGTGTATTGACCGTCTGAAAGCTTTATTGATTTACCTAAATATTATCAAATACCAGTATTAGTTATTATAACTAATATTACTGAACTAGTCAGATTTTGGAGAGATCCTTCAGAAAGTATGCCGTAATCATTTTTTTTTTTTGTTATTTTTCTGACTAAAACTTTTAAATCTGACTTATACTGGAGTTTCATACTCAAAAGTAAACTGTAAATTGCTTTTAATAATTTAATAATACTTCGCGTAGTCATACCAACGATTTGCTATAACGTTTTTCCCGTTCACTTTAAACATTTTTATCCCAATAAATTATTTAATTTTTTCAGAATACTAATTCGGAAAGTGATGAACAGCAACAAAACACAAAACTACAGCAGAGAGTCTTTCTATATTTACACCCCAAAAGCATATCATATCCCATGGATGATATACCTTCTGGTAGGGCGGAAATTGAATTGGAGCATCGTATTAGTACAATAACAACATTAAGTGATTATTTTATGCCGCGCAATATCATAAAAATAGATCAATTTGATATTGAAAAACCTACGTTTAGTATTACCATCGAACAAGACAATTTAGATGATATAACAAGATTAAGTGATTCTCCAATTATACTTACTCTATATGTTCACACACAAAGGGCATCAAATATTGAAGAAACTTCAGAAAAAGTTTCCTTAGATGAGGAGGAAGAAGAAAAACTATTAAAAAATATTTCTATACCAGTAGCTCAGGGCTATATAGATATAATGGAATATTTTAATAAAAAACGTAGTCATAGTTATGAGACAATCTATTTATATCCACTAAAAGCATACGGTCAGACCATGACTTGTAAAACCGAATGGGAAATATATTCTTTACATCCTCTCATAAAAAATATTGTATTAACCAATATTCTTTTCATAACTCTCGGTTCCCTGTACAATATTAGCTCAGAACTTATGGATGAGTGTCATAATTTAGTGGCAAGTCTTTCGTTTATATCTAAAAATTTGAATGAAAATAATGAATATGATAAATTATTTATATGTAAATTTACTACATTTACCAAAAGCATAATTGCCAAACAAAACCTATGCAAAACGTGGGAATCTCTAAAGAATAAAGAATTTGATAATGCTAATAGCATGGGTATAGCCACAGAATCAAAAATTAATTTAAATCAATTATTTTCGAATCTTTTGACTACGGAAAATGTAGAATTAAATATTGATCAAATAAATATAAGTGAAGATTTTGCACTCATTTGTAATTCAGTACATCGTTATGTACTAACTGATATAATACAAAAAACTTTAGAAGAAATATTGGTTTCAAATCAATATCAAATTATTGTTGAAATATACTCCGAACAAGATGAGAACAAAATTTTACTGCAGGGTTATATGGATTTGTCAGTATTTATGTATCCGGAAGGTAAGTTTTTAATTACATAATAATATTTAAAACATCAAACCAACAGTTTTTCAAATTATATTTATTTTCAGTTAAATCTTGTCATTTTGCAATTGAGTTAAGACCACCTGGTTATAAATCAAATTCTCAAGCTTCCAACCCAGCTATTTCTAAAACTGGAAAGCTTAAAAGAAAAAGCAAAAATGAATTTATTTCCCAACAACAAACTACTAAAGATGAGAAAATACCCTTTGTCATTATACAAATATGCATACATAACCCAATAACCAATCCTCCCCAGGATATGATTGAAATATTGAAACATAAGCGCACACATCATAAATGTACGACGGCATTAGTAACAAAAGTGACCGCAATAAGTTTGCAAACGAAATGTGAACAAAAATATAGAGATTTTGATGATTTAATATGCGAAATATTGGATTATATGATTATAACACAAATTAAAACGATTAATGACGATAAGGAATACTTTTGCAATCAATTAAGCAATATAACGAATAAAATAATAAAATTGGTGGCATGCGATTTTAATATAAGGATACCAACAAAAACAAATATTGAATTCACGGTAAACAGAATTTTCATTAGTTGTCTTTAACGTAAAGTTTATATGTATGTAAATTTTTTATCAAGTCAAAGCCATTTTTTGTACTAAATTACAGTGAATTTTTTATCATTATCGATTACTAGCTTTTCCCGGAGCACTTTTCTACCCCCTTTTGATGTGATACCTATATTAATTGTTTGTGCCTTACCCTTTTCGAAATTTGATATGAAAATTATTTTTAAAATTTGTTTAAGATTTTCACTGTAATACTCCTTGAGGTATGGGAAAATAAGTATTAGCTTTGTATGGGGCCCACGAAGTTTGTGCGTTCTAACTATAATAGATTCTTAGATATTCCATAATGAATATTTGCTTTGTATGAGGTGTACCATTTCTCCTGGACCTATCCGTTTGTTGTATGAGGGGTATTATTTCTACGGTTCTATCCATCCCATTTTCATTCAAAGTTTGTTGGATGAGAAAGGTATTTCTGTAAAATTGTATGTTTTTTGAGGTAATAGTCTTTAAGTTACCCCACTATTAGCATTTTCTTTCATTTTCACATCTTTTTTTAAAAAATTTTAAAAATTTTACGAAAATATGTAGTTCTTAATTTATGCAAAAAAAAAAAAAAAAATATCAATGGATTAAAAATGTTATTGTAATAACTAAAAATAGATAAAGAATACTTTACTGCTCACTTTAGTTTATCTTACCTTTAATTATCTAGTACCTTATAGGTAAGTTATAATAAAAGTTTATCTTACCTTGAATTATCTAGTACCTTATAGGTAAGTTATAATAACCGCCCTCAAATTTAATTTTAACACTTTTTAAATATAATTGCAAATAATCAATATCTAATATCATTTAATGTGCAATTTTCAGAACCTTCTCACAACCATCTATCATGAACTTATAACTCGAATTTATGGTTATATAAATAAATGTAGCATTAAAGGTCTAGAAGATTGTGTTCTTACAAAGACCAAAGTACAAAATTTTATTTTAACAAATATAAGTACTATCAAATATTTGTACGAGGTGGGAAACTTAGAAATGGCCAATTTGATTATGAATAAATTACACGAAGAATATCCTAACAATTCGTTAATGAACTTTTACATATTTCTCTATGATATTGAAAGGCAAAACTTTGAAAAGGTTAATGAATATCTGACAAAACCATTAGATGATAAAGATATTGAGGGTGAATTATTTGCGTAAGTATAAAAATATATATGTACATTTCTTAATTTGCTATAAATTCAACTTTTGTATTGGTGTGTGATGTTAAACAAATTTGTAATCGTTAATTGCTTTGTTGTCTCTGTTTGGCGGTATTAAAGCATCAGATCAATTAAACAAAATTGTGTTACATTTCATTTAGTTTTAACATATTTTAATATAAAAAATATATAAGTTATACCTTCCTTTATTGACTATCATTACCTATTAATTTTCCTATCTAGAGAACTAATACGAATTTACATCAATTATAAACTGCAATTACAAGATCCTCAACAATATGACCGAGCAGAAGAAAATCTTATTAAAACTTTAACTGACTATAACACGATACTTTGTCCAAAGTCTTTGCCGGGTTGGATTTTATTATATTGCCTATATAAAAAATATAATTATAAACCAGGCATGACATATTGCCGCTGGATGTATGAAAATCTCTACGACAGTTTACATATTAAATTAGAATTTATACCAAAAAGTCGTTGGGAAATTTATATGCCTTATAAAATTCATTTAAAATCTTTAAAAGGTCAAAATTATATTAAGGTGTTTGAGCAATTATTGCGCTTGGGTTTATATAATTTTGCCGAATGGGTTTTTGAAGAAATATCGGCGGAGTGTATGGAAATTGAAAAATATTTTGTCTCAAGTACTTTTCTAATTTTAAATAACAACAAGATCACAGATAATATACGTATCAATACATTTAACGATAAAATAACGAATACTTTTGAAATGGTAAATTATTTTAAAAAAGTTTTAATACATGGAAATACTTATAAAAGTAATAAATTTATTTAGCGTGCAACATTATCTTTAGTTAATGGCAATTTAGAGTATCTTCGTATGCCTAATAGTCCAGCCTCCATCAAAAACTATCAGAACATAGTTGAACTCGATAAGTTGGAAGACTTTAAGCTATATCAATTGGGTTTGTTTCGATATGCATACAAAATGATGGAGGAGGAAAGATATGAGGAAGCTAGTCAAGTTTTTTTAAATTTTTGTGACGAAAAAATTAATTGTATTGTGGCTGCTTATGAGAGTGGAAAAGCTTGCTACTATGTAAGTTAAAATATTAATAGAAACGTTATTAATAAAATTAAAAATATTACTGTCTTTAAAATTAAAATTGTTAAATAAAGTTTTTTTTTTTATAAATGATTGCTTTTTTGATTTATTCGAATTCAACGTTTTTTTATTATAGCTTGACCAATTGAAAGAAGCGGAAAAATATTTTGCCCTAAGTACTAAATGTGGCTTATACATGCCGAACACTTGGGCCTATTTGGCCTTAGTTAATCTTAAAAGAGGAAATAATTATAATGCTTTAGAATGTTGGAAATATGCTAAATTGAATCAAAATACTGAAATTCATGAAGAAATTATAAACGAATTAAATAAAATTAATTATAATGATGTTTTTCTATATGTTGATGTACCTTCTGCAATAAATTAATTTCAATTTTATATATGTATGTAATTTGTATTTTTCTTTTTGCGTAATAAATCTACAAATAGATTTTAAACAGATTTTTTAATATACATAACAAAACGTTTAAGAATTATATTAATGAATTCGTTATTAATTACATAATTATTTATTTATTTATTTATTTTTAAATTCAACTTTTAAAAATAACGTTTCTCGTAAACATCGATTTATGAAGAACAATTCATATCCATTTTGTTTCACTTCTCGTTTTAGTTTTTTAGCATTAATGCAGAGACGTAATATTTAGTACTTTAAAATACATCACTACATATTCAGCAAAATTATCTAATTGCGTCTTTTTACACATCAAGGCGTGTATTCAGCAAGCTAATGTCAACAACTCAGCTTATTAATTGTATACAATATAACTGTCATAAATACCTGTGTTTGTTGTTACAACAAATACTGCAAAAGCAAAAACTATAGGTACATTTGACAGCCACATAATATTTACACAAAAACAAAATGACTACTGTTGTTGACTAGCTCTCATCTTTCTTTTCATGCAGAGAAAAGCAGACATTTTGGTATTTCGTGACTGCGTGAAGAAAAAAAAGAGATATAACAATTTAGT
The DNA here is from genome assembly GCA_951394005.1 of Protophormia terraenovae. Taxonomy (NCBI): domain Eukaryota; kingdom Metazoa; phylum Arthropoda; class Insecta; order Diptera; family Calliphoridae; genus Protophormia; species Protophormia terraenovae. The sequence goes on along the minus strand of OX596076.1, from coordinate 20,040,093 downwards.
GTGTGAAAAAAAGAAGTAAAAAACAAATATCATATAGTTAAAAACTAAACAAATATTTAAAGTAACATCTTATCAAACAATAAAATCCACCTATTTATTAGTTTTAATAAACAAACAAATTCTTATTTACATTTGGAAAATTTAAAGACAAGAAGATCACAACAAATACATACATATTGAAGGTTGTTTGTGCACTTGCAAGTACAATTCTAGAGAAAAAAAGAAATACCGAAAAAAGGTAAAATAAAATGGTATCAAAGAAGAATTTCCAACAAAATGGCAGGGTCAATCAGCAGCAGAGACAAATGCCATACAAGAAACCACCCTTAAAACCACCGATGATGCAAAATTTCAGTAATCCCATGTTTAATGTCAGTCAAATACCTGACAATCCCGGTTATTTAGATTTTAATTTACCCACACCACCGACGTCAGCTAATAATGCGGCAGGTAATAGCGCTGGCAATAACAAGAATGCCAATGGTAATGGCACAGCAGCTGGCCAAAATAAAAAGAAGAATAACAAAAACAAACAGAGAAATAAGGCACAGAACCAACAGCAGATGAGCCAACAGAACGGCGGTGGCGGCAATTGGAAGAATAAGAATCAAGGTGGTGGTGGCGCTATGAACCGTTTTAATGGAGGTGGTAATAATGGTGGACGTAATTTCCAGCCTATTGGCAACCGTAGGAGCAGTCGTTTAATGGTTCCTATGGGTGGTGGTCCACGTGGTATGGGTCTTATGGGCCCACAAATACCACCACCCATGGGTTTCCAACCACCCATGATACCACCTATGCCACCAATGGGTCGTGGTGGTCCTCCAATACCTCCTATGGGAGGTCCTGTACCACCACCATTTTTGCGACGAGGCAATGGTCCTATGCCACCACCAATGCCACCTATGCTACCGCCCCGCATGGCTCGCGGCATGCCGCCCGTACCCTTTAATGGTCCCATAGCCGGTCCTGGTAAAATTAACAAAAAAGGCAAAGTCAACAAAAAAGTGACAAAAGGCAAAAGTACCATCAAAACGTTGAAAAACCTTATCAATCAGTATCCCTTAGATAAGCCCTGGGTAAATGAAGAGATACGCGGGGAGCATGAGAAAAAAGTCGATATTGAAAATCGTCTTAAGGGTAATAAGGACGATGATCTTTTTGCTCAATTCAAGGTACAACGTGATAAATTTGTAGCAATGTATGAGGCTGCTCGTGAAGAGTATTTAAAAAAAGAGGCTGCTGCAGTTAAAGCAAAGGTAACTTGATTCCAATTTAGTTTTTTTCTACAGTTTACTACCTTTACTATGTAGTTTTGAGTATGTATTTATTTATTTATTTTTTTTTTTTTTTGATAATTCTGAGTAATATTTTGAATTAACTTAATTTCCAGAAAGGAAAATATAAAGAAAAAGATTAAAAAAATGTTAAACTATACAATGAGATTTTAAAGAGAGAAGTGATATGCGGTAGGAAAAAAAAATATTCAGCGAAAGATTATTACTGATTAGAAATATTTCATGTATTGTAAAGAATAGGATTCTTTTTGTTGTAAAAAAAGTTGAAATCGACATTTTGGTCTGTAGATTGTCGAGAAATCTACTTACTCGATGCCAGATATTCCAAAAGAGTCTAAAAATAGTGGTAAATTTTTAGGTATTTGAAAGTCGAAAATATTTGAAGAGCCTAAAAAAGTCCAAAATAGTTGGGAAGTCAAAGAAAGTTCAAAAAGTCGAAAATATTCGAATAATCTAAAAAATCGGAAAATCAAATAAATTCGGAATTATTCGAAAAGTCGAAAAAATCGATAAAGTCTGTAATAGTCGAAATATCCGAATATTCGAAAGGTCGGAATCGGTCGAAAATTGTCACAAAGTCGGATAGACGAAAATGTTGGAAAAGTAGAAAGTAGACGAAAAAAGTCGAAACGGTCGAAAGGAAGCGAGTATCTTAAAATTTTAATGGCTCTTCCCTCCTAACTTAGAAAATTTTTTACATACAAATTAAACGTATTTTTTAACCTGTAAGGAACAACTATGTAAATATACATTCCACAAATATCAAAATGGACTAATGCGTAATTCTATTCGAGTAAAAAGAGAAACAATTTCGAATAACAATTAATATTTCATGCGAATTCGAATAACGCATTAGTCCTTCTAATTTTATATTCTTCTACTATATAATTTATTTTATTACAAAGTTTATCTCTAATTTTATTAATTGCACATACATTTTCATAAAATCTATTTCTTTTTATTTTCCTTATTTTACTTAAATAACAAAAAGAAAAATAAATAAAAAAGAGTTTAATTTATTTTTTTTATTTTTAATTTTCTTTTGAATAAAACTTTTTACAGGATGAAAAAGACAAACAAACAAATAATACAGCCAAAAAGGACGATAAAAAAGAAGCAAAATCAAATGAAACTAAAACTGTTTAAAAGATTTTTATAACAAAACAGAAACAGAAAAATATAAACTTTTTGAAAAAGTAATTTTTAATAATAGTAGAAGAGCTTCAGTATCAAATAATAAGAAACTAAAAAAACAAATGAAATTAAACAATACATAATCAACCACCCCACTTACATCTTTTTTTCTTAAATAGAGTCGAAGCATCAAGTAATTTATATAGAAAAACCAAGATGAAGTATTTTTTAATTAAGATCTTTAAATGCTTAAACTAAAACAAAAAGTTTAAATTATATTAATAATTAATGTGTCTCTGTCTATTTATTAAAAAAACACAATAAAGTAAATAAATTAAATGTATCAAAAAATCTTAACCAACCAAATATTGATGATTAAATGATGATTTATTTAAAGAATTTTTTTGTGTGAAACAACAATTGTTTTAAAGGCAGCACTTTGTTGTCAATAAGTTTAATTGATATAAAAAATACTTATTATATACAAAGATTAAAATAAAACGCAAAACATAAGTATAAGTCCTAAATTTTTGAAGATGATGATTGTTTACATACACATCTCTATCTATATAATAAATAATTAATTTGTAAACTGAACAAGAGTAACTATTAAATTCTAATGTTTGATGAACAATTTAAAAACAAATTGAATACTAATAATATAGTTTTTTGCTATTTTTTGAAATATGTATTGTATACTTACTACTCATTATTTGTAAAAACATTGGTAACAAAAACTAATTTAAACTATTTTTAAACCAACAAATGTTACAATAAAATTATTGTGTTAAATTCAAAAAAACAATTTGCTTTTGCTTAACGAATAATTTTAACGGTTCTTTGTATTCTACTTTTTGTCCTAACAAAACCGTTACTTTATTCGTCTACATATTTATATAATTAATATTTTTTTTTTTTTTATAAAAGTAACTAAGTTGCCCTTGTTGTGTAAACAATAATGGGAGTAAGTCACATATAACTCCTTAAGTTAACTATTTTTTGCTTGTAATAATTGATGAAATGTTTTTTTCAATGGTATACATTTGATATGATGAGGATGGTGGAGAAAAAAAAGCTCTTTTTAAATTTGTATTGTTTGTCTTAATTTTCCAATATAATAAAAAAAAAAAAAACAAGTTAAAATTATCTTATGCCCATTTACATTTTTTTCTTTAAAAACAATATTACGTTTTAACAAATGCAAGGCTAATTTTGGCTTGTTCTTTTTTGCAACAATCTATCTAACCACCTATTTAATATTTTATTAAAATTTAGTATGTAATTAAACAAATATAAGATTAAATTAAAATAAAAAATAATATTTAAAGTAGTTTTGTACTTATAAGAGATTAATAAGTAAGTATTATAGATTTAAAATGAAATCGAACCTGCAAAAAACTTAATTTTGAATCAAAACATACATATGTACGAAAACTTTCAGTCAACGAAAGACATCAAATTGGTTTCTGAAAAGATATTCAAGGTAAGAAGTATAGAAGAATTAATAAACGTAGTTTAGGATAAAAAAAAAATTAACAAATTTGCCAGGTGCAAGTAAAGTCCGAATGTAGCTCTTGGCCGCATCTTGTTAATAGTTTTAAGAAACATACATACATACAGTACTATGCAGAACAAAAGTAATACAATTTGAGTAAGCCTAGTTAGATAGATTTATAGATAGACAGAGAAGATTAATGTAGTACTGATATACATACTACACCACCTATTGGCGGTATATTGTGAGCTCCTTCAGAATATGATAAAACTAGTGTTGAAAAAAATAAAATGAGATGCAAGAATAAGAAAAATTAAAGAAAAAATCGGCAAGAGAATGCATTTAACGCCCATTCAGCCAGCTTATTCCCATGATATCCTCAAAATTCCTAGTTAGGATATCTTCACCCATTCGAGGAATTGACTTCCTAACCATTTCAACCTACAATATTTCTTATGTACAGCGGGTGTCATAAATAAGTAAACAAAGTAGTATCTTAAACTCAATTGGTTCTATTTCAAGTTGTAGATCGAAGATATCAAAAGTAACATATAATTATAAATATATAATGTACTTTTAGCAAAATAAACAGCAAAAGATTCAATTCAACACATTACTACTTAGTGAATCTGGCTCTTTTTAAAGAAGTGAAAAAAATCAATGTTCCATAAATAAGTAAACAAGGTTTTTAATAGCCCCGGCGACCGACTATACTTTGATACATTAGTGCCAAATGTGTTGGAATAGTGACTACATATATTCTGCATATTCCTGGACAAAATTAAAAGTTTTTAGTAATAACTAATCCATTAGTTTGGTCAATTATGAGGACTCTATTTTTTTTTTTTTTATTAAATTTCATGCAATTTCTACTGGTGATACATTTGGACTTTGAGCAGGTCACTCTGATATGTTAATTATTTCCTCAGCTATATATTTTGAATCAAATTAACCCTAATTCTAAATTTTTCATATTTTTGGACATAATCTGCATAGAATGTCATACAATTTTTTAGATTTATTATAGTTATGTATAAAATTTTCCGCACGGCTAGACCATGTTTTTCGTCTTCATATATTTTTTTGTGAGTTGTAAATTCAGACTATAAATTTCGGACTTCCGGAATAAGTTTTGATAAAAATTTTGGAACAGAAAGCATAGGATTTTAAAGCTAAATTGTTATCTATACTTTTTGTAGTGATTCTTAGCGTTTACGTGAGAATTGACTTCTAAAACATGTAAATTTTTAAAAATAGACCGTTACATTTGCCGCTTTTTAAAGCGAAACAGAAATGATATGTTTGTTTACTTATTTATGACACACGCTGTATGTATTCAAATGCATTCTTAATTACTCAATTGTACTTGTAAATTATTTAAAATTATGCATTTTTTATACTCCAATTACAAATAAGTGCTATTTATTTGTTTATAAATCTTTTGATAAAATCGGCAGTTAAATTTATGTCCAATATAATCCTTTGGTATATAAATGTGCATGTATTAATATTCTCACCACTGAAAAAACGTAGTCGATTCATAAAATTTCCATTGGTCTTAAGCACTCACGAACTGTTTCTCTAAAGTGAACCCATGCACACGAATGACACACCAACGTTAAAATCATGCATGTTGCACCTAAAAATGAACCAGTGCAACATCACGTAAACTCAAGCATTTACTACTTCTTTTGCATGTCTTTTTTTTGCTGGGTATTAAATGTAAAGCTACGATCATAATTCTCGAACTTTACAATATCCACCCTCCCCACATTCTCCGACCACTTTCCAGTTAAATTGCAAATACAATGGAATATGTCAGAGCTTATATTACGACCTCCTCGATGTATTACATCATACAAAAAAACAAACTGGAGTCAATTTAGATGTGACATGGAAAGTGCTTCCCTTACTCTCATGCCATCCACAATTCGAAATCTCAACAACCACGAAATAGATCAAATTATTAATGACTTCAATGAAAAATTCACAATAGTTCACAATTCCCATTCAGAAAAAATTGTCTTTAAACATAATAAATTTCCTCTGTCCGATAAATTGAAGAAAATGTTCAATATTAAACATAGATGGCAGAAAAACTTGAAGAAAATTTTCCATCGTACAGGAAATAAGGTCAGCTGTAAATATAATTAACTTTCTAAACAAAATCAATTGCTGAAAATTATAATCAAAGGACAAACACGTATTGAGCAAGCCATTAAATTTAATCAGAAGTTTTAAAATATTAAACCAGGTCCTACAGCCTTCAAGGAAATTTATCGCATCTCAGGAAAATCTAAATCTCCATTTTGCAAAAAAAAATCACAATAGCGGTGACAAGGGGATCATTGATGAAGCACAAATATCCAGAGTATTTCAGGAACATTATTCCAAAATTTTTTCCGAAAAGATATTGCTGAACACTGTTGAAGATTTCGAAGGTCGCGTCCATAATTGCCTTAGTGTTGTCCCTAGTCATATATATTCCTTTGACAACAACTTCAATTCCATTCAAAATAATGATAATTACCATTGCGCCGATATTGAAATGATAAGGGAGGTGATAAACAAAATAAACAAAAAGAAGTCGTGCGGCATTGACGGAATTTCTAACTTTATAATAAAGAAATTTCCAGATACAACCCTTAAACTTTTAAATATTATATTTAACAATTGCCTCAACAACGGTTATTTTCCAGTGGCATGGAAAGCGGCAAAAATCATACCTTTGAAAAAAAAAAAAAAAGGAAACAGCAATACGGTTGAAGAGTATCGACCAATTTCAATGCTCTCTAATATTGGAAAGTTGTATGAACACATATTGAGAATTAAATTAGAGAATAAATTCACGATTTGCCCTATCTCGTCCTTTCAATTTGGCTTCAAAAGTTCGCATTCGAATCAGCACGCTCTTTTAAAATTTCAAAATGACATGGTAAATAATCTGTCTAATAAAACATGCACTGTAGCCATATCATTAGATATAGAAAAGGCTTTTGACTCAGCCAACAATAAGGCGATTTTATATAAGCTGGTGTCACTCGGCGTAGACCCATTTTTGATAAAAATACTTCACAGTTTTTTTTTCAAACAGAAAATTCTACGTCCAAATTAACAACTCTAAATCAGAATCTGGAGCTGTTTAACTGCGGGGTTCCACAGGGCAGCGTTTTAGCCCCATTCTTATTCAATCTCTTTTTGAACGACTTTCCACACTTGACTGATAACTCCAAAGCAATTCTCTATGCGGATGACTGTTTGATTTTTGCACATGACGAATCACCAGATCTAGCTCTTAACAAGGCATCTTACCATCTTGGCATAATTAACGACTTTTACAAAACTTGGGTGATTAAAATTAATCCACTAAAGAGCGAAGCTATTTGTATTCGAAACGCATCTGGAAAATGCGCTAGATTTGTTGTCCCTCAGAGCCAACGTTTACAACTGCTCCTCGAAGATGTGGAAATTCCTTTCAAACCTAGCATTAAGTACCTTGGAGTTAATTTTACTAAATTATTAAAATTCAACATGCACGGTAGATCAATACTTACTAAAGCGAAACGGATTGCTGCCTCTTTTTCCTTTCTTTTTAATAATAAACACTTGCCAGAGAAAACAAAACTGCTTTTATACAAAGTATGTATTAGATCAACACTGACATATGTCTTCCTAATATGGTTCACCATCTCTCCAGTTGTTGCCAATGAAATTGAAATATTTGAAAGGAATATTTTAAGAAAATGTTTGAATAAGAATTTCGAAAATACCGTTAAACGATTCTCTAATAAGTATATTTATGAGCGCTCTGACGTAATACTAGGGTGATCGATTATTCGACTTTCTGGAGAAACCGGTTTTCGAATAGTTCGAATAGTTGGCATTTTAAAAAAACCGGTTGCACTTTTTTAAATTTAGAAAAAACCGGTTTTTTTGCAGAAGTTAATATTTCTATCAAAAGACTACATTTCTTTAAAAAAAATCAATAAATCTTTTTTTATTTTAACCCATTAATTATATTATTAACCTATTAACCTATTTTATTAACCCATTAAGAACGAGAAAGATATAGTCGGTCAAGGCCGACAATACCCTACACCATTGTGTGCATCAAAATTCGGGGAGGGGTATTTTTTTTCTACACCTGTGGAATTGTGGACCAGTACTATGGTCAATTATGGACCGATTTTCATGAAATTCGGCTCACAGATTTAAACGTTTATGAAAGATGTGCAAAAATTACTGCTACATTTAAGGGATTTATGATCGTTAAACCTCTTTTCTGGGAGGTTATTTGTGTGGAGGCTAGGGGAAATAATAAACCGATCATAACCAATTTCAACACGCTTCGTCCTTGGACTATAAGAAACCAAAATTGCGACCTGTATTTTGATTACAAGTTTTACATGGACGGACAGACGGACATCGTTAAATCGACTTAAAGTCGATTGGTACAAATGAAAGTGGGTCTTAGTACAATATTTTTGGGTGTTACAAAAATCAGCACAAACGCATAATAGGCATGCAAGGTATAAAAATTGTAAGAAAATAATCATCAAAAATGATATTAACATTTACTTAGCATAAACTGAAACCATGGGTTAATATGAAAAAAGCAAGAACCAATTTTATTGAAAGGATTCTGCAGGTGAAACTCTTTTAAAACAAAATCTTTGAAAAACAATTTCTTCGCTGAATAAAAAAACTAAAACATTTAAATTAGGTGCAAAAATATTACATTAATTATAATTATTACTTATTTGTTTAATCTTAAACTATATTTTTAAGCCATTATAAATCATACTTTATGAATATTAAAAAAAAATAATCATAAATTTCGATTCAAATATCAATATTTAGTGCATGGTTTTTGAAATAAAAAGGTATTTTTAAAACCGGTTTTTTGTGTTGAAAAAAACCGGTCTATTCGACATTCGAAAATTGAACATTTTGAAAAAACCGACAGCACATTGACTGAAAAAACCGGTTTAAAAACCGGTTGGAAAACCGAGTCGATCACCCTACGTAATACCTTTCTTTAGATACTCTTTGACACTACAAAGGAAATTTGTAGAGAAACTGGCTACCCATTATAACTTCCTAATGATGGATTTATTTACTGCCCAAAGGTACTCAGATTGGCCACGGTCCCGCTACATATCCCCGATTGGTATTCTCAATGAGAACTTTAATGAGGACGTTGACATATATAGCATGCCAGAATTCTACAAAAGGAGTCAACCTGGCAGCCACAGAGGATAGTGTACAGTGTACACTTGTATAACTTTTCGACTATTGTTTCGTTTTTTTTTTTTTTACATATTTTCAATATTAGTTTACATCTATATTGTTTACATCTTGACATTTATTGTATTTCTTTACGTTCGAACATTCGTTTGACGTCGTACCTGTAACGTTCTGTGATAACATACATTTTGTAGGATATTTTGTTAATGTATTTAACGACACTGTTTAATTTTAAGTGTTATCTAGTTTTAAGTTTATTTTGTTAACAGATATCGCACTGTAAGTTGTAAGTAAAATGCCGGGAGCAAGCATTGATGTTACTTCTCTATATTTATCTTTTATGTATATATACACACACATCAATTTAGCATGTTGCCTATTCGTACACTGTGTAATAGAACAAAACATTTATAGTTATGTGATTTTATAAATCTGTCGATTTTATTTTGTATAATACTTAAATTTGTTAAGAAAAGAAAGAAGCCTCAATAAAAAAAAAAAAAAAAAATACAATTTTTTTTTTACTTTGAGGTTGTTCAAGAAGCCTGACTACCTGATTATACTGCAATTTTTACTGCTGAAATACTTGCAATCTTTTCAAAAAACATAACAAATCTTATAATGGCATGATTTATCACAATTGTAATAGTCAAATTCAATTATTCTGGATTCTTTCACACTTTGGGATTCAGGGTAATGAAATTGCATACAGTGCTGCTAGGACAGCCCCCAACCTACCTGAGATAACTTAGACACCTTTTTTTTTAGTTAATGTTTTAATTAAAATATAAATGTAAAATTGGTCCACGCACAACGCTAAAGAAAGGATAATTGGTTAGAAATAAATTAAAAACGGTCACTCGCAGCGAAAAATAGCTCAAAAAAGGAACTTGCTTCCAAGGATCCAACGTTTTGAAATTTGGTTATTTTTTATCAATGAGATAAAATTCTATATATTTGGCTCAGATAGTATGTCCTAATGTGCCTAGGACCGAATACCGAGCTGAACCAAGAAAACTTAAAAGTAACAGTGAAGCATGTTTGTGGCGGTTTCATAGTAAGGGCCTATATGTCGGCTAATGAAGGTGGGAAGTTAGATTTTGTTGGAGCAACAATGGACAGTTTAAGATACCTTTTGATCCTAAAGGATAATTTGTTGCAGAGTGCGGAGAATCAGGGCATACTATCATATTTTTGAAATGCCAAGATAACAATCCGAAGAAAAAAAAAATTGGTAGTGTGCAAATTTTTCTAATATATAAATGCCCAAATTTGACGACGCCCCCTAAACAATCGCCTGACCTCAATATTATTGCAAATTTATGGTCCATTTTGGAAATTTACATAATAGACATTTCGCTTAATATTACATAAAAACTGTACGCACTGATAACAAACCACCTCAAATCTGTTGCATACAATTAAGATTACCATTCCAGATAATATATACTGTAATTATCGGTCGTAACTTTGAACTTTTTGATGATATAAGTGGCTGCATATAATGAGCTATGAGATAAAAATTTGTGATTTTTTTGTTTTCTTATTTTTAAGTTAATTAATGGTAAAATTTAACAATAAATAATGATTATATGTTGAAATCTTTCTCTTTCTAATGATACCAATTTTTTGCGTCACTCATTAGTTTTCTGTTTATACCCTACACTACCAAAGGTGGTTGGGGTATTATGCGTTTGTCCTGATGTTTGTAACACACAGAAATAATATTCCAACGCCCATCTTAAAGTATACCAATCGACTCGGAATCATTTTCTGAGTTGATTTAACGATGTCCGTCCGTCCGTCCGTCTGGCTGGCTGGTTGTCTGTCCATGTAAACCTTGTGTATAATTTTGAAGATAATTTGATGAAATTTGGTACATATGTTTATTTTGGACATAACGATGAACGCTATTTAAATTGGTCATGATCGGTCCATTATTTCACCTAGCCCCCATACAAATGTCCTCCCGGAATAGAGTATAAACACTTTTACATGCCTTAAAAATAGGAATATTTTAATGAAATTTAGCGCAAATAAATTTTATATGAGCATAAATTCGTTTTCCAAATTTCATGAAGATCGGTCCATAATTGACCATAGCTCCCATATAAACCCCTCTACCGAAAATCACTTTAAAGTGCATTAATCCGACAGAAATGTTAGTATTATTTATTTACCCTGCTGAAAATGATCATATATAATTATATATGGTGTTTCATATATGCTTTGGATCCGAAAATTGAGGATATATGACAATATATAACCATATATTTAAGCTTTCATTAAAGTTTATACATATATGGATTTATATATGGATCGTATCTCTATTGTGAATTAAAAAAAATTGTTTTTATTTATTTTTTTTATTTCGTTTACTTTATTTAAAGCACAAAGAACAATATTAATCATGAACAATAAATCTTAATATTAAAATTTTAAATATTAACGCTTATGTACTTATAAATAATACGCACAAAAAGGATATCAGGTGACAAATACTTCGTTTTGTTCTATATTTCAATTGATATGCTATTTTCCACTCCCACTTCTTAATAGCATGGGAGAAGTTTTTAGACACGGACTTAGCGCTTTGAGGAGGCTTAGATATTATCTCCTGACACAAGTATTGAAAGAATTTTAATTCGTTAAATCATTGAATATCTATATTGAGTAATTTATTTATAAAAAAAGGTATTACCTTTATGTGGAAAAGGCTTGACTGTATAATTATTTGGTTTTCTGTTGTAGAAAATCTCTTGAAGTTTTGCTCATATATAATAATATATTACCGTTTTTAGCTGGGTATTTTATTTTTATTATCAATATTCAATAACCTAGCCTCTGGGCCATAAGCAATTACAAATTACAACTTAAAAAAATTTCAATGTAGTGTTAGAAATTTGCAACTTTGCAAGACCGTTGCAAAGTAGAAAATTTGCATCGATTTTTGTAAACACAACAACAACCATATAGAATAAATTTTGCATAACTTAAGCCCAAATTACAATAGCGCGTGGTCAGCAGCAGTGTGTGCTGCCATAATCAGCTGATCATTTAGAATGCACTGTTTGTTATGGTGTTGATTTCATTTGGTCAGCGGCAGTTTGCAGTGCTGTTTCATTTTATGTTGCAGTTTGTAGGCCTGGCAAACCCAAGCTTGCAGACTGTAGAACCAAAGCAACCCGACCAGAAGGCGGTTGTTCTACGAAAAGCAGTGAGGTGCCTCTGAACTTCGCACCAAGTACCTCCAAAGCTGCAAAGGTCCAAATCGACAATACGTCGGTTAAAACCCCTGTTTCGGGTGTTGCCAAGGAGGGAACGACTAAGTCGTCCCACAAGGCAGCTTCCCATGTGCCAGTTGTGCAGAAGGGACCAGTGACGGAATCCTCCTGTCCCTTGCTCGCACCTCCCCCAGCCAGAACAGGCGAAAATGCGAACCCCAGGCACAAAACACCTGCTCGACGGGCCTCAACCACAAGGCGCTCCGCCTTACGTTTTATTGAGCAATTAGGCTCTAAAAGGGTCGAAGACCTCACCAAGGAGCAAAAAGCCTCCTTGGAATGGGCTAAAGCCCACATTGCTAGCCTCAACGAGGCCCCTCCTTCTGTCTCGACTGGGGCAGTGCCTAAACGGCAACGTTCAGAGGAGGAGGCCAATGGTCAGAGTCAGCAACCAGGGACTAAACGTCCCAAGCCCGCACAAACGACGATTAACAGGTCTTTCAGCGAGGTGGCTAAAAATCATCTCGCTAGAGCTGTTATCGATCGCAGTGTTAGTGATGGAGCCATTTCCCATCAAAGATGGGATCTGGTTAAACAAAAACTCTTGGGTGTGTTCTGGAAGATACTCAAGGATAATCCAGGACCACCTCCTCAATGCGATGACATTGGCTGGTACCAAGGTCACGTGAAGTTAATGGCTTGCGTAGACGAACGCTCAGCGTCTCTACTAAAACTCGCTGTTAACGAAATAGGAGAGGTATGGGAAGGCGCTAGGCTGGATGTAGTACCTGTGAGCGAAATACCCCGCAGGCCTAGATCCATCGCCGTCATTCCTGCCGAACCATCGGATCCCGAGGAAATCCTCAGGATCCTTCAGTGTTGTAATCCTCACCTTCCGACACATGATTGGAAAGTTGTGAAGGTTACAGCTCCTGAAGGGTCATCGAGGAAGGTGATTGTTGTCCAGGACTCTTTGGAGCCACTGCGAGAGAAACAGGGAAAGGTGTACTATGGTTTTAGTACTATCTTTCTCCGGGTCTACCGCAGTGACAACAAAGGCAATCCCGCTCCTACGGTTGCTGCTGCCGTACAGTCCACGGATTGTACTGTAGTTGTTGATAAGGCTAGTTCGTGCGACAAAGAGGACACAAACTCTCTCACAGAGATGGTAGGTGGACTCTCTGTCTACACGGACGAAGCTAGTGACGAGGACGTGCTTCTGGAATCTGACCAGGAGGACGTCAACGTCACGATCATCGACAACACTGAAGATGGGGAGGGTGACGCAGATCAACCTCCACCATTCTAAAGCAGCGTCCGCTGCACTGCTCCTCCGGATTACCAACAATAAGGAGGAGCTCATAATGGTCCAGGAACCATGGATCCACCAGGACCGGGTTTGTGGACTAAAAATGAAAGGCTATAAGCTACTGTTTGCCAAAGGAACAGGTAACAATAGAATTAGATCTTGTATCCTGGCTAAAACATCTCTGAATATCTTCATCTTGTCTGATTTTAGTGATGAAGATACAGTTACCGCGGCTTGGGAAACACCAGTAGGCACTATTTGGGTGATCTCGAGCTACATGGCTCACGACCACGGCGATTCTCCGCCTAACGAGATTGTCAAGAGAGCGGTCAATATGGCGAACAGCACCAACACACCAATCATCATTTGTGCTGACGCTAATGCACACCACATTATTTGGGGTAGTACTAATACCAACCCAAGAGGTGAGTGTCTACTTGATTACATTCTGAGTAGTAATTTAGAAGTAGTTAATATTGGCTCTGAGCCTACCTTTATTGTTGCAAATAGAATGGAAGTTCTTGACTTAACGTTGATTAGTTCTAGACATTGCAGTCTTATTAGAGACTGGAAAGTCTCTGATGACTGTTCCTTTTCTGATCATAGATATATTGTATTTGAAATTGGGGTTGCGGAATCTTCGCCTCCCCCTATTCTTAACAGAAGGAAGACGAATTGGGAGCTCCAAAATCGGGTGCTCTCACTTCATCTTACTAATCCTCCTACAGTTACTGATAGTAGGGAAATTGAGAATGCAGTGAACTTTCTGACAGAATCCATACGATCTGCTACGAATGTGGCCTGTAAACCCAGCATACGCAGGGGAAAGGATAAACCATCATGGTGGAATCCAGAGATTGCACGCACTAGAAGTGCATGTCGTAAATTGTTCAACATGGCCAAAAGATCAGGAGACTGGTCGGCCTACAAAACTTCAATTAATAGATTCAAAAATTTGATAAGGAATGCGAAAAGGAAGGCGTGAAGGACTTTCTGCAATAGTGTCGAAACTTCCTCTGAAACCAACCGATTACGTAAGATTCTATCAGCCACTACGGCTGTACCCAGCTACATACAGAAACCTTGTGGTAAGTGGACGGTGGATAGTCGTGAAACCCTTGATGTTTTACTCGACGCTCACTTCCCGGATAGCCTTCCTGTTTCTCATGCTGATCAGGAGGTGGCACATACTCAATCGGAAAGCAACGTAGCGATCGACATTGATGATCACAAACTGCGCTGGGCGATTGATAGTTTCGATCCGTTCAAATCACCGGGTCTGGATGGTATTATACCCGCAGACCTACAGAGGAACATTGATCTGATTATACCTTGGCTCTATGCTATTTATAGGGCATGCTTGAAATGGTCATACATTCCGGCTTGCTGGACTTTGTGCAAGGTAGTCTTCATACCCAAGGGTGGTAAACCCTCACACACTAAACCAAAGGATTTCAGGCCGATTAGTCTGGTCTCCTTTCTACTCAAGACTCTGGAGAGGGTCATTGATATACACTTGAGAATGACTATACCAGCTGAGCTTCTCTCTAATTCGCAACACGCCTATACGAAAGGTAAATCTGTGGAAACTGCTCTGCATTCATTGGTCGATTATATAGAAAGGTCATTAATGTTTGGTGAGTACTCAATGGTTGCCTTCTTGGATATAGAAGGTGCTTTTAATAACGTTGAACCCGAATCAGTAGTTCAGGCCATGCTGGATTTGGATATCGACCGTGACTTGTGCAGCTTTATCGATAAACTGCTCAGGAACAGGATAATATGTTCTACCATGGGTGCCACCAGTGTAAGCCGTTTGGCTAACAGAGGCACACCTCAGGGAGGGGTTCTTTCTCCTCTTCTATGGAACCTAACCATTAATACTCTATTGCGGAAACTCGACAATATGATGATAAAATGCGTCGCATATGCTGATGACGTTGCGGTTGCTGTATCTGGCAAACATGTGGCAACACTATCTCAACGCATGGAAGCTGCTCTGAGGACCCTAAGTGAATGGAGCGTCTCTTGCGGCCTCAGTGTGAATCCAGTCAAAACGGAGCTGGTGCTCTTTACTAGGAAATATAAGGTTGAGGAATTTAACCCTCCTAAACTTAACGGCACTATACTGAAATTCTCGGAGAGTGCTAAATACCTGGGGATTATTCTTGATAGGAAGCTATCTTGGAGTCTTAATATTCGGGCGAGAGCTGATAAGGCCTTAATGGCTACCTATATCTGCAAAAAGGCCATTGGTCGTAACTGGGGCCTTAAGCCCAGTGGTATCCGATGGATATATGATGCAGTGGTCAAACCAACACTCTTTTATGGCGCTGTGGTATGGTGGGAAGCGATGGAGAGGGAAACTCATCGTAATATTGTTACGAAGGTGCTCAGGTCGATAGCCATCCTTATTACGGGTGCGCTGCGCACCACGCCGACTCGGGCCCTCTTCACTATACTCAACTGGTTACCAGTTGACTTGTTGGCTAGACAAATAGCCCTTAGTGCTGCGGTTAGGCTTAATATAGGCTGTCCATGGCTTAGACGCGACTATGGTCATGCTCGCATTTTGAACTACACCGAGTGTATTCGTGATGATGTTGAT
Source organism: Protophormia terraenovae (assembly GCA_951394005.1). NCBI lineage: Eukaryota > Metazoa > Arthropoda > Insecta > Diptera > Calliphoridae > Protophormia > Protophormia terraenovae. The sequence continues at coordinate 20,023,778 of OX596076.1, read as the reverse complement.
TACTGTACTCCGAAACCATTCTTTGGCGGTCAGTTTTCTACTTCTCTTCTTGAAGGCGATATATGGCACCCTGAAAGCTACTCATCTGTTGTGAGAATCTTCACCGATGGATCGAAACGGATGGGTCGAGTTGGGGGTGGTTTCTATATTGAGGATTATGGTATTAGGGTACCTTTCAGACTGCCGAATGAATGCAGTATTATTCAGGCGGAAATTTCCGCTATTAAACGGGCCGCTAACTGGGTGAGGTATTATAAAATATCGGGAGATATTTGTATTTTTACTGACAGCAAGGCAGCCATAAGATCTTTAGCAAGTGTCTATACGACATCAAGGTTAACAACGGAATGCCGGGTGTCTCTTAATGAGATAGCGAGACATTCGAATGTTAGGCTAGTTTGGATCCGGGGTCACAGTAACTGTCCCGGTAATCATATTGCGGATGAGACTGCCAAGAGGGGTGCTAGTCTCGGCGATGAGATGATTGACCATCTTGTTGGCATTCCTTTGACGCAGTGTAAACTGCTAATACGGCAGGAGATTTTCGATATTGCACAGCACATGTGGGAGCGTGAATCCACATGTCGTGTAGCTAGAATTATTTGGCCCAGGTATGATGCGTCTAGGACGAATTCTATATTTGCGCTATCTCGGTCTCAGTTGAGATTAGTTATCTCTATTGTTACGGGACACTGTGTCTTGGGCACCCATGCCAGGAGACTGGGTCTTCCATTTAACGACTATTGCAGGAGCTGCAATGATGAGACGGAAGAGGAAACGGTTTTTCATCTTCTCTGTGACTGTCCAGCTTTATCGGAGCTTAGGTCGAACCTGTTAGGATCTAGCGTCCTTAATTTTGGTGACTTATCGAATATTAATCCTAGGTCACTGTACTCCTTCCTTTCAAGAACCGGATGGTTTAACGCAACAACAACACTGCAGGATTAACATTGTTTTCCTGTCATAGGGTAACACAACGGGACCAGACATTGATGGACCCACGTGAGATGTCTCGGAGAGACACTGCCCATGGAACCTAACCTAACCTTCATTTAGAATGCACTGTTTGTTATGGTGTTGATTTCATTTGGTCAGCGGCAGTTTGCAGTGCTGTTTCATTTAGCCCTGTTTCTAAATTCACTGCGCTGCATTCAGTTTGAGAGCGAAACAAAGAGAGTGAGCAAATAAATGAGAGGCACAAGTAGAACAAAGCTAGATGGTGGTTGTAAATTGTGGCTGCCTACGCTGAATTGTAATTATAACGGCAGTAACATGTTGTGCTGACAGTGATCAGCTGATAATTTTTGCTGATACTGTTGCTGACTACGCGCTATTGTAATTTGTACTTTACTTTGCAAGGGTTTAGCAAAGTTGCAATTTCAGAGATGAATACCTTTAATGAGAAGTTTCTTTACGATTTGAACTTGTTTTTAAAAATTTTGAATTAGAATCTTATATTTCTCATAAAAATTATGTTATCTCAATGCAGTCTGAAGAAAAGAGCCATTAAAGTTAGATTTTTAACCTTTTCTGGATACTTATAGACCAAACGCGGGTACACCCATCGATATTTTATGAAGCTAAGTGGGAGCACTATACCCTAGATTTAAAGACAGAAATGAAAAAATTGAAATAAAATTCGTGATTATAAGCAAAATATCTTAGATACCAAAAAAAAAAATGCAATAAACATCGTGTTTGAAGGTTTTAATCACATTTACTACAATTTTAATTGGTTAAAAATTTTTTGCGTTTTTTCGCATGCAATTTTTTTTTAAATATTAATTTAGATATAATTTTAATTTTGAACACATTTCCGTTTTTTTAGTAAACACGCCTGTTATTTGACAGTTCTAATGTTTAAAGATGCTCCTTCCAGCCACAAAATTTCGCTTTTTTTAACTCCTGATTGGTATGATATCATATCATTTACTCGGCTCGGCCGAATCACCATCCACTTTTTCAAATTTTACGTTATATGAGAGGTGGGTGATAAAGTGGGCGGACCACGCCCATTTTTTCCGAGTTTACATTGGTCCTTGAACTATTTGAACACAATTTCGTTGAAGTTTCATCTTATATGGGAGGTCGGCGGTAAAGTGGGCTCCAACTTGAAATTTTATATCCATATGGAGAAAAGTTATGTCAACAATATGTATATAATTGTTTAAGAATTTTAAAAATACCGGTTTTTGAGATACAATAGTTGGAAATTTTTATGTCCAACTTTGACCTTTGAACTTTTAATGTAAAAAACTTTGTATATATCGTTATGAAGACAATATCTTTGTCATTAATAAGAAGCAACAACTAGAGATCTACGGTGTATTTTTAGGAAGTTATTGGAAGTTAAATAAGTATTAATTTGTAAAATTTTTTAAATTTTTTGTTTTATAAACCGTCATATTTCTGGACCGGAAAGAAACATGGGACTGAAATTTCATGTTTTCTGAAACACTTCCAATAGACAATGCTTGTAGTGAATTTCACTGAAATCGGAGGTGTCAAATTCGATTGCTGTCCGTTTTGACATGGAATCACTCGTATATATTTTAAATAAATAAATATCAAAAATGAGCGCTAACTTTTAAAAACGGTTTACACCATTAATTTCAGCGTCGTCGACTTACTTTTCATAAAAAAAAAGTAATATAAATGTCTGGTTCTTTTAGCAGTGCTAAAACTTCAGAAGTTAAAACATGTTTTTTAGTTTTCGGATTTTTGCGCAAACTGCATATTAAGTATTGGAATCAACTCTAGATGTTTTTCTCGTGACATTTAGACAATATCTTCTGTTGTCTTTATTCCAAGCTTCTCGTGCTTCTTCCCATAATTGGCCAATTAGACGTATACAGTTATATATAATTTCTTTTGCATGGTATAGGACTTTGCGTATCGTCACTGGCATGAAGTACCATAAATATTTCTCTAAATAAATATTTCTTGTAATTACTGCGAAATTTTCAAAAGGTATGGAATTTATTGGATATCCTGATGCTGAACATCTATATATATAATTTCCTAAGCATTTTTTTACAGAGCTTTTTGAAGCTCACAGAAGATGTAGAAAATGAAAATTTGGCTTATAAAACTTTTCGTCGTACAAATCCTCATGTAGCCACATGTATGTAAACATTTGTGAGGGAGCGGAGATAAGCGAATTAATGTGACATTTTCTAAGCGTTTTCTTTTTCCAGAGCTTTCTGAATCTCCCAGACGGCTTACTTATAAAACTAATCGTCCTACAAATCCTCATGGAGACAAATTTCGAAATTTCTATCAGGGCGCGAAAACAATTAGATTTATGTGTCATTTTCTAAGCATTTTTCGTCAAAAATTTGGCTTACTTATTAAACTAATAGTTCCACAAATCTTAAGGGAGACAGATTTTGAAATTTCTATCAGGGAGCGGAGACACACAGATTTAATATTTAATTTCCCAAGCGTATTTTCTGTTTCCAAAGCTTTATCGAAGATGACATAGAAAATTAAAATTCGTTCAAAACTCTTTTCATACAGATCAATTGTGTTCAGCACAGGTCTTTCGTGATCATTTCACTCTGTTTAACAGCACATAATAGATGACACTTCTGATCCAATTAAATACAGAGCATTGTTTGGGTGCCATGGTCATTTGGCTTTTGTGTCGATTTTCCTTGCTGGCCGTGCTTTGGATTATAAAAGTGTTTCCCACATATGACCATCTATATTTAATTTCATGCTTCTCTCGCAACAAAGTATTTTGACCGGCATTTGATGACGTAACAAAAATTTAGGACCAGGTCCAAATAAGTGCAAAATTTTGCAATTTTTCCGTTTTTTTTTTTACAAATATTTTTACATGAAATGGATTTTATGAATTTATCGTTTGCATTAATCGGTGTTTTTCTTCGACTACCAGTTGTAGAGATATTTTTGGCCAAATATTTACGTTTTAACCTTTTAACCAAGAGTTTCAAAAATTATAATAAAAACAAATTCAATTAATTTTTTATCGAATTGTTATATTTTGAAAAAAAATTCCAACACAAACATGGATAGAAATAAATAAAATGTACAACACTTTTAAAGCTTAATTTACTTGGGTCCCAACATGTCTTGTGGTCTGACCCATTGGTTGAATTGTTCCTCAGTGAGATAACCCAATTTAATGGCTTCTTCCTTTAAGGTGGTACCATTTTTGTGGGCAGTCTTGGCGATTTTAGCGGCCTTATCGTAGCCAATATGAGGATTAAGGGCAGTTACCAACATAAGGGATTCATTCATGATCTTATTAATACGATCGGTATTGGCTTGAATGCCTTGCACGCAATTGGCAGTGAAGGTGCGGCTGCCATCAGCTAAAAATTAAATAATAAAGATATATTTTAATATTTCTTTAAGTTTTTATATATGTAATAAAAGATTATTACTTACACAACAAACGAATGGAACGCAAAACATTTGAAACTACCAAGGGTTTGAAAACATTCAATTCGAAATGGCCATTTGAGCCACCAACAGTCACAGCCACTTGGTTACCCATAACTTGAGCAGCAACCATAGTCATGGATTCACATTGTGTAGGATTTACTTTGCCAGGCATAATCGAGCTACCAGGCTCGTTTTCTGGCAACATAAGTTCACCCAAACCACATCTGGGACCAGAGCCCAAGAAACGAATATCGTTGGCAATTTTCATTAAACTAACAGCAATTGTATTCAAAACACCATGTACCTCAACCATGGCATCACGGGCAGCCAAAGCTTCAAACTTATTGGGAGCGGTTACAAATGGCAAGCCAGTAAGTTGAGCGATTTTAGCAGCACACTTTTCGGCAAAACCAATGCGGGTATTGAGACCGGTACCAACAGCAGTACCACCCAAAGCCAATTCATAAACACGTGGTAAGCAGGCATCAATACGATCCAAAGCATAAGCCATTTGTTGAGCATAACCACTGAATTCCTGGCCCAAAGTCAAGGGGACAGCATCCATGGTGTGGGTACGACCAATCTTAATGATATCCTTGAATTCCTCTGATTTGGCCTTCAAGGCATCGTGCAAAATCTTAATGGCGGGCTTAAGATTGTTGTTCAATTCCAAAGCAACGGAAATATGAATGGCTGTGGGGAAGGTATCGTTAGAACTTTGAGATTTGTTAACATGATCGTTAGGATGTACGGGATCTTTGGAGCCCAATTTGCCACCTAGCAATTCTATGGCACGATTGCTGATAACCTGAAATACAAATTATATGAATTCTAAATAAAAATGTACGTACATAGGTACCGTAGGAACTTTTCTTAAAATTTAAAAAATTTTAGCATAATACATATTGGATATTCCTACTATATTTCTTTTACATTTAAAATGGATTTAAAAGTCTCTGTACTGATAGAATTGAGGCAGCACTATTGTCTCTTAAAAAGATGTGTAAAAATGGATTTATGGTAAACCAGTACCCGTGTTCTGTAACTTGTGAAAAGTTTTCGAAACAATTTGAAAAATCTAGCAGTCACCCAGTTTTAAGCAGAATGATTCATATAATATTTGAAGTAAAAACATTTAATGTCAAAATAAAAAGTGGACGATTTATTTTTAATCACCCTATTTTAAGCAAGACGACTATAAATTTCCTCAGCACTATGGAGTAAACTTTTAAAAACAAGCTACGACTTTTTTTCCGCAAATTAAATCCTTAATTTGAAAATTTTCCACATTGAATAAAAGCAATTTCATTCCATATTGTTTATGGATCTCAAACAACCCTCGTCCCAAAATTCTTGGTATTATTTTTCGATTTAAAATTAAGTTTTAAATTAATATTTGAGCTTCAAAAAACACTCCACTATTTACTTCAAAAGCATTGTTGCTAAGAAGATTGTACTCATGACCCTATTCAAAATATTTAAATACGAAATATCCTAATTAAATCCATGTCGAAAAAAATAAAATAAGTACTTTTTTTATTGAAAGAAGAATTTAATTAATTGTAGCATTAAATTAATATAACTTTTAGTTGATTTTAGGTAAATATTTGATTACAATTTTAAATAATTTGATAAAAAAAATTAATTGAAATTTAAGCAAAAGTCTAATTAATAACAATGGTGAATGGAGTAAAATCAAAAAAAAAAAAAAAAAAATGTATTAATATACGGTACTATGAAGAACATAAGCAACAAAATTAAGATTATAATAAGTATTGAATTATTTTTTAAAGTATTAAATTTACAACAAAACTAATTTCAAAACATTGTTAACATATTTGGGTACTAACAGACATTTGTACTTAGAAGATGTGAATTTGTTTCATTTCGCAAAAACGAGAAAAATACTGTATGTTCTCTATATGAAAGTATGCATATTAAAAGCAACAAAATTTTCAATTGTAAAAATTGACACAAATTTTTATAATTTATTGCGATTTTTTAAATGAATGTAAATTTTATAGTAAAAATATCTAAATACAGCATTATATATACATCTTTTTGTTATTTTTTCTTTAACTTATATTTTTTTAATAAAAATTATGATTTCTGATAATATATCCAGATGCAATAAATTTTAAGTTTATTTGGAATAAAAAATCGAAAGTACATAGAAAAATGTTTGTACATAAATAATATGAATTATTTTATTTTTTTTGCATTATTAATATATAAAAACTTGTTCATGAATAGTATGATTTTATTTTTTAATTTGTTTATTAAAAAAATATCTAAGTTGCTTGAAGAATATTGTAAAATAATTTATAAAATTTAAAAATAAATTTTTACAAACGGGATTTTTTTTTTTTTAATTCTGTACACCGTGATATTATTATGAAGTGTTTTGTGTGCAAAAAAAAAAAAAAAAAAATTGTGGAAATATAAGTAGATTTATTTTACATTTAAAATTAGTTCACAAGTTTAAAACTAATGGTGAGTTTTTTTGTCCAATTTGTGGTCAAGTTTTTGAAAATTTGCATCGTTACAAGAAACATTTAAATGTACATCTATGGAATCCTCTGCGTGAAAATAAAATCAATGTTCTCCAAAATAATAAAGTGAACTCAATGGAGATTACAATTGAACCTACGATTGAAAATAATCCAAAATATGATCATAAAGAATCAAATGATGCTTTATTTAAATTTAGAGAAAAAATCGATAAATTGGAAGAAAATGCTCTTAAACTTTCATTAGAACTACATGAAAACGATAATCTTTCAAGGCAAAATGTAGGTGAAATACAATATATAATTAAAAGGCTATTTCTAACACCAATTAAAGAAGTCGTCCAAGAAATTTTAAATGATTGTTTTGATGGGAACATTAAAGATAAAGATGAAATATTGGTTAAAACAAAGCGAATTTGTGATTTATTTGATACTTAAGATTCCGATTACAAACTTCAGAAACATCTTTGTGAAAAAACCTTACCGGTAAACTAACAATTTGTACAATAAACGACGAATGTTTGACCTACATATTGGACAGCGAAGTACAATTAGTAAATAAAAGACCAGAGGGCGTTATATTACCAATTAAACAACAAATAAAATGTTTGTTTGAACGACATAATTTTCTGAATAATTCACTATGTTTAATTGAAAGCAATGAAACTGACGGTATGTTAAATAATTTTGTTAATGGCAAGTTATGGCAAAAGAAAAATGAATTGTACTCTGATAAGCTGATAATTCCCTTCTTCCTTTATTCAGATGATTTCGGAATTAATAATCCATTGGGATCGAAAAGTCGGAACCAAAATATATCGCAGCAAAAATTTTTTGAAGTAGTTCAAAGGGATGTAATATTTTCATGATTTCTTTAGAACTTATGCATTCAAATGCATAGTTAATTACTTCCTTAAACCTAAGAAATTTATCCTTTGTGAACTCATGAAAAGAACGTTCAATGCATATATTAAACACCAGTTTTGGATTTTGACTTTAACTTGATTGTTCTTGTAAATTTTTGAGATTATGCATTTTTTATACTAAAATTAAATAAGCTTTAAAAATAAGTGCTATTTGTCGGAAGTAATCTTTTGTTATATAAATGTGCATGTACTAATATGCTCACCATTGAAAAAACATGGGCGATTCATTAAAATTTCATTGGTTTTAAGCACTCATTTTAATGACGAGCTATTTCTCTAAAGTGAACCCATGCACTCCAATGATACGCCAATGTTAAAATCATGCATGTTTCACCTATAAATGAACCAGTGCAACATTACGTGAATTCATGCATAACGACTTCTTTTGCATGTCTTTTTTTGCTGGGATGTAATGTATATTACAGTTTCCCAACATTGAATGCAAAAAATTCTCAATTGGACCAGGTATTTTTAGGATACGTTATTAAATCAGATGATTTAAAACTTTTGAACTCCAACAATTGTTTCGACGGCTTAATTAATGTCATTTATGACATAGAAGTTAATGGAATAAACATAGTAACAAATTAAGGAGAAAAAAATGTAAAGTCGTCCTCGGCGACAACTTGGCATTAAATACAATATTAAACTTTTCCAAATCACTTCCCTGCAACAAGTATTGTAGATTTTGTAAAGTGTGTAAAGAAGATTGCGAGCAATTATGTCATGAACTACTACATACATTAAGAAATTTTGAAAATTACGAAAATGATGTTTTGGGTCAAAATGTTTCACAGACTGGTATTCATGAATACTCCAATTTTTATAATATCCCGTCCTTCCATGTAACAGATAATTACTCTGTAGATATAATGCATGACATTTTTAAGGGAATCTGTCACTACGATATGTCTGAAGCTCTGTTATATTTTATTAAAAACAAGAAATTTTTTAATTTAACGTTTTTAAACCAAAGCATACAAAATTTTAATTATGGTTCGATTGAAGTTGCCTATAAACCCAATTAAATAAAAATTAATGACATAAAAAGACAAAAATTTAAGTTTTCCGCCAGACAAATGATGACTTTGTTATATTTTTCTCTTATTAATTGGTGATATGATTCCTGAAGATGACCCTGTTTGGAATTTTATTCTTACATTGCTGGATATGGTAGATTTTTTTTTTTTGGGCTTCAAGAAGACTTAAACAAATCGTTTAAATTTTATTTAATATTTTCATTTGTAAAGAAATGTTTAAAATTTTCTTTGGAAAATTTTTAGTTTTTAATTATTTTTTATCTACATATTGGGATCATACAACAGAATAGCAATGCTATTTAATAAAATTATGTACATATGTATGTGCTGCAGAATGGCATCAAATTTGTGCAAATTTCTAAAAATTAAAGGTATTTCTAAAAATTAAAGGGTCTAGCGAAGTTGCAATTTCTGAGGCGAATACCTTTATTATTTTCTACCAACTTTTTCTTGGAAAATTGCCATTTATTGCAAATATTTTCTATTATAACTCTTTAGCATTTGCTTTAAACCTTATAAAAATAAATCAAAATTTAAGCTAAATTTTTGCAAAATTACTAAAATTTGCATAAAGAACAATTTAATAATATCTATGAACCAAATTTAATTTTTTATGAAAAAAGTTTGGAAAAAAGTCATGTTCGATTCATAATATTTATGTACAAAATTTTAAAATATATGTATTTTTTTGTACTTTTGTGTATGAACTAAAATCAATGAAACAAAATTTTTATATTTATGTACAAAATTTTGATTCAAATTTTAAAATTTTTATATTTATGTACAAATTTTTTTCTGTGAACATTTATGAACAAAATTTTTAAATATGTATATGTACTTTTTTTCTGTGTATAGAAATTTATTTTGGAAGCAAAATTGAAAAAAATATGACTTTTCTGTGCATGTAAAAGGACTAAAATCGCTAAAAACTTCGTTCAGTTATTATTAAAAATAAATAGGTAACACGCTATAAAAATGGATTTTGTCTACGTAGATATGTTATATAGTCTTTAAGATTTAATATATACTCTGCTCAAAGTCCAGTTACAGGCCAAGCCAATTAAACAAAATATCAATATGTTGCTATTGTTGTGCACACTCTTATATGAAGATTGTAGTGTTTCATTCTCATTTTTGTTAATAGACAAAGATAAAGTTCTTTAAAAGTTTATCTTTCTGTTAATCCTTAAATATGTATATAATTTCGTAAAACAATTTATTTTGTAAACTTAATATTGTAAAAAATAAAACAATTCTTTGGTTGCTTTTGTTCTGCACAATACTGTATATCGTCACCGAAAATGCAAAACAACGTACCATCAAAATTTTAAAATTTGTTTTTTTGATGAAATATAGTTAATTTTTCCAAAATACCTGTGATAACAAATTTTCAGACTTGTAGCTCAAAAAATAACGATTATATTAACGAAGATAATGATTTTCTTAAGTCAAAATAACGTAACATCACATTTGTTAAATTTTTTTTACGAATTTAGATTGCAAATTATTAAAAATATAGAAGCTGTTACAATTTTGGAGTAAAATTTATAAGAATTGTATTGATGTTACTTTTTTTGGCATCATAAAATTGAAATCTTGAAAAACGTAAACCACATAACTTAAAAAATCTATATATATAAAAATTAATGTATGTATGTATGTTTGTTTGAAGTCTATAGCCGCCTAAACGGCTAAACAGATTTTCTTGAATTTTTCACAGTATGTTCCTATTTGCCTGGAAGGAAAAATAGGCTACTTTTTATTTTGAAATTTCATGTGGGCGAGGTGCCACACCCACTTACTAAATAACTATTAAAAGTAGTATATCTCGGAAATTGGTAATATTAGAGTCCTCAAATTTTGCACGAACAACTTTGACACCTATACGAACATTCTGTAAAAAAATAGGTGAACTAGCAATACCAAATGCCTTAAATTTAGGAAACTATTACAGTTACATTTCCCAAATTTTGTACAATAAACTTAAGTGTCAATGTGAAAAATGGGCGGAAAAGAAATAGTGGGCGTGTCATCTCTCATATAAAGTTAATACCAAAATTTTTATATCTGGGAAACTATAAAAGTTAGAGAGCTCAAATTTTGTACGACTAGCATTAGCTTCAATATGAATATTTTGGACAAGATTTGGTACACTAGCAATAGTGGGCGTGGCACCTCCCATATAAAGAAAATATTAAATTATCATATCTGAGAAAATATAACAGTTAGAGTTCTAAAATTTTGTCGGAGCCACTTTGGTATCAATATTAATATTTAAGAAAAATATGGGCGGACTAGAAGTAGGGGGCATGGTACCTCCCATATGAATTAAATGCAAAATTTCGTATATCTGGGAAACTATTTGGATTTTTGAAATTTTGCACAAATTTTGACATCCATTTGTCTAACAAATTAGCAGATTATGGGGGTATGGTCCCTCCCATAAAAATTAAATACAAAAATTAGTATATTTTTTTAATCATTTAATTACTATGTATTTCATTTCGGGGGGTGGCGAAGCATACCGGGTATTAGCTAGTATTTAATAAAAATAAAAATATTCATCATCAATATATGTATTAGGCAATATTTTTTTTTTTTTTATTCATTCTTCATTTACATAACCGAGCCCATTGGGGCCTTATATGGTTAATCAAAGCTACTAAAAATAATAACAATTTCAATAAAAAGTAAAAAATAAAATAAAGTAAATGTAAATAACAAAAATAAATAATTATTAACTAACATTAATAATAAATAATGGTAACAATTTGTATTAAAATGAGATCAATCATTATCTAATATAACCATAATGAAAGCTGGAGCATTAAAAATTAAAAAAAAAAATTTTCTTAGTTCAAGTGGCAAGGAATTCCAAATCCTTGAGACTCGTACCTGAAATGATTTACCAAATGTATTCAATAGTCTAATAGGAAAAATTATCTGTGGATTTCTCGTGGAGCGGGAAAAAATGAAATTTGTTCACAATATATCCCGGGCAACCTCTTAAGACAGATTTATAAAAAAATAGTAAGAGCCTAATATTGATAAAGTTAACAAAAGACGATCCAAGAAAGCTAAGTATATGTTGAGATATATGATCTCACCTTTTCAAACTAAAAAAATGTAACGCATAATTCTGTTAAATATGAGTCTATATTTCCCCAGTGTGTAACACCCAGCACTAGAAATAACTTCAGTGCAATATAATATATGCGGCATCAGTATAGCCGTAGCAACCCTTCTCTTTATATCATAGGGTAAATAAATATTTAACGAGTATAATCTCTTCAACAGAAAAGACACACGGGAAGATAAAAAATCAATATGTGGTGAAAAAAATAATAAATTGTCCATTATAAGACCAAGACATTTCATCTTACTAACAAATTCTACAGGAACATTATCAATCTGAATCTTAACGTTACTAGTATCAAACCCAAACCCCATCAACTTCGTTTTGTTAGGATTCTCACAGAAACCATTGTCTGAAGCCCATGATATAACTCTGGTTATGACATAATTTACAACATTTTCCAAAACATCTAAAAAATCAGCATCAGAATAAAAAGCAAACTGTACATCATCTGCATAGACAAAAGGAAAACAAGAAATTCCATCAACTTCAAGCAAAAGGTCATTGATGTAAAGCATAAATAATAGGGGTCCAATAACCGATCCCTGTGGAACACCACTAATGATCCGTTTGATTCGCGACTCGGATGTACCCACCGATACATATTGGTATCTATCACTGAGGTAAGATCGAATCAAACTACACGAGGAATAGGAAAAACCAAAATTATATAGCAGTTTATGAAGTAATCTGGAGTGCAATACCCTGTCAAAAGTTTTTGAAAAATCTACTGAAAGTAAAACCACATTCTTACGACTGTCTAACAACTGCCTGATTGAATCTGTCAAAGAAATAAGTAAGGAGGTGGTCTATGTCCCCTCCGAAAAACCGATTGAGAGAGGTGAATCAGACAACCATGATCAAGATACTCAATCATTTGGTCTTTAAGGATATGTTCAACAACCTTGGAAAGTACAGCAAGTATAGAAATGGGACGTAAATTGTCAAACTCACTAGATTGACCTTGCTTCCTTATAGGAACAACCCTAGCTATTTTCCACTTATAAGGAAAACAGGAAGTAGTGATAATTGTGTTAAAAAGATGGAGCAAATGTGAGGAAATAAAAGGAAAAATCAACTTAATGAACTCCACAGGTAAAGCATCATTACCCATAGCATTGGATTTTATCTTAAGCAATGCATCATACAAAACATTAGTATTAATACATGAAAAGGAAAAACCCATATTATGAATAACGTCGCTATACCGACTATTGTCAAAATCATAAGTATTATAATCCTGTATCTGACAAGAAGCGAAATATTCATTCAGGTTATCCGGATTACACATCGTCAAATGTTCCCGAGTTTCAAGACATTCATTCTTCTTTCAAAATTTCCACATAGTCTCAGGATCAGAATCCTGAAAAAAAATGTGCATGTTCCCGCATTCTCAACTTCCTAATAACTTTTTTAACTCTGTTCCTATGAACACAAAAAACCTTCCAATTAAGTGGTGTCCTACACTGCATGTAATGCCTATACGCCAAATCCCTCAAAGATTTCTGATAATGAATCTCTCTATTATTAAACCAATCCTCCTTTCTTTCGCCTACCCTTTTCGAACCACTGGCACTAGATCGTGCAGGAAAACAATATTTGACATGACAATTTCGAGTTGCAAATTAACATCATTAGTTAAATAAATACCACTAAAATCACAATCTTGTACAGCAGTCGCCAAGTCTTCAGATTTCAATGCACTATAATCTGGGTACGATACAAAACATGGAGAAGATGATATCGGAATGTAAATGGCCATAAAAATTAGGGAATGGTGAGAAACACCAGGACACTGCATTTGCCCTGAAGTGCAAATTGATATTGTATCACTCAAAAGAAAGAAATCAATCAATGATGTTGTGTTGCAGCCAGCATTAAAATGTGTCGGGATGGAATTATGATGGTAAGTCAAATCATGTCGCATACACATTGAACGCACCGGGGTAGAATCAATCGGACAAAACAAGTTCTTATTAAAATCACCTACTACAATAATATTTGTGTACCTAACCAACAAATCACCAACAGAATTTTCAAAAGTTCCCAAATCACCATCTGGCAGATAACAAACTCCAATCAGCAATTTAGTGTCCTGAACAGAGATCTCAATGAATAACGCTTCACAAACATCTCCTACTTCAGACAAAAATACTGTACGAAATTTGAATCTGTCAGATATTAGCAATGCTACACCACCACCCCTTCTCCCATCTTGTCTATCATGCCTACATAAATGATAACCAGGTATATTCACTGCTTGCGATAAAACATATGACTTGAGCCAAGTTTCACTAAACCCAACAATATCTAAATGATTCCCCTCCAAAATATGTCTTATCTCATCAAGTTTTCCAGAACTTGTAGATGCACAAAAACTAGTTACATTCCAATGTCCAATTTTTAAGAAACTGTGAAAATTATTAAGGCTGTTGCAAATGAATGAATTATCACTGCAAATAGGCCCTAAATTAATAGCATTCATTATGGTGTAAATAAGTTTAAAAAAATATAAATGTATGATAAAATAATAAATGAAAATAATATATGTAATTTTATATTTAATTTTTAAGTAATAACCCAAAAATCTTCTTTGTTGGACAATTTGTTTAGATTTTAGTGCCTCCTGTAAAGTTATGAAGTGATGTTACTTTGTTTTGCATTTTCGGTGACGATATAATAAAAATCCATTTTTATTTTTTTTCATTCCAGAATCTAGAAAATTTTTGTTTTATAGTAATATGTACTGTATTTTCTAAAGAAATGAAGAAAAACGTAAAGTACAAATATCGAAAATCAAATAATTTATGTCTTGTATTTAAATATTTTTAATTAAACCCTAATGAGTATATTCTAATACATATTTCGATTTTATTTCGAATCTGTCGTTCAGAGGAAAAAAGTATATTTTCTTTAAAAAAAGTGTTCACTTTTGTTTCATAGTATATTTAAATTGCAAATATTTATGTCTATTATTTGAAGCAATATAATTTCAAATGTTAATTAAAATCGGTTATATTTTTGTTATCTACAAATATTCTAAACGCAAACCATTGATAAAGAAAAACTCAACCACTATTTATCAAAAAAACATGAAATGTTGGATAATCTTCATAAAATATGCAAAAAACATACACTCTGGAGCAAAACTGAACACTTTTTTTTATAACAATTTACTTTTTAGGCATTATCTTCTTAACGACTGATCCGAAATAAAATAAAAATAGTAGAATATACTAAATATTTG
This sequence comes from Protophormia terraenovae, assembly GCA_951394005.1. Lineage (NCBI taxonomy): Eukaryota > Metazoa > Arthropoda > Insecta > Diptera > Calliphoridae > Protophormia > Protophormia terraenovae. The sequence goes on along the minus strand of OX596076.1, from coordinate 20,008,506 downwards.
AATATTTGATGGATGATGTGTATACTTTGGGCTGATATAAGAAGTAATGAAATTTATAAAATATGAAAGTGCTTACTTTTGCACCACTTACAAATTTTTGTTAATAACCACGAATATCTCTGGTATTTAAATTTGCGAATGAATTAACATAAAAATGTATAATTCAGCTAAGATCAGCAGTAAACAATTTAACTTCTTAGGATTATGTTAAGAATATCTAAATATCAAATAGGCTGATTAAGTCCAGATCTCAAAAAAAAATATATATATATATATATGTTTCAAGATTGATTTCCCCAGAAAAATTTGCCAAAATACGAAACTATCTCAAAAAACAAAACTAAAGAGACGAGAAAAAATGCAGGAATATTTAAAGATTAAGAAACAGAGACGCTGAACAAATTTAAAGATTACTAACATCGGGGAAAATTAAATCCCCAAAAAATCCTATTTAAATTAATAACTAGGAACATTTTCTGGTACAATTCGCTCAAATTTTACCAGTTTCTGAGAATATGTTGAAAACCTTGGATTACAGAATAGTACTAATCCCAAACTTAAGTCTAAACACAAGTCCTTACTTATTTAAACTTGTTGAAAACTCTCTTAAAACATGAAAGAGGCATCCGTAAAAAACCCAAACTCATTTAAAAATATGTGAATTGCATTAAAAATTAAATTGGAGTGCGTTGATGAAATTATTTTTAGTCATTGTAAAACATTTTTGAAAACTATGAGACATCATATTATGATTTTAATTGGCAAAAATAAAAGCATGGCCTTTTTAAAGGAAATATTTTTTAATTTTTTCTTAGATGGAGCAAAACTAATTACTTTTATATTTTAACAATATATTTATTTTTTGCAGTAACTAAATTAATTTTAACAAATTTTAAATTGTATTACTTTACACGTTAAGAATATAGAGCCTAAAAAATTAAATAGTAGTTTTCAAATCAATCCTATCATTAAGTTTTTAACAGTTTCAAACGTGAAAACGTGCATATTTTAAATGTCAATTAATTTCTATTCATTATTAACTTTTCACAATAATGAACAAGATTTTAAATCTCTTACTAAATTTTACGAGTTAAATTTTTCCAAAATGTTTATTACATTTTTTTTTTTTTTTTTTTTTGTAATTTTTTATTTTTGTTTTTTATTACTTACCTCATTAACATTCATATTACTTTGAGTGCCAGAGCCGGTTTGCCAAATAACCAAAGGGAAATGATCATCATAAAGCTTTCCTGAGATTACATCATCAGCAGCCTTTGAAATGGCTTCACTAATTTTGGGATCCAAACCGAATTCTTTGTTAACTTCAGCTGCAGCCTTCTTCAAAATACCCATAGCTTGAACAACAGGTTTGGGCATACGTTCGGTGGGACCACCAATGGGGAAATTAATTTGGGAACGCATGGTTTGGGCTCCATAGTATTTATCAGCTGGTACCTTTAATTCACCAAAGGTATCAGTTTCAATGCGATAGTCAGCACAAGCCTTAAAAAAAAGAAAAACAAAAAAAAAAAGAAGGTATTTGTAAACACAATTAAAAATATTAATTATATAAAAATCTATAATTAGCTAAAAATTTTAATCATTTAAAAATCTCACCATTTCTTGAGGTCGTTTTGTACAAAACTAAACAAGTTTATTAAAATATAAAGCGAATAACTGACTGTTTGTTTTGCTACTGAATAGTCAACGAAATCGAGTAAAATTTGTTTTTTATTTTTTTAACTCAAGAGATAACATTGTTATTGTTGGTGTTATTATTTTATTGTTGTTTTTATGTTCATATCATATTTTAAATATGTAGAGGTTGATTTTTGTAGCTAATGTACTCGTAGGATTATCATGTGAGATTTGTTGTTATTTGCTAAAATATACATAAAAGTGAGCGCCTATTTTTATTTAGAGCGTAATTTCATAAAGAAATTCTCATTTAACAAAAAAAAAAACCGGTCAAATTGATTTTAAAAATTAAAGTGCTAAATATGTGTTTTTATGTACATAATAATAATCGTGCTATTATTTTGATTTTATTACTAAGCTGCATTTAGCACTGATATAGTGAAAATTGAAACTGAAGTGCTATTAGTGTAAATTCATTTGTCAAGCATTCAACCGTAACAATAATATTAACCCTATGAGGTGACAATTTTTTTACTTTTTTTAATTAAATAATTTTATAAAAAAAATATTTATATATATATTATCCAATTATCCAACAAAAAATAATAAAAGTCATTGTTTACAAACGACATCTTAATCACACCAAAAGTAACTAATGCATATTCTCAGCTCTTCTAGTAGTTATTTTTAAACATCGTTAAATTAAATGCCGTAATAAATTAAATTCCTTACTTTGCAAAAAATAATGAAAGTCAATCTTTACAAATGCATTTTAATCACATCAAAGGTATATAATAAATATTTTCAATTATTTTAATATATTAACACTTATTGCACGGAAAATATATCGCTGAGAACACTAGAAGAAATCGATATCTCTCTCAATAATTTTGAAAAAAAAAAAAAAAAATGTAAAACTTGATGCTGAACATGCAACCCTCCCGACAAAACAGATATAGTAGAATTTGTTCTGTGGATGTCGAAAGGCTATTGACTGAAAGAGTTCGAAGAGAATAGCAACTACATAGATCCCTCAACTCAAATCGAAGCTAAGAGAATGCCAAAAACGCCTTAATAAGCTACTAGAGCATCGAAAAACTGAATCACTGTATAAATATTTAGAAAAACCATATTCGAATTACTCACTATGGAGAGCTACGAATACAAATGGAGGCTGGACAAGAAATGATAGCGAAAAGGGAGATCTGTTTGTTAGTCATCTAAAGAACGTGTTTTCCGAAAATTTATCAGATGACATAATGTAGTTGCCACCTGTTGTAATCCGTTTTAGAGAAGTTGAACCCCTTTGTTTTGAGATTCGAGAGATCGACAAGGCTATTGTTGGTTTAAACTCCAAAAAAGCACCTGGTATCGACAAAATTATTCACCCCTATCGTGAATAACAAGTGGAATTTTTGTTCCCATGAAATTTTTATTCCCCTAGAAGGGAAAAATGCTATCGTGAAGAAATTTTCCCGCTATCAGTTCTCAGTGAATGAAAAAAGGAAGTAAATTAAAATAAAAATCAAAATAAAGTTTTTTTTAAAAAAATATACACGTATTTACTAATATTTTAAAGTGGAAAAAAACAAAGCAAGATATTTAGAATTGGAGTGATAGTTTTATTGCAACTTTAGTTTATTGTACTATTTAACTTTTATTTAGCAAAATAATTCGTCTAATTTTTGGAAACCCAACAAAAAATTAGTAACAAATTAAAGTGTATGTATGGTGTACATTATGATTAGAACTGGAACAATAATTTTATTTTATGTTGAGCAATATATCAGTTTGTGTCTTATTAACTGATAGTGCCCTTAAAATAACTTTAATATCCGAATTATAAGAGGATCTACTTACATTTTCTGTTCTGTTCCCCAGCAAAAATAAAGTGAAAAAATTAAAGGGAAAAGTGAAAAAACTCGGGCGAAAAAATCACGATTAGGGGAATTTTATTTTTAGCATGAAATTATTCACGGGGAATTTGTTCACGATTGCAAATTTAGGGAAAGGGAAAACATTTCGAGGGAAAAAGTATTCATGATAAGGGTGATTAACAAGATGCTTTTTGAGCTACCCCAGATATCAATAAGAATAATACTTTTTATTTGTATATTACGTCTTGAATATTATCCACCAGAATGGCAGGTCTCATTCGTTACAATGATACCTAGTCCCGGAATAGATCGCACTAAAGTAGAATCGTAGAAACCCATTAGAAGCTATTAATGAATAAGTTGAAATCGATAGTGAATCGTTTAGATTTTATTCCAACACATCAATTTTGTTTTAGAGAAAAACTTAGCATCATAGAACAAACTCACAACAGGCCTTTAAATATTATATCTAAGACGTTTGAAGAAAATAAATATTTTTCTGCTCTCTTCATTGACGTTTCTCAAGCGTATTTTTAACATTGTTATTAAAATTTCCCTATTAAAATACTTCTTTCATTAATTTTTTTCCTTGGCTTAACATTTAGTCACGAATAGATGAACCTTAGACAAATATCTTAAACAAAATTATTTCTTTAGAATTCTTTAAATTTTATTTTCTTCCTTTATTATTAATTGAAAATAATAATAATAATAATAATAATGATATTATAATTATTCCACAGTGGTTCCAAAACTTTTTTTCGTTCGACATTGTGGGACCGGTCGTAAATCTAAATTTTAACGTTTTCGGGCCATGATCAAAAACATTCTTTAAAACAAATGTAGAATCACAATAAAATTTTATTCCATTAGTGTCAGAACTAGTGTCTTGTTCTAAGAATGTTATAGAATCCGAAGTGTTTCCGATTGGTCCAGTTCTAAAAGTAATGATTTTTTTCTGGGATTTATTTATTTTTCGAAACACTCCTCACGTTTTTCAAAAACTTTACGGTACGTTGCTTGTATAGTGTATATTTGTGTCTTTTAATATAGCGGACATACAGATACCCATTGTATTAATATACACGTATATAATTAAACAAGCTTTAAACAAAGAAGAGCATTTCTTTGAAAACGTTTTAATTAAATTATTAATCTGAATTCTAAAATGATTTCAAATACTTTTATAATAAAAAAAAATTACTCAAAATCGAAGTATTCTAACAAATTAAATTCAAATTTTACATAGAAAAATTTTAAATTCAATTTCAATTACGAATAATACATATTAAATTACTAATTTAAATTAATTGTATATTCAATTATTAAAATTATTAGTTATTTATATTTAATTAAGTTATTAATTAATACAAATAGAAAAATAATTGAAAGCCGATAAATTGTTTAATTTTTAGTAACAAATATTAGAAAATTAGAATTTTGATAAATTTAATAATTGATAGAATTACAAAAGTAATTTGAATAGATTTATCTTTGATAAGTCGTTTAACAAACCATATTTTTTCTGAGTTATAATTTAATTGTTTGACATTGTTTCCATTCTTTTAATTAGTTTAATACATATTTATTTCGATATTAAATGCAAAACCTTTTGTTTGTAAAAATTAATACAAAAATATGGTTTTTGACATAATTTCTATTTATAGCAATACGAAAGTATTCATTAAGCCCAAATTACAATAGCGCGTAGTCAGCAACAGTATCAGCAAAAATTATCAGCTGATCACTGTCAGAACAACAGCCGTTAAGCCCAAATTACAATTTCGCGTAGTCAGCAGCAGTGTGTGCTGACATAATCAGCTGATAATGTAGAAAGCACTATTTGTTATGGTGTTGATTACATTTGGTCAGCAACAGTTTGCAGTGCTGTTTCATTTAGCCCTGTTTCTAAATTCACTGCGCTACTTTCAGATTGAGAGCGAGACAAAGAGAGTGAGCAAATAAATGAGAGGCAAAAATACACAAGTAGAATAAAGTAAGATGGTGGTTGTAAATTGTGGCTGCCTACGATGAATTGTAATTATAACGGCAGCAACATGTTGCACTGACAGTGAACAACTGATAATTTTTGCTGATACTGTTGCTGACTACGCGCTATTGTAATTTGGGCTTTATAATTACAATTCAGCGTAGGCAGCCGCAATTTATAACCACCATCTAGCTTTGTTCTACTTGTGTATTTTAGCCTCTCATTTATTTGCTCACTCTCTTCGTATCGCTCTCAATCAGAATGCAGCGCAGTGAATTTAGAAACAGGGCTAAATGAAATAGCACTGCAAACTGCTGCTGACTAAATGTAATCAACACCATAACAAAGAGTGCATTCTAAATAATCAGCTGATTATGGCAGCACACACTGCTGCTGACTACGCGCTATTGTAATTTGGGCTTTATGCTTTGCGTACTGAATTCTTTTATTTTGACATACATACATATGTACATTTCCCCTTTAATTGATATAAATAACAATAATCTGCAATTCAGACAAAAATTTTACGTTTGTCTTAATATTTTTCATGTATAGACTCGACGTAAGTTTCGAATAATTTGTATCCAGATAAATATCAAAATATTTTATGTTAGGTGAGGACCACGAGTAACGCTGCAATAAAACTGCCAAATTCAGTCAACATTAGATACATTTTTATACTAAGAATTTGATGTTTGTTATCAGAATATTAGTTCAAATTATTTAAAGTTGTTTTTGTTTTAATATAAACTTGTTTAGTATTGTTGTTGGCACCATGTAGTAAAAGTGGGAGCAACTCTTGTGTAATAAATTTCCGACTGGGTATTTTTATATATTCGATTACAGCTGTTGCCAGCATTAAAAGCCGGTTACATACACATATATAAAATAAAATATTCTATATACATATGTATGTATGTCATAACTGAATTTTACAACAAATTGCAATGTTTACAAAAAACTTCACAGTTTATCATAACATAACCTTTTTTCATGTACATTTTACACTCTCCCGAAAATTCACAATTCAGCACGATATTTATTTCATATCTATCCTAACAACTTATTTGTATACTTCTATAAAGGTATTTTTAGCATTTTTATCCAACTTTTTATCATTTGACTAATTTTTTTAGCCAAAAATTCTAACAATTACATAATCCTTGTACCAATCGAAATGCAAAATTTTCTTTGTTCCAGACAACTTACCATAGCGGATGTATTAATCCAGCGTGTTTTGTTCAATTGTTGAACACCGCGCAGCGAAGAACGTTGTACAATTTGGAATAACATATTATTGCCTTTTTTAAACACTAATTTTCCGATTTTTTTTTGTGTTTTTCCTAATCGCCGCTGCAGTGGAATTATCTACTACCAAAGATCTGTGCCAAACAATTTGAGCGGCGGCGTCGGCTTTTGGACAAATTATCAGCGGCGGCTTAAAAGCGGTCGAAAAATAAACGCGAAAAATATTTTTTGTATTTGTATCGTATATAGGGTTTCGTTCCTGGGGAGCGTCGGAAAATATTTCCGGGAAAAGGTGTTTTTCCTTTTCTCTTTTTTCTGGAATTAAAAAGTACTAAAAAAAATTCATATTTTTACCCATTTAATTTTACTTTTTTCATATTTTGGTATCACTAAAAATTTTAAATATTTCATATATTTTTATAAATATAAAATTAAATGTTGTTATACCTAACGTGACCAAACAGAAAATACTAGGCGTAATATTTGAAAGTAACTATCGTTGGAACGAACACATATCTTTTCTAAGTGGGGTTTTTCACTATGATTGTCCAGTCATGATGTTTTCTTTTATTTTCCTTTAAACAGTCTTTGTAAAATCTCGTACGTTTTGACGATGACTTTGGGCATGTTTGTTTGTGAAGATTTTTTACTGTCTTCTTTATTTATACCATTCATATACATCAGGGATGCAAAAGGTGGTGTTAAATGTATATGTTAGCTGTTATGAAACTTCCAACCCTGGTAAACATAAATGACAAATGCTTAAATTTTTGCGCTATTTTAAAAAACACAGTACAAGTATATTAATTAAACGTTTTTTTCAAGGATTTTAATAAACAAGGTATAAATATATTTACACAATAAAAAATACGGAGGAAGTTTATATTACATTAAACGTATATTTCAATTATAGAAATGTCTGAAATCAAAAGTAGAGAAGATTTAGTTGAAGACTTGTTGGAAGTGACTCAATTAGCTATTGAAGTTGGAAATTTAGAAGACGATGACGATGTAGAAGTTGTTTTAGGTTTACTGAGCTGCTCCGAAAGTGCAAATAATTTACCAAATAAAAGGCAAAGAACGGACTGGGTAAAACCTTGGCGAGAAGATCGTTTAGAAAGGGGATCTTTTTCATTTTTAATGGACGAGCTTTCGAGCGATACCTCATCATTTTTTAATTATTTAAGAATGGATGCAAAAACATTCTACTATATACTTGGGAAAATAGGAAATGATATTGTGAAGCAGGACACACTAATGAGAAAATCTATTTCTCCAGCGGAAAAACTATGTGCCACATTGCGCTATCTTGCTACTGGCGAAACACTTAAAAGTACAAATTATCAGACAAGGCTATCTGAAACTTTCCTATGTACTGAAATTCCGAAAGTGTGTGAAGCAATTTGGAAAAATTTAAAAAAAGAATATTTAAAGGTTTTTTGTTTTTTTTTTTTTTATTATAACTTTGTTTTGTTTGTATCAGTGTTGCCGTTATTCTATTTATCAATAGAATTTTATTTAAGAAAAAAAGTATTTTTTTCTTCAATAAATATTTCATTTTACTAAGCCTATTAATTACATTAATTAATTAATTCTTGTTAATAATATAAATAAATGATATAAATTACTTATAAAACAAAATTTATTATAAACTTATTTCTTAATTTAAATGATAAAATAAAAATTATTTTCTTTCATATTTGAGATGAAAGTATTTTTGCTTCAATAACTATTTCCTTCTATTACGTATATAAATTATTATAAGAAATAAAATGAAAAATTTCTTATTTTTAATTAAAAATAAAAATGTTACTTGTTTAAATTTGTGCATCGCAAAATTTTAATATGGTAACACTGATACGTGTTTATGTACCATAGCGACGATCTATACACTCTGAAAAGCGAAAATAAATAAAGCAACATAAGAAAAGTGCGAATGCTGTAAATAAGAAACATAAAAAAACACACACGAAATCACGATTCGTGCTTGTTTTCTTACCCCTCTTGCTTCTTTACACCTCTTGCCTACAAACTAAAACCATCAGACGCAAAAACATCATCGTCAAAATTGCCCCTAAAAAAATCCCTCCAACCCAGAGCAAACTTTTTAAGGTATCTTGCAACCAGAAGTTACACACATATAAATACACTTACATATTTGGTAAAAACACTAATTTTAAGTAAAATTGAATACGCATTATTTCTTTATGGCAATTCCGCCAAGAGTACTTTAAACAACATTAAAACAACTTACCATCAAACAATTAGATCCAGCACTTATGCCTTTCGTACAACACCAATAGAAATTTTGTTAATTGAATCGGGTCTACCATCAATAGAGCAAAACATTTTTGAAATCAAAAACCGACTACTTCCTAAATTATTATCACATAACAATTCAATAGTAGATGGCGATGTAAATAAAGTAATAACTTCAAGAAAAATTCCTAGACTTCAATCCACTATATATCAATGTATTTACAATAACATACTAAACTATAAACAAAAAATAACTTCGTTCCATATAAAACATCCTATTTACAAATATAATAATAATTCATGCGATATATCTTTTTCTGCATATAAAAAACAAAATACCTCTAATGATGTTTTTAAACAACTATTTTATCAATATATTTCATCGTATAACCAAACTGAATGGCAATATTTATTTACAGATGCATCGAAAGACAAATTTATCACTGCAAATGCTGTAGTCGATAACAATGGCAACATACTGTCTACAAAAACACTTTTAGATATATCGTCAATTTTTACTGCAGAAGCAGCTGGTATTTTACAAGCAATATACATTGCTAGCAAGCATACAATTAAAACACTAATTTTCTCAGACAGTTTATCAGTAATTTCTGCTATACAAAATACAAGTAACACCAACTGGATATCAATAAATAAAATTCGGGATTTACTTATTGACTACAATAATAAAATTAAGGTTTTTTGGATTCCTGGACATGCTGAAATATATGGAAATAAATATGCCGACTCTGCAGCAAAACATACGTGCATAGCACCTATATATAGAGATGAATTGATTGAAAAATTTGATCTTCGAAAAACTTTAATTAACAAACTTCGCCTACAATAAATAAATGAAATGAAGAACTTTCAACATCCACATTATAACCAGATTAATTCAAATATCGAAGTACCAATATACCCAACAGATGTCAATAAAAATAAAATAAAAGCTCTTAAGGGTGCATTTACAAGAATAAAATAAAAGTAATATAAAAGCTTCATAAGAACAATTTTTTTAAGTATTTTGTAATTTCTTGTACAAAAAAAAAAAAAAAAAAAAAAATATGGAAATAATTTGTCTAAATAGCCGGCCTTTGGCCGGACGGAAGCGTTTTTAACTCTGTGGTATGTCCAAAAGCGGCTTCTCTAACGTAATTCTTAATCATTGTGCTAACCCAATTTCAAATCACCAGTAAAAATTTAAAACCAATGCAAAGTCCAAACTGCATATGCTAAAAAGTGTTCCTATTAAAATATTGCATTAATTTTTATTTTTGTAGGATTTATTAAATAATCGCCAAAAATGTAAATTTATTATTCCTCCACAAAATGTTATTTTTATGGGCAATGTTTTCTTTTTTATTCAGAAGCAAGGAATATCTCCTTTGTGGCAGCTTCACGCAAAATCTATAAAACTTAACTTTTAATAATTTTTTATTAAAAAATTAATATTAAAATAAAATTTATTTAATTTAAATAACACAAATTTCAAAATTAATTTGTTGTGATTTGACAAGAAACATATTGAACAGAAACAAAAATGGAAAATGAAAACGATCGAAATTCATCACAACATAATAGATTTAAGAATACGATTTACTTTTGAAATTGATCGAATTTCATCCCATACCTGAATGTAATTATCGGTCGTAATTTTTAAATTTGTATGTCATAAGTGGGTGCTTAAAATAAGCTATGAGATAAAAATATTGGATTTTTTCTTTCCATATCTGGTTCATAATGGTTCTATATTAACCTAGAAATCTTCCTCTTTCTTATGATACCAAATTTTATTTTTAATTCCAGTCTGTTACTTTGTCATTTAGATTTAAAAATAAAATTGTATAATGCATAATTTAAGCTGTGAGCCACTGTATATTAGTGCCACTCAAGAGTCTTGCAATTTGTTATTCACTTTAAAAAGGAAGAGGAATAACGACACATGTCTTCAAGATTATCACACGTTACGCTGTAGAATACATTTCATTTCTCTCCGGAGTCAGTAACAACTTTAGCGTGTTCATCATAAATCGTCGATGGTTATATGAATTATTTTTTCATCCATATTATGGACGCATTCACTCAATCTTTTTGTATAATAAAAATTCAACATTAATCTCACGCCAAGAAGCTACTATAGGAAATTACATATACAGCGAAAGCTTCCATAGGCTGTGATTTTGTCCGTTATCAGGAGATGTCCGTCTATGGGATATGGTTCATCATAGTTTTTAATAAGAGGTAATTCAGTAGCATAGGTACTGGTATATTTTTATTTCAACATCCAAGATTGATTGTAATGAATTACCTTATAGATAAAAATATTCTTATATATACATATTAAAATGCAAAAGACCGTAACGTGACGTAAAAATCAAATTTCAAATTAATGAATTATTTGATTTATTCAACAATTTGATTAAATATATTTATGATTAATCAATTAATCAGGAATTTAAATAGTTAAAATCGTGAATAATTAAATAATTTTAAATTTATTTGACTTTCTTTTTTATGTTTTTAATTTTCATTATAATATGAAAAACTGCATGCAAAGTCGTTTGAAAATATAAAATGTGGGTCGTTTAATCACCAAATAACATATATTATATATTTAGCATTTGTTTAATTGTAAACTAAATTTGAGAACATTGAATAATATTATTCAAATTTGATTAATCAAAATTAAAAGTAATTAATCAGAATTTATATTAATTAGAATTGTTGATTAATCGATTAACTGATTAATATGTGTATAGATTAAATAAAATTTTGTATAACCGATTAATCGCACATCCATAGTATTGACAAAAGTCAAATGATAGTAACATTAATTTCAAAAACAGTCATAAAATTTGTTCCATTTAAGAAAAATGTTATTTGAAAAGTGTTTTATTATTTATCTATTTTTGCATCATTAAGGGAAATTTTAAAGCAAAAAAAAAAAAAAAATAATAAAAATAGTGGTTTCTCTTTTATTTTGCTTCAGCGGCAATAGACGTTATGCATTTTCTTTAGACATTATTTGGAATAAATTATGATTTTATGAAATAATAGCTACAGTTTGCTTCTCTCCATTTTCATTCCATTTTTCTAAAATTTCAAAATTTAGTTCGTGCGCAAAAAAAAAAAAAATCATCTCTTAACTGGAGAGAATGGGACCAATTTTTTTTTAATAATTTATAGCACGTACATCATTTTCGTTACTCATTTTGGTCAAACTCCCAACAAATCAACAGTTTGTCTTCAAGAATAATAAATGACATATTTTCAATGATAAAATAATTTTAAAAATTGCTTCGGAAAAAAGTTATGAAGCAAAACGTGTGTTAAGATTAAAAAATATGAACTAAATACATACTAACCCAATTCACAAAGTATATTATTTTAGTTATTGTGTTATATATTATTTAATATTATGTTCGGACACATATGTTTTTTACTACACTATTTTTAAGTTAAAATAAAAACTTTCTATATGATATTATGAAAACAACAATTTAAAATGAGGTTTATGAATTCAGTTTCAGAAAAGAACAATTGAGAATGAGATATTCCAATTCAAAATTTGAAAATATCATTTTAGTTTATGATTTTTTTATTATAATTCAGAAAAGAACATATTAAAATAATATTTCTCTTTTAATTCCAGAATATAACAATTGAAATTTACATTTTTCATATAAATTTCAGAATTGACCAATTAAAAGTGAAACTTTTTATTTAGATTTGAAAAAAAAATTACTTGAAAATTAGGTTTTCAATTAATAATTTTGAAAATAACAACTTAAATTGGAATTTTTATTTAAATTTTCGAAAAAAACAATTTATAAGAAGATTTTTCCATTTAAAATTCAGAAAAATATTGAAATTTTGAAAAAACTTACTTAAATTCAGAACTTCAACTGAAATAATATATAGAATGAAATTTGCATTAGGAATAATTTTTCCAGATGGATTTGAAACAATTTCTTAATTTTATTTGCTTAAAGGTCACATAAATTAAGTTGATCTAACATTATTTCATCATTTAAATCACTCTTATTCAATGTTCTAAATTTTAATGAATTATTCTAAATTTCAATTGTTGTTCTTGAAATTCAAAATATATAACTGAATTTCATTTGTAGTCTTCTGAATTTAAAACGTAAAATTTAATTATAAATTGATCTTTTGTGAATTTAAAATATAAAAACTTATTTTAAATTGTACTTTTCTGAAATAGAAATTGTAATTTTAAATAATTGTTTTCTGAAATATTAATGAAATATAAAAATTTCAACAGTTCTTTTCTAAAATTTAAATAAAAAATCTAATTTTCAATTTTTATTTTCAAAAATTTCAGAACACTTTTTTTCTAAAATTTAAATGAAAAACTAAAAATTTTATTTTCAAAAATTTTAATGAAAAATCTAATTTTCCAATGATCTTTTTTAAAATTTAAATTTATTTTCAATTGATTTTTAAAAAATACCATTAAAAGTGGTGTAGTTCTTTAAAAAAGTAAATAAGTTTATACATCACTGCTCACATATAATTTTATATGCCAAAATATTTTCATAAATTGTTGATTTAAATAAAAATTTTACACACATATACTTTCTAATTCCAAAAATAAATTGTTTAAACAAATAATAAATGTGAACAAATATAAATTTAATTTTTAATTCACCCAGGAAATATTGTATTAGTTCTACAACTAGTTCTAAAACACATAAAAATAGCCTGTACTTGTTCTACTTTGGCTACGACCAATGATTTTTGTTTGAAATTGTCACCTCCAGAACTAGTTCTGTGGAAGTGTTACCTAGCCAGTACCCATTCTATGGAACGGTTCGAGAACTAGTTCCTTAATCAATAATTTTTGTTCAAAATTGTCACATTCAGAACTAGTGCCATAGAAGAGTTAGGGAAAGGTTTCAGAATCTGTTTTTATTTTTATTTTGTATTCTAATGGGCTATTTTCTAAAGTCCACTTTTGAAATCAATTGAATTTTGTAAATATATACATATATATATATATATATATATATATATATATATATATATATATATATATATATATATATATATATATATATATATATATATATATATATATATATATATATATATATATATATATTTAATTTTTGAAATTTTTATACAAGTTTTTTAAACAGTTCTAGGAAGTTCTCAGAAGTGATGTAGTAGTCATACAGAATTAGTTCTTAAACTAATTCTCTAAAACATTTTTCAAAACGAATTTAGAATCAGAATAAGGTTCTATTTTTATTTAAATTGTTGATTTAAATAAAAATTTTACACACATATACTTTCTAATTCCAAAAATAAAATGTTTAAACAAATAATAAATGTGAACAAATATAAATTTAATTTTTAATTCACCCAGGAAATATTGTATTAGTTCTACAACTAGTTCTAAAACACATAAAAATAGCCTGTACTTGTTCTACTTTGGCTACGACCAATGATTTTTGTTTGAAATTGTCACCTCCAGAACTAGTTCTGTGGAAGTGTTACCTAGCCAGTACCCATTCTATGGAACGGTTCGAGAACTAGTTCCTTAATCAATAATTTTTGTTCAAAATTGTCACATTCAGAACTAGTGCCATAGAAGAGTTAGGGAAAGGTTTCAGAATCTGTTTTTATTTTTATTTTGTATTCTAATGGGATATTTTGTAAAGTCCACTTTTGAAATCAATTGAATTTTGTAAATATATACATATTTTTTTAATTTTTGAAATTTTTTATACAAGTTTTTTAAACAGTTCTAGGAAGTTCTCAGAAGTGATGTAGTAGTCATACAGAATTAGTTCTTAAGCACTAGTTCTCTAAAACATTTTTCAAAACGAATTTAGAATCAGAATAAGGTTCTACTCCATTGGTGTCAGAATTGGTTGTGATACCACTAATTCTGAGGATCTTATTAAAGAATCTGAAGTGGTTCTGATAATGTACTAAAATACTAAAATTTAGTTGTTTTTATTGTGTTAAATTATTAAACAACACAAATCGAGATATTTTCTGGCTTTGAAATATATTAAAAAACGAGTCAATTTATTTTTTTGGAATAAACATCACCATTCTGCATTTTTCAATATTACAGTTTTCAATAAATATTTAGCCGTATTCCAAAAAATTAATGTAAGTTACATAAAGAGTTTCTAACTTCCTCTTACAGAAATTTACATACACAAAATTAGTAATTTGTTATCAAGCTTACGTTAGAATTTGTATCGTCTATTATGAAAATAATATTATTCTGTAGAACAATTTTTAAACAAGATATTAAACAAAATGTTT
Source organism: Protophormia terraenovae (assembly GCA_951394005.1). NCBI lineage: Eukaryota > Metazoa > Arthropoda > Insecta > Diptera > Calliphoridae > Protophormia > Protophormia terraenovae. The sequence continues at coordinate 19,993,185 of OX596076.1, read as the reverse complement.
GGATAATTTAGATCTATTTAATAGGAGAAGCTTAACCCGCTAACTTTAGGAAAAATTTTTAGAAATAGTAAAAACGCAATGAATTAAAATATATATATCAGTGGACATAATAAAATATAATTTTCTAAAGTTTAATTTTTGGAGGTTGATAATTAGCATTAAACGCAGAATATAAAGAAATCGGAAGGTGTGAAAATGGCAGTATTTTCAAAGAATTTAGTTTGAATATAATCTATAATTTTACAGCCGTATTCAAAAAAACTTAACACAGCTTTACCAACCATTTATAATCAAAATTACTTAAAGTTGTATTCAAAAACATTGATTTGCTTACTATACCATTGGTAAAGCCTTGTAAACTTTAAAAATTTTAATAATGGTTCGACCCTACTTTAAGACCATATTTTAAGATTATTTCCGTTACATTTTTCAACGTATTTAAAATGTCCGAATGTTAAAATCTGTAATAAAATAAAAAATGTTTCAAAATATCAGAATATCCAATTTTGGATATTCTGTGTAGGGAGAAGAGCTGTGTCAAGATCATATATACTTTTTTTAATAATTTTAAAAATATAAATAATGTTCGAACAAACGGTCTTCTGTTTTGACACTTTAGAAGTACAAAAATAGAAAAATGTATGTTATAAATCTTTTAGGAAATAAAAAATAATGTTCAAACAAACGGTCTTCGGATCCCCTTACATCTAAGGAGACTTGGAACCACATTTATGAACCAATGTACTCTATAAGACGATGCGAAAACTAGGAAATAAAAAGTTGTTATGTTCACCTCTCAGCCGGCTAACAGCCGACTTTGAGCCGCCGCCAACAATTTTTAGCAAAGCCGCCGCCGCCGTTAAAATCGTTCGGCGCAGGTTTCTGGCACCGATTGTTTTTATAAAAAATCAGAACTTTTTTACAACGTTTGCCAGTATTTTGTGAGAATTTCTAAAAAAAATAAAAAAATTACTATATGAAAGTAGAAATATTCAACCTAAAAGTTAATCCTCACATTTAACAATATGGAACGACCACAAAAAATGCCCAAGGTGGCCAAGGTATGTAAACTTGATCACATTTCAATAATCAATTCTACTAAAGTGTCTTTCTTGGTACAGGTCAAAAATAAAGCCCCTGCAGAGGTACAAATTACCGCAGAACAACTTTTGCGTGAAGCTAAAGAACGTGATTTGGAAATTTTACCACCACCGCCCAAACAAAAAATCTCCGATCCAGCCGAATTAGCTGACTATCAACAGCGAAAACGTAAAGTTTTTGAAGACAATTTGCGTAAAAATCGTATGGTAGTTAGCCATTGGATTAAGTATGCTCAGTGGGAAGAATCACAAAAGGAAATCCAACGTGCTCGTTCTATATGGGAGCGTGCATTGGACAATGACCATCGCAATGTTACAATTTGGCTGAAATATGCCGAAATGGAAATGAAAAATAAACAAGTCAATCATGCACGTAATCTTTGGGATAGAGCGGTCACCATTATGCCTCGTGTTAACCAATTTTGGTATAAATATACATACATGGAAGAAATGTTAGAAAATGTAGCTGGAGCCAGACAGGTCTTTGAAAGGTGGATGGAATGGCAACCAGAAGAGCAGGCCTGGCAAACATATGTTAATTTTGAATTGCGTTATAAGGAAATCGATCGTGCGAGAGCTATATATGAACGCTTTGTATATGTACATCCCGATGTGAAAAACTGGATTAAATTTGCCCGTTTCGAAGAGTCCCACGGTTTTATACATGGCGCCCGGCGTGTATTTGAAAGAGCTGTTGAATTCTTTGGTGACGATTATATAGATGAACGTTTATTTATAGCATTTGCTCGTTTTGAAGAAGGTCAAAAGGAACATGATCGTGCTAGAGTTATATACAAGTATGCCTTAGATCATTTACCTAAAGATCGAACACAGGAATTGTATAAGGCCTATACAATACATGAGAAAAAGTATGGTGATCGTGCTGGCATCGAAGATGTTATAGTGTCGAAAAGAAAGTTTCAATATGAACAAGAAGTGGCTAATAATCCACAAAATTATGATGCTTGGTTTGACTATTTAAGATTAATAGAGGGTAAGTAAAAGCGAATCAAATATATGTTCAATAAATAATTTTTTTATTTTTATTCTAGGTGAAGGTGATGTTGATCTTATACGCGAAACCTATGAACGTGCCATCTCAAATGTTCCACCAGCTAATGAGAAAAATTACTGGCGCCGTTATATCTATCTATGGATTAACTATGCTCTTTATGAAGAACTTGAAACCGAAGATCTAGAGCGCACACGTCAAATATACAAGACTTGCCTAGAATTAATACCCCACAAAAAGTTTACATTCAGTAAAATATGGCTAATGTATGCTCAGTTCGAAATTAGATGTAAAGATTTAACCAAGGCCCGCAAAACCTTAGGCATGGCCATTGGCATGTGTCCCAGAGACAAATTATTCAGAGGTTATATAGAATTAGAAATTCAATTGCGAGAATTCGATCGTTGTCGTTTGCTCTATGAGAAATTTTTGGAGTTTGGTCCAGAAAATTGTGTTACATGGATGAAATTTGCTGAATTGGAAAATCTATTAGGCGACACCGAGCGAGCAAGAGCTATTTACGAGTTGGCGGTACAACAACCTCGTTTGGATATGCCTGAATTACTATGGAAAGCTTATATTGATTTTGAAGTGGCACAGGGAGAATCGGAATTGGCACGCCAGCTCTATGAAAGACTATTGGAAAGAACACAACATGTTAAAGTATGGATGTCTTATGCCAAATTCGAATTAACTTCACAATTAGCCGAAGAGGATGCCGATATGAACGTACGCTTGGCTCGTAGGGTGTACGAAAGAGCCAATGATACTTTAAGACAATTAGGCGATAAAGAGTCCAGAGTTTTACTGCTGGAAGCTTGGCGGGACTTTGAACGTGAATCGGGTGACCAGGACAGTCTGGAGAAAGTTATGGATAAAATGCCAAGACGAGTCAAAAAGAGACAAAAGATTGTTTCAGAAACAGGTGTGGAAGAGGGTTGGGAAGAAGTATTCGATTATATATTCCCCGAAGACGAAATGGCTAGACCTAATCTTAAACTTTTGGCTGCTGCCAAAATGTGGAAAAAACTCAAAGAAACCGGTGGTGGAGGTTCTAAAGAAAATGAAACAAATGATAAAGAAAATAGGGAAAATAATAGCGAAGTTACAAAACCAGGTTATGAAGATCAAGCCAAAGAACCTGAAAGTGAGGGCAACAAATCACCGGAAAATATGAATGATCTTAATGATAATAAAATTGATAGTCCCAAACAAAGTAATCCAGATAGAAACGACAACTCTCCTAATGCTGGTTAATATAAATTTCTTTTTATTAGTTTTAAGTAAGGTAAAGAATAAAATGTATATTTTTATTTACTTATGTTTGATGCAGTTTTAGTTTTATAAACATGCTATATGTTGTTTAGTGATTTGTGTAACAATATAGTGCATATTAAGTTCTGTAATTATGAGAAAAAGCAATTAATTTTGTTACTCAATAATTCTACGAACAATTCATTTTTGTACTCAATAAATGTACGAGCAATTAATTGTTGTACTTAATAAATTATACCAACATCTGGATAGATTTATAGATTTATCGTTAACCTGTGATACTCTTTCTAACGATCGTGTTTTTTCATGTATGTGGGCTGTAATTAAATTGCATCTGCTATTATGTGACTAGATCAAAATTCTCCGCAATCAAACTAATTTATTATTTTTTCACAATTATTTAAAACGCATCAATAGAGTAAATGTGGAATATGCATATTTCATAAGCTGTAAAGAAAAGTATTATATATAATTATGTCTACTTGAAATGTTTTATTTGGATCTTAGATTACTTGAACAAATGTTGGCAAATCGACTGGTATATAAGAACCTGCATAAATAATAGATTGCCTCTGTGTACGCATCAAAGTTATTAACAAATTCTTTTTAAAACTCGGTGTTTGGGCCAACCAACCACAAGAATAAAAGGCATATGTTAAATTCCAACTCTGTGTACTCATATAATGACCAAAATAGCATATTATAAAAACCTCCAAAGTAACAGCAACAAAAAAGATTATCGATAAGATTTGAGCACTATAATCAGCAGCATCTACGACGTAAAGAAAATGTAAACCAACTGTACATTGTACCAAAGCCGAGCAAACAAATTGAGCCAAACATGCTTTTGAAATAATGTTTTCAATAATGGTAAATAATCTAAGAATAAAATAAATTCATATTAGGCTGGGATGAGATCATATTAAAAACTTAATTTGAACGTTATTTAGAATTTAAAGCGTTTTCTTTTCTGAATAAAGATGTTACCTTGTTAATGTGTAAAATTTTCTGAAGATTACCTTCTCTCTTAAAAAAAATGATACCCTTTTTATGATAACAATAGAATAAAAAAATGTGAGAACAATTGTTTTTTATGGTATTTATGAAAATAAATTTAAAACTTAAACTTTTTGGAGAAATTTCGTTTTTTTTTTTTTTTGTGAAATTTAGAATTTTGTGTGAATTTTCGAATTTATGATGAAATTTCGGATTTTTGGTGAAATGTCAAATCTTTGGTAAAATTTTGGATTTTTGATAAAATTTTGGTGAATTTTCGGATTTTTGTTAAATTTTTAATTTTTGGTAAAATTTCCAATTTTTTGTGAATTTTCGAATTTGTTGGGTGAAATTTTGGATTTTAAATGATAATATTGGTGATGATGATTCTGAATTTGAGTCGCCTAATTAAACACAAACATTAATTCTATTGAGAATTAATTCATGTATAAATTTAATTCAGCTTATACAAATTTAATTTAGCATTCTTTAAAATCATTCCTCTGAAAATAATTCTTAGGTTTAATTCTTTAGGCTTAACATTGTATTGAATTAATTCCGTAGAGAATTAATTCCTTAGAGAATGAAAATTCAATTTGAATGATTCAATTCCATTCTTTTACAAAATGAATGAAAAATTAAATGACATTTTTCTTTAATTCGAATTTTATATATATGTATTTTGAAAATAAGTATTAAAGAAGACGTAAATTAGTGATATTTCTCAAAAATCAATACAAAATCAACGTGTTACTGTCCAGCTAAACTTCACTCAACATAAAAAATTATTGTGTCCAAATAAACTTTGTAAAGAAGCTGCACTTCTCAATTTAAAAGACAAATAATACTCGGAATACGTTCTCTGTGAGATCTATGGATAAATCCTATTATTCAGAACAACCTAAGTGCATATAACAGATGAAATTTAATACAGAACTAATAAAAATACCAGATATCTGATACTAAATGAAGTGTACGCTACGATATATGTGTGCACATAAATGTGGCTTACCATAAATTGTGTTTGCAATTATATAAAACTGCTTAAAATCTAAAGAATTAAATAATAAAACTTTAAATCAATTTAGTACAAATTGAAGCGTTGAAAAAAATTTTAATTCAATTTGTAATAGTTTGAATTTAAACAAAATTTAATGAAATCAAAAGAATTAAGCATTCCCAAAGAATTAATTCATAAATTAATTAATTCCAATGTATCAAAAGCTTTAAGAATTAAGCTACAGAATTAATTGTAATGAATTTATTTGAAAGAATTAATAATTCTAAATAATTTAATTCTATTTTAAAATGTGAATTAAAGAATTAATTCTTTCGAACTTTTGTTAGTAACTCGTTATCAAACATACATTATTTCTTTTGAATACGGCTGAAAACTTTTATTAATTTATTATTTTTTTTAATTCTTAATATGAATACAGAATATTTTAATCCTTTTCTAATTCATTCAATATATTCACCCTTATTACGAGTATCGTAGTCGTTTAAAACGACAAAATATTAATTGCATGTATTTTTTTTTGTTGTTTACGACACACAGTGGTCCCAAAACAGAATTTTTTGGAAATAATTCTGTAACTTTAGAACTGCTGGATGTATTTGAACGAAATTTCACATGGGCAATCCTGAGGTGTATGGCAATTGATTTGGAGGAGGACAGGTTCGTAGTGGGTCTGGGGGACGAGGGGTGGATCTTCCAAATTGGTCACCTCGGGTATGAACATTTTTTAAAAAATCGCCAAAATTTCATTTATGCACACAGATAGTCTTTATAATTCTCTACAAAAAATATGCATACATGTGTGGGTTATCTCTTTTTACTTTTAGAGATATTTGGACCAAAGTAAAATTTTGACCCATTTTTGGACATGTTTGTTTTTAGTTTTTTAACTTGGCGGGCGCAATTTGTGTCCTTTTTCTAAAATATTCTATGGATTCTGTACAAAATTCTAAACAATTTTTGTGCAAGGATCATAAAAAAGTAGATAAAAAGTTATATTATTTTGAATTAGAAAATTTGAAAAAATTGTGATTTTTTGTGATTTTTTTTCAAAAAGGTGGTAACATTTTTTCACTTTAAAATCCATTATTTTCCTCTGGACCATAATTTTTTTTTTCATGTTTCTAAAAGAATGCTTAATACAAATGCATGTAAAACAAATCCAAGGGCAGTTGGGGTAACAGTCTCCCCGCTAGTCCTATCAGAATTTCGTTAATTTTAATTTTTGTGTTTTTAGTTTTTTGTGGAGCACAAAAATGTCAAAGCTAACATTAAAATAAAAATACCGTAGAAAGTTACCTCCATATGTTGACTAAACACACAAAAAATTTTGAATAAGCCACGCCTCTTATAACGACAGGGTGACCATTTTACTGAAAAAAGACAATTTTTGAAGTAATTTTTCCCCGAACAGGAATTTTGGGTATTTCGGAGTAAAAAAATGGGAATCTATTTATACTCTTCTTTTAAGAACCATTTTTTTATATAATACTAAAATTTCAGAATGATAGCTTTATTAATATAGATTTTATATAAATTCAAATATTAATTTTTTTTTTTTTAATAACACTAAATACAAAAATTTTTCGTTTTTTGATCAATTTAAGGAAAAAATTTAGTTGGAATACTTTATTATTTAAATATTATTATTTTTCAAGTAATAACCTTTCCAACGATACCAAATACTTGCACAAATACTTTACACAATCGTTTAAAAACTAGCTGAAACTTTACCTCCTTCCGCAATTTTAACTACAAAGGATATTAATAATATTAAAAAAACACTATTTTCTCCATACTTTTTAAGAATTTTCGAATATTTTTGAATAACATTCTGATAATGGCAGTGAAATAAAATTAATATGTAGTTCTAATATGAAGATTCTTTAAAATTATCTTAAAGAAACAATATTGAAACGATAATGCCTGTAACAATTGATACAAGTCATTTAACAGTAGATATTTTATATTATCTGAATGATCACATTTGGCCATTCAAAGCTACTATTCCCAGCAATCGTTGATTTAATGATGTAAATATGGAAACTGGATATCCTTCTAACATAACACATATATTTACTTATATAAATCTACCACCTTTACTTTAAGAGGCAGGTCCTTTATTATTTTTACGAGTACCGTATAATGGAAATAAGAGCCTATTACGATAACTTGAATTAATTTGACTCTAAACCCATATATTTCAATTTTAGACGGTATAGGTAGACATACTTACTTAAATATTAATTTCCAATAGTAAACAAGTCCAATAGTCCAATCATCACGAAGGATGTACTTTTAATTTTTCAGCATATGAAGAGTTCAAAATAGGTACATTTCTTAACTGTTTTTCCTTGTGTTAGAATTTGTTCCAGGACCAAAATCAAGGGATATTGGAACATTATAGCGATACCGGGCATTCGATAATGTCATATCATTGCGAAAAAAAGTATTTTAAGCTGTTGATTCCATCCCAATAACGATCGAAAGTGGTTGCGTTATTTCGGTCGAAAGGTCATACTCAATTATAAATTATGAAGTTAAGCTAACTATCATAAATATTTGATCGCTTATTTATAGAAAATGTTTGTTGGTTTTAAAACATCTAACAAAATAAATAATAGTTCCAAAAATATCAATCTCTATTGAAAAATGTCCAAAACAGTTCAGAAAAATATCAAAATTTAATAAAATTGGAATTTATTGCTAATATTTATATTATTTGTAGATTTCATGTATCTTAGACAATATGCAACGATAGAAAATCATGTTTTTTAACAACACTATAGTTTCCAACCATTTCCAATCAAAATTTTTTATCAAAATTTTAAAAATCATGTTTATTTGTTTAGAGTAGCATTTTTTTTTTTTTTTGCTTTTTAACTGCTTTTACTAAATTCAATAATTTTCGTTACGCACAAAAATATTCAACAGGTATCTATTACCACAAATAATAAAATCACATTAGTACTGTTACATTAGGACTTGCTATAAGCAAAATATATGCGTACAAATATCATATCACATAGCGTTGCATTTTTAATGCTCGCTACTGTATATACATAAGTGCACAGCAGTTTCAATGTCCTCCTCCAAATCAATTGCCATACACCTCAAGATTGCCCATGTGAAATTTCATTCAAATACATCCAGCAGTTCTAAAGTTATAGAATTATTTCTAAAAAATTCCGTTTTGGGACCACTGTGGCGACAATCATAATACGAAATTAGAGAAAACGACAGGTTTTCGTCACGACTACGACACTCGTAAAAAGGGTGATTATTAATGCAAAAAGTATTTCATCTTTAGATAAATTTAATAAATTTAAATCTGAAATAGCTAAACAATCTAATTTACCTGAGATTATAGCTGTTCAGGAAACGTGGTTTGATCGGAAATGTGTTGATTTGTACTCGATTATTAGATATAATGCTGATCTGCAACATCTGATAATTATGGTGGAACAACTCTGTATATTTCTCAACAAATTAAATATAATGTTATTGTTTCTCATAGTAAAGATTTTTTGGAATTAATATGCATATCATTGCCAAATATTAAAACAAACAATAAATCCCTGGTGATTACATCCCTTTACAGATCACAAAAATGTACATTAAAGTCTTCTACAGAAATGTTGAAAAATTTACTTACAAGATATTAAAAATTTACCAGGTTTTTTTATTGGAGATTTTAACGTTGATTTAAATATCGGAAGCAGAATTAGCCAATTGCTATGTGATGTTTACTCTGAATTCACTTTTTATTCTTGCCACAAATTAATAATCTTGTCAAGGTAAACTTAATTGAAAACAAATTATCAGATCATAATCTAATATTTTGTGGTATAGAAACTAATTTTTGTCATCGTGAATATATTATTGAGAAGAGAACTTGCTTAGATTATACAAAGTTTGGATCTTATTTGGATGAATAAGTTCAAAAAAGAAAAGAATGTGCCCTTGGATGACAGAAGAACTAATCTCGTTAATAAATTTTAAAAACAAGGTGTTAAGGACAAGAAGAAAGCATAAACAAAATATGCATGCCTAAAACGAATAAGTCAAGTAGTCATAAAAAGTTGCAATAAAACATTAATGAATAATTTTTTTTATATAATTTGTATATCGTCACCGAAAATGCAAAACAACGTAACATCACTTTTCATAACTTTACAGGAGGCACAAAAAACTTTCTAAAATCTAAACAAATTGTCCTATAAACATCATAATGGTTAATTTTTGAGCTACAAGTCTGAAAATTTGTGATCACACGTATTTTGGAAAAATTAACTATATTTTATCAAAAACACAAATTTGAAAATTTTTATATGATGTTACGTTGTTTTGTATTTTCGGTGACGATATGTGTAATTTAAATAAATGTAATGGTGATTTGAGAAAAACAAAACACAAGGAAAATAAACCAACTAAGGAAATTGTAACTAACAATAACGATGTTATTACTTCAAATGACCAGAAAACATTAGAGTTTAATTAATTTTTCTATAACACAATTCATAATATGAAATACAATTTTCAACAAAGTACTAATGATGATATTAATTTTTTTAGTACATTAGTTTTACCTTCAACTTGTTTTAATCTACATGCTGTAGAAAATGCAAAAGTTGAATACATTTTGAGCAACATGAACATACATAAAAGCTCTGGGTACGACAGTATTACACCAAACATGATTGTAATCCGAAAAAGAACTATATCCGAAATAATCAACAAAATAATTATTGAATGTAAATATCCGATGGCTTTAAAAATACTTAAAATCATCCCTATATAAGTCTGGAGGAACAAATAAAGTTGAAAACTTTCCTCGAATTTCCGTTCTTTCTATTATTTGCAAAATATTAAAAAAAAAAAAATAATTTTTGAACAACTTTCAAATTATCTTTAAAACAATAACTTATTATTTGACCGTCTGTATGGATTTAAGCTGTAGTAAATGTTATTGATCATATTTGTAGCGGTCTGGATGCGGGGCACTTATTATCATAAAAATAGGAAGAAATTTGTGCAAGTAGGCCTATTTAAAAGTAATGAGCTGGATGTAAAGTTCCGCAAGGAAGTGTCCTTGTTCCGTTATTATTCAAAATTTTCATCGACGATTTAAAAAATATTAAATTTAATGGTAAATTGTTTATGTTTGCTGACGATATTTGCCTTTTCTATAATTATGATGATGATGAAAAAGTTCTGAAAACATAAGTCGAATATAATGCATCTATTTTATCAGAATATTTAAGAATAAGCAAATGAATATTAAATTGAAGTAAAACAAAATTCTTGCTGTTTAAACCATACTTATCAAGATGGTAAATTAATTACTGAATCAAAAAGTGTTAAATATTTGGGAATAAACTTAGGACACAATCTTGTAAGGGAATCCGGCACAAAGTAAAGCCTTAAAAATTGTCTTCATACCTAGCCTTCTACCATTGCGTTTCAATACGAGCAATTTGTTTAAAGACTTTGCAAAAAATATATTACCAATTAAAGGTTTATATAAATAACAGATATTATTATACGTTTTTAAATGTTTAAAAGCTATTGGTACACATACTATACAATTTAATCGTAATATGTCACATAAGATGTCGACTTGAATTGACAAAAGGGAGAATTTTGATTTCTGGTCCTAACGAGTATAACCACCTACCTGATCATTTAAAAAATATCCCTACATTATCCTTTTTTTAAAGTAATCTTAAAAAATATTTACTTCAAAATATTGAAATACGTATATATATATATATATATATATATATATATATATATATATATATATATATATATATATATATATATATATATATATATATATATATATATATATATATAATCATTGTATATAATATATAATAATATATTGTATATAATCATTTACTTAATGTAATCAATATGTAAATAATTTAGTTGCCAATTTGCCTCTATAAAGCCATCGGCGCTGAGGCAGAATATATTAATTGTTATACACAGAAAAAATTATTGCCGTCTTTTTTACAATTAACTCAGTTGTTTAATTTTGCATCAAAATTTAATAAATATGTTCAAGAAAAAATAAAATAAAAAATAAATTTTGGTATGATTTTTTTTCCTATACACATTTTTAATTCATTCAATCATCTACTTGATTGATTTAATTAATTTATTAATTGGGAATTTTTTTATGTTTTGTATTTTTTATAGTTTTTAGTAATTGATATAATCATTTTGGTGAGAGGTGCAAATTTAAACAAGTTTATAACTGAATGAATTATTTTCATATATATTTGTTAATTGGTGACTTTTTTCTGTGTATGTAGATATGAAATAATAACTGCCTGTTTCTCTAAATGCGAACGAACACAAAAGAGGTGCAGAATAAAGGTAACATTTTAGCCAGAAAAGAAAACGTCTTTACCCAATAAACCATAGAACGATATGATAGCGGAAACGATATCATATTAGGTGCCGATTATAATATCATATTGTATTGCAGAAAACGATAGTATTATGATATTGTGATTTCGAAATATTTCTTTCCAATAAAATAAAAAATAAACATTTGGAAAAAACTTCAAATAAAAATTAAAAAATTAAAAATTTTTCAACAAACAAAAACAAGCTGGGAAACAAATATAAAAAATCAACAGTTTACAGATTTTTAGTGGTAAAAACATGTTATTTAGGTATGTTATTGCAGAAATATGCATGTCCCTAAGGAATAATCATGCTTGCAAATATTATTAATAATATTTGCATGGAATATGTGTTGTATGATGATTTTTATGTTCTATTTTTTTATTTAGGATTTTAATCTTTTTTCAGCTGAGTATGGTATTTTATACTTTATTATATTTAGAATATTTAAATGAAAAAAAAAAACTTTTGCTATTAAATAGCGTTTAGAAAAAAAATTTGGCTCATTACGATTTTACTATCGTTATTTTTGGAAATAACGATGCCGAAAACGATATCGTAATTTTATGGAAAAACGATATCATAAGGAAAGGTACACTTTAGTCTGTAAAAACTATCGTTTTAGATTCGAAAACGATTATAACTAGTGATAATTTTTATCATCTATATAATGTCGTTTCGATATCGTTGTAATATCGTTTGGTTTATTGGGTAGTCAATTCTATTTAGTTTAACTAAATTTACGGTTAAAAATAATATCTGCTTTTATACACTTACTTTAAAATATTTGTATAATCCTTGATACACTCATTAAACTCATAAAGATTTCTTGAACGTTCCTCCTCAGACAAAAACATTTCTTCTTTTCCATTTTCCCTACGTCCTATAGTTCTGACACGTATTTCCAAAGCTTTCATTTGAGCTGTTAATATAATAAGATACGCTGGAGGATATGAATCATTAGCACAATTTTGTAATGCTTGTACAATAAGACCAAATAACTGATATGACATTACAATGATATAGAGAAAAAAACTTTCCAACCAATTTACACCAAACCAGGCAGGATATAATAAACTTCTTTGTTCGGCAAATATGACCTTTAATACACTCAAACAAGTACCCACTGTATATAGGCGTACAAATATTAGAAATGACGTCTGAGAAATCCTAATGGCATTATTAAGAATTTCTTGTTCTTCTTTATGTTTAGCTCTTTTGTCAAGCTTACCCAGTATAGCCTTAATTTTTTCCAATTCACCTCGCACCAAATAAACATTAAGAAATTTTAAATTTGCTATAGTATCCGTTATGGTTATGGTTAAATTTTCACACAATTGTTGAGTATTTTTGGCAAAAAATACATTAACTATTAAGCTCAAAGGAAATAGAAATGTTACCATAGTATTAATGATCACTGCATAGATGCGATATAGTTGAAAATTGCAATTCTTAGGGGCCTTAATTCCCATCCAATGCCATACTTTCCAGTGGTAATGAAAGGCCATATTGGTATCAGGAATACACGCAGTTACTTGCATTATATTTTTATTATAATAACCTGTTTCTTTTAAACGTCCAAATAGTTATAATTTCAAATATGAATATGTCATACTTTATAGCCTTTAATTGGTATGTAAGTTTTGTATAATATTTGTAAAAAAAAAATAGTTTTTGGAAATGTTTGCAAACAAGTGTTTTAATTGGAAAAGTTTCTAATGTATTTTAAATGATTGTTATTAGATAACTATTAAAACTTGTAATGAAAGATATTTAGGTATTAATATTAAGGCGACTCACTGGAAAAAGAGTTCATTTTGCCCTGCTGAGCAAAAATAGCAGTTATTTTATGATTTTTATTCTTTCGAACGAAAATAAATTTTATAAAAACAAATAAGACAAGTGTTTTGTTTTTAATTTAATAGTTATTTTATTTTTCATAAATTTTGACGAATTTTCGCTGTTTTTTTTAGAAAACTGCAAAATTGAAAAAAATATATGTATTTGAAAAAAAAAAATACACATCTGCTCAAAATAATAGATACACCTAGTAGTATTATATTAAAGTGATGATAACTGGAAAATTCTTCAGAAATACTTCGAGTTTTCTTCTTTTAGTAAACAATTTGATCTGGCAATGATACTTTGATGAAAAATATGGCAAGTATGTGCATAAAAATAAATTTACACATACATTTTCGATTTAAATACCAAAAATTGTTGCTCATAATAATAGATACAGTTAATTTATCTCTAATTTTTTTATATTAAATCGAATTCTATTGTACTTTTTTGATAATTTTTACATAATAGAATAAGAAAGGTTTCATTTAGGTTGAAAATATTATAAAGAAATAATATTTTGAAACAGAAAATGGGAGGAAACAATCAGTGCATCAAATAGGAGAGAAAAATGATTCAAAACAAGAGAAAAATGGAAAATCGTTACTTGAAATTGCAAGTAGGGGTTTAGAAAATATCTACGTTATATATAAAATGCGTTATACATATATAAATAAAATAACCGCAAAATCAGATAGAAGGATTATTTTATAGGCATTAAATAACCCCTTCAAACTTTTGAAGACTATTTCAGCCATTTTTGATGGAATAGGTCCGAAAAAAGTTCGCTTTCGTTTTGTGAAACATCCCAGTACCCATATGCATTTATTGTATTTATCAATATGATAAATAGGACCATTTGAATTTAATTAAAATCATTCCCAAACCATTATAATTTCACCTCACTCTGAAACAGTCATATTTGTGAATTTAACGTGGAATTCTTTCCCTACAGGGTGGCGAATACTTCTTCGGAAGTTATTTCCTAACAAATTAACAAAAATGCAGAAACATAATATTTTGATTTCGCCAAAAAATATTATGTTTCTGCATTTTTTTCCGTGTGTAAATTCGGACTAAATTAAATTTATTTTAAGAAGTTTTAACAGTATCTTAAAATTTTGTATACGGATTGATAGAACTTTTCTGGCAATTTCTTCCGGAAATTTGTTTTGCAGACGACAAAGCCAAACTGTTTGCGGACCTACTTCATTAAAAATTATAGCGGAAATAGCCTTCAAAGAAATGAAAGGGTCCCTTTTTTGCCTATACAATAATCATCCTTTCCGTTTCAGGGGTTCTTTAAGAGGTCTAATATGAGTTCATGTCATTTATTTTTTAGATAATGCATTTTGCGCAAAATGTAAATACCTTCCTGAGTCCCTTTTTGCCATTTCAAGCAACGACTTTGCAGTTTTCGCTTGTTTTGAACCACTTTTCTCTCCTATTTGGTGCACTGATTGTTTCTTCCCATTTTTTGTGCCAGAATACTATTTCTTTATAATATTTTCAACCTAAATGAGACTTTTCTTATTCTATTATGTAAAAATTATCAAAAAAGTACAATAGAATTCGATTTAATATAAAAAAATTAGAAATAAATTAACTGTATCTATTATTATGATCAGCAATTTTTGGTATTTAAATCGAAAACGTAAGTGTAAATCAATTTTTGTGCACATACTTGTCATATTTTTCATTATAGTATCATTGCCAGATCAAATTGTTTACTAAAAGAAAAAAATTCGAAGTATTTCTGAAGAATTTTCCATAGTTATCATCACTTTAATGTAATCCCACTAGGTGTATCTATTATTTTGAGCAGGTGTGTATATATAAATATATAATAGGGTTCGTTTCGAAAAGAAAAATTTCTTTTGATATTTGGATATCATACCTTTTTAGAAGGTTTTTGCAGAATTCAAAATAATGGCGTACTTGGTTTTTTTAAATTCCAACTCCTTCCCCTGCATCAATACATCAATTCTACATAAAATTTTAGTAAGAATGAGCACTATTCAACCCTCTTAAAATGCATCGTGTTTCAAAAAAAGTTTTAATTATATATTTTTTTATAAACACAGTGAAAATATACTATTTGCTTTAAAAAATGCTTTAAAAAATTAGAGTTATAAGACTAAGAAATTTTCAAATAATAACTTTAAAAAATAATTGATATTACAAAATTTTAAAACATGTTACAATATTCAATATTTTTAAATTTGTTTCAAATAAAAATCTTTTTTTTGCTATTATATGAAAATTTTAATGCCGTATAATTTTAAAGCGAAAAGTGGTAAAGTAAATATTTTTGCGTTATATTTCTAAGCAAATAATATGTACAAGAAAATTATGGAAATATAAAGAAAAACAACAGAAACGTGAAAAAAAATCTTCGCCCGCCACGAAAATGGAACCCTAAAAGGAATTTGGAGGATTTGAATCATATTTGGTTAAATTTAATTCGCATTTTGTTACACACACATATTGGCTCGAGTTATGATAATTAGAAACTACATAATGTAATATACAAAATAATTTGGTCGACTACAATTTCTCACGTGAGATCATTTTGGTAAACTTTTCGACATATGGAACAGTTCATAATCCTATTAACCATAGAAAAAAACATAAACGGCTAAAATTATCTCCTCATTTTAGCTGTTAATTCTATGGTTATGATTTCTGACTAAAATCATTCTTTGCTATGGTTTGTTTATGCCATTTAAAAGATTTTAGCCAAATTATGTGTCCTAAGTTTTAGCCTGTAGCCGCACTAAAAGTATTTAACAAAAGTTGAGTTTACAATATCTTAAGCAATGTACCAATGTCCCTTTAAAACATATAATCGAACATACAGACACGTTACTATCAAAATATTTTTTTTTTTTTTTTTTTTTTTTTTTATTAATAAATTATGTTTTTTAATACATTTTTCCGTCTATTAGTTTCCTTGCTTTTCTATTGTTATTTAAATTACACATCTCATAATAAATAATTCAAAATTTATTTCCCAATTTCTAAAATAAAAATAAAAAAAAATAAAAATCTTTTTTCTTGCTATTATATGAAAATTTTAATGCCGTATAATTTTAAAGCGAAAAGTGGTAAAGTAAATATTTTTGCGTTATATTTCTAAGCTAATAATATCTACAAGAAAATTATGGAAATATTTCTGGCAACGATCTTTTATATTGTTTACAAAAGCAAAACTTCAAAAATCTCAGTAAACCTGTTACCAGAGACCTGCGCTGAGGAATTTTATCGGCGGCGGCGGCTTGTGTAAAAAAGTTTCGGCGGCGGCTTAAAATCGGCAGTCAGCCGGCTGAAACTAAGCATACATTTTCTGATTAAAAAAAATCTTATTTTCATTCCCTATTGAACATTGTTTATGAAAATAGGACTTTAATTTTTTTTTAGCGAAATGGAAGATTTTATTTTAATTTATATGTTATATTCAAGCAGCTTTTAAGAGGAAAATATCGTCACATAAAATGCAAAAGGCCGTTACCATTGAAATATCAAATGTTGGGTTTTTACTGTATTATAATGCACTGATCCAAACTACATCTATACATAAAACTTCATATTCATCAATATTAACAAAAATCAAAAGGCTGTAACATCAATTTCATAAACGAAGCCGTTGTCTAACTTGTTTCATTTAAATTTATGGGATACGGCCTTTTGCATTTTTATAATGTTTTTTGTTTCTGGCATTTAACTAACTAAATTTATATGAAGAACAAGTTAAAAACCAGAAAAAAATAACTAGTTTAACGGAAAAAAACCCTTTTTTAACCCTAGAATACTAACGTTATTTTGACTACTTTTTTATTTAATTCTATTCTAAGCATATGAACGACTAAAAATGCTTTATTTTTGCAACCACCTCCAGAAAATTTCTCTGAATTTTGATCGCATGAAATCTTTAGACGCCTTAGTAATAATGTTTTTTAAAAAAATTGGTATATGTGAAATTTACGTACATTAGTATTGCAGGGTTAATAGCTATAATACATAAGTGGGAAATGACGCTTTCAAATAATAAAAAAGTGTGTTCTTTTTAACATATATTTCAAAAATAATTTCAAAACGGCGGCTGTTTTTAAGCCGAGTTAAGCCGAAAATTTTACGGCGGCGGCGGCTTCCAAAATTTCCTCGGCGGCTCGGCTTAGCCGAATTTCAGCCGGTCGGCGCAGGTCTCTGCCTGCGCCGCCCATTAAGAGCAATAGGGTCAATTTATGCAATTAGTTTCTAAAAGGTCAAATTTGGAATTTTCGCAAATAAATCGCATGGAAGTACTTATTACGCTTAAATATTGATAAAAAAAACAAAACAAGTTCATTTAAAACCGCGAAAATAATCGAATAAAATGATTTTTTGAAATTAAGCCTCCATTTTACACGAACTTACATTTTTTTTGATCAATGTTTTTGGGGACATTTATATCCATAACTTATCATTTATTTGCCGTTAAAATTAACTTAACCAATTATGGACCGGAAGTCCCAAAATATTATTTGTGCAACTAAAGGGTTAAATGAATACACGTATCAATAGTATTTAATGAGAGCTTTCCAATGATGCGCGAAAATATAATTTACGATGAAAAATGTCCAAAATATTCAAACTTTTATAAAATATTATTTAAAATAAATTGAAAATTTTTCCAAAATTTTAATTTCGCGAGAATTAAAACAAATTTTAAATTATTTTTTATTCAATATGTAATAGACATCGTTTTTCTATCATATGTTGTAATTTTTTTGACAAAAAGTTTAAAACTATGTATACTGTCGATCGAAACCCGTATTTTAAAAATGGTCCAGCTCACGTAAATTAAATAATTGAACCGAAATATTTTAAGAATTAGCTTAAAACATATCAAACTTCAATTCTAGATGGGTACATTTTCAACTTTTTTTGTTCCCATACAAATCAAGGCACTGTAATATATGGAAGAAAATAAAGGTATTTAAATTTTCAGTCTCACCCCCTAGATATGTTCGAATATCCCAAAAACCATAAAATACAAAGTTTTAGATTGATTGGAATAAATTTAGAGGTGGCTCAAAGCGATTGAAATATTAAAAATTTTTGTTTTTTTATTATGTTCTTCCATGAGTAATTCAATAGAACTTAAATTTTCCTCGTTTTCATCTTTTTTAATTCCTCAGTTTATTACCTTTCTAAAATGTCCAAAATTAATAAAATTGAATAACTAATAATATCATAGTTATTAAATAATTTTATTTATAATAATTTTATTTTAATACCCAACAAACCAAGAAACGATACAGTATCATTAATGATATCATAATTTAAAAATTATATGATAAAATATCGAAATTATTTTTTCCTTAGAAAAAAAATTCAAACTTTTTCAGGAAAATAAAATTAAATTGAAAATATTTTTATTAAAAGAATATTTTATGTATGTTATGCATAATCATAGCTATAACTTATGAATAAAATAAAAAATAAAAATACTTTTTATTTCATTTCTATTTCTTATTTCTAATTAAAAATATTTGTTAATCAATCAATTATCATTTGAATAAAAATATTACGAATTTCTATTTATAATAAAACAATTGAATTTATTATAAATTTGTATCTGATTGAACAAAATAAATTAAAAATTAAAATATTTTATTTAACCAAAAGAAAATCAAATACATATTTATAAGAAGATAATCAAAAGTTTTTTATTTGATTATTTTTAAGTTTAATAATATTCATATGTATTTTATTTAAATAAAAACAAGTTCAACAAATTTTTCTGATTTTTATTCAAAAATTTTATATTTAAATAGAAACATTTAAAAAAAATATTTTTATTATTTTATTCAACAAAAACTCCAAAAAATAAAAATATTCAGCCTCAAAAGGCTTGAATAACAAAAAATTATACAATTTTTCTAAATTTCAAGTATAAAAAAAAAAATATTTTACTTATTTTTCTTTTTCAAAGTAAATTTCGTAATGATATCATTACGATATCATTTGGTTTGTTGGGTAACTACACTCCGTTGCAGAACTATAAATACACTCTTTTATTGCGGATTTCTGACGTCGAGTCTATATTAGAGAAATTTGTATCAAGACAAACGTCAAATTTTTGTTTGATTTGCAGATAATTTTTTGTCTCTGTCAATTTTAGAAGAAAACGTCCCAACAAACCAAATGATATCGTAATGATATCATAACGATATCATTTTGGCGATAAAGAAGCCCGAGAATGATATCATTTATAATTCTAAAATGATATAGGTTGCTTTCTAAAAGGTACACTCGAAGATGATATCATAATTTTTTAAAATAACAATATTAGTAATGATATCGTTAAATTTAAGCAGCGCGATAACTTAGCAATATAATCAAGAAAATATACATACATATGTACCATAATTGGATGACTTATTATATTGTAAATAACTTAAAATTAAAACGAGATAAGAATAATAAACTTAGGTCCATCCTGCTCCAAATTTATATTTTATACAAAAACAATTGCTCTTAAAAACCAAGCTGATTTTGATTCCTTGTCCTCTTTTATTTTTTGCGATTTCACTAAAATTTGCTTTAAAAATATAATTTTCATATGACATAACATAAAATATATTTTTTTTTTCACAAAAATTTTCAATTTAATTTTGTTTTCCTATAAATGTTTGAAGTTTTTTTCTAAGGAAAAAATTATTTCTATATTTTATCGTATAATTTTAAAATTATGATATCATTAATGATACTGTATCGTTTCTTGGTTTGTTGGGGTATGTCATAATAAACCATACAAAAAGTACCAACAACAATCAAGATGGCGTCTTTTACCAAGCATTATCAAGACAACGTTGTCAGAGCTCGAGCGCTGACAATCTTTTGACGCTGCAATAATACTGACAAATTCAGTCTACATTAGACAAATCTTTATCTTGATAAAATTTTGACGTTTGTCTTGAAAATTTGTCTAATGTAGACTCAAAGTGAAGAAATAAAAGTAGTAGCAGTATTTCGAATGGCTGCTTAATTTGCGGTCTACACGAGCCTTTTTTCATGCTCGCACATTGAACAAAATGTTGTGCGCACATGCATTTGGATAGTGTGGACCCAAGTTGTTCATGTTTTGTTCTTGCTCGCACACCGCTGTAACAACCAAAAATAATAATCAGCTGTTTAACTGAGGCTACCTTGTATAGATTCGCACCGATTTTGACGTTTGTCTTGATAAAAATTTGTCTAATGTAGACTCAAAGTAAAGCAGTCGTAATTTTCTAAACAGTTGCTTTTTTTACAGCATCTTGCTGAAACAAGTTTACTTGATTTAGTTATCCAACACATACTTAAGCCCAAATTACAATAGCGCGTAGTCAGGAACAGTATCAGCAAAAATTATCAGCTGATCACTGTCAGCACAACATGTTGCTGCTGTTATAATTACAATTCAGCGTAGGCAGCCACAATTTACAACCACCATCTAGCTTTGTTCTACTTGTGTATTTTAGCTTCTCATTTATTTGCTTACTCTCTTTGTCTCGCTCTCAATCTGAATGCAGCGCAGTGAATTTAGAAACAGGGCTAAATGAAACAGCACTGCAAACTGCTGCTGACCAAATGTAATCAACAACATAACAAACAGTTCATTCTAAATAATCAGCTGATTATGGCAGCACACACTGATGCTGACTACGCGCTATTGTAATTTGGGCTTTACTAAACACACTTTGCTGCCAGGGCTGTCAGATGTGGCGACTTTTCGCCAAACGTGGCGATTTATAATTGCTCTTGGCGACTGAATTTTCCGTTTTGCGACATGGCGAATTTTTTGGCGATTTTTAACAATGTGGCGATATATTTTTAAAGTTTTATTAAATAGGTATTCGCGTAGTAAAATTTTTATGTTTTCTTACTATCAAACGTCTATTTCTATCCAACACAACGGTTCTCAAATGGGGGTCCGATGTTTTCAACAAGGGGTCCGTACAAAGATTGTTAGGTGGTCGCTAAGACCTTTTGCTTGAACATAAAATTAAAAGTATTACTTTAGAGATAACACACTTTTATATATGTATATTAATTTTCCATTTAGTAAAAGTGTTGGTCTAATATAAGTCCCTTTGCCGAATTTTTATGGTCATACATAATGGAGTGGGGTATAATATGGTCGGTCTTGACCGACTATACCTTTTTTTTCCCGTTTTTGTTTTTTTTTTTTTCTTTAAGTATTATTTTATTTTTAGATTAATAGCCTGTTTCTCTATGTCGAACGAAAGCTTTCTTTCGCCTTCTAAGCGAAAGAAAACTGATTTGGGTTTCTCTAAAGCCCAAATTACAATAGCGCGTAGTCAGCAGCAGTGTGTGCTGCCATAATCAGCTGATTATTTAGAATGCACTGTTTGTTATGGTATTGATTACATTTAGTCAGCAGCAGTTTACAGTGCTGTTTTATTTAGCTCTGTTTCTAAATTCACTGCGCTGCATTCAGATTGAGAGCGAGACAAAGAGAGTGAGCAAATAAGAGAGGCTAAAATACACAAGTAGAACAAAACTAGATGGTGGTTGTAAATTGTGGCTGCCTCCGCTGAATTGTAATTATAAGGGCAGCAACATGTTGTGCTGACAGTGATCAGCTGATCATTTTTATTGATACTGTTGCTGACTACGCGCTATTGTAATTTGGGCTTAACTCACTTCTATCCGAACAATGAGTCGAACGACAAGTCGAAAGAAAACGTAAGTGTTTTCATATAAAATTGGGTTTCTGTATTTCGAACGATAAGAACAAAAATATCAAAATCAGTCACTTGCTATTTTGCTTTCGACTGGTTGAATTTTTTAAAGAAAAATACTCACAAGGACATCGCAAATGTTCCTTAATCATGTTTATTATTCATTTTGATGTATTTGGTATCCATAAATGACGATTTTGTGCCTTAAATACAATTTAAAAAAAAATAAAAAAAAATTATTTTAATTTTGTTTGTTTATTTCCTTGGTTGTATCTACGTTTAAACAATTCAGTAGTACTTTTAATATTTTTACGAAAAAAGTTAGTGGGGTTTTTCACTATGATTGTCCAGTCATGATGTTTTCTTTTATTTTCTTTTAAACAATCTTTGTAAAATCTCATACGTTTTGACGATGATTTTGAGCATGATTGTTTGAAATTTTATGTTAGTGTTGCCGTTGTCAATAGAATTTTATTTAAGAGGAAAAAAGTATTTTTAATTCAATAATTATTCCATTTTACTAAGAAAGCATATTAATTACACCATTTATTAATGAATTAATTAATGTTAACAATAAAATAATTATCTATACAACAAAATTTATATGTATATTTCTTCATATGAATTATAAAATAAAAATTATTTTCCTTCATATTTGGGATAAAATTACTTTTATTTCAATAACTATTTCTTTTTATTGCCTTTATGAATGATTTAAAAATAACAAAATTACACATTTTTTTAATTTTGTGTATAAAATAGAAATTTTACTTGTTAAATTTTGTATATCACAATTTTTCTATATGGTAACACTTATATAAGTTTAAGCACCATAGCGACGATCTTTACACTCTGAAAAGCGAAAATAAATAAAGCAACATAAGAAAAGTGCGAATGCTGTAAATAAGAAACATAAAAAACACACACGAAATCGCGATTCGTGCTTGTTTTCTTACCCCTCTTGCTTCTTTACACCTCTTGCCAACAAACTAAAACCATCAGATGCAAAACCATCATCGTCAAAATGGGGCCTGAAAGCAAAATAAAACAAAAACAATACGAAAAGACGTAACTCCATGCGAACGAAAGCGTAGGAAATACAGAAACCCAAATTGATTCGAATTCGTTCGCTTTGATTTTTGTTCGACATAGAGAAACAGGCTATAAGAATTATTTAGGAATAATATTTGGTATGAAATTGAGAATGTTTCACCTTTTTTTCAAATGAATATTAATTTTTATTCAAACTTGAAATTCAACATACGTATTTTCAGAAATACCTTTAAATTATCAAATTTCAAAGATTTTAGTTTCTTAGGATATAGTTAATTTACTACTCAAAAATGCTCGTGGGTCGTTTTCAAGTTATAACTTCTCAAGTGGGCCACGAAGCAAGAGTTTGAAAAAACCCCTGATCTAAGTCGGGGATCGCACACAGCAATTTTTCCTGCTGCAATTCTGAGTTCGTAGGAGAGAGTGGAGAAGGGAATACTAAACATTTACAAAGAACTCTATAAATATCCTTAATTTATAAATATCTTCAATAAATGTTTGATAATTTGTTTCAAATTTCAAATATGAATATTAAGATTTTATGGGCCATAATGAAAAAAAAACGTTCAGGAATAAATTAATTCTTTGAAACAATTTATAAGTTTAATAAGACAAATGTTCATTATATAATTTTAGAATTATTCTGTTAAAAAATATAATAAATTTTTAAAATTTTTTACCTAAAATGGAGCTTTGTATGTCAAAAAAGTGTATTAAAATTTATAGTTATATTTTTTTCAATTATTATTAGCTATTGTAATTATCATTGACTTTGTTGATGATAAATTTACATTTTAAAATTATAAAAAATTTGAAGCACTAAATATTTTAGTAGTTTTAGTTTTTCTTTAAAAAAATATATAAAATTTAATTTTGGCGATTTCTGATTTCAATTTGGCGACAGACGCTCAAAAAATATGACAATCCTGATTAGGTGGGGTATTATGATACTATATATCATTTCTCTTTCTTAGGGTATCATAATGGGCCTTATGGTCTCTGAGTGCACTCGCTATGGCGAACCACCCTTCAAACCTAACCTAACCTAACCTACGTATACAAATTTGTATTGTCATACTAATTTATACACCTTTAAAACCTTTTTACGAAAACCGTGGTCAGTTATGGATTGATCCTTTTAAAATTTGTTACATCGATTTGTATTTAATTAATACGTGCCAATTCGTCTTCACATTGACATTTGGCCTGAAATTCTCAAAAAAGGTTTTTTCTACTTATTGATCAAATAATAGTAAATATTAAAATCACCTTTCCCTGAATTAAGCGTCATTTGGAGTCGATTGGATTTTGTATTCAAAAAATAAGTATTTTATTTCATTATAATAGGGGTAGAGTAGCACGCCCTGGTATAACCCACTATATAATAAAATAACAAATTTAGCATAGTTATTTGTTACACAGGCAAATATAAAAAATAATGTAAAAAATCAAAACCCCCTTCCCACTCTAAAATCAGAACGCATTTTGTTAATTATATTGCATTTCAACGTTAAAAATTCATATTAAATTTTATTTAAGAAAATACAACAAATTAAAGACTCATTATCATAAACAATATGCACTTTTAAAAAGTAAATTAGAAAAAAAAGGAGAAACTAAAAAGATATAAGACTGAATTCAATTCATAATTAACAAAAAAAGAAAATAGTGATGGTTAAACTTTGCAAGTAATAAAACGTTTAGATTAATTCATTATTATGTTATTATTTGCATAAAAATGGTGAAATTTTACATAATTCTACTTTTTAATCTAAAAACTAAATAAATTTTTTTTTAAAGAAACAAAATAAGGCAAATAAAAGTGATAATTAGCAAAAAAAATAAGATAAAATCGTTATAAGTTTAATATTATGAGGCTTGTCCGCTTTCAGATTGATTTTTACAGACTTTACTATGGCCATCTTTCCAATGGCGTGCTTGGCATATTTCTGAACAATAAGCTGCACGAAAACAGCATAAATATATGGCTTCTTCCAGACACCAATAACACTAAAAATTTTAATATTTTATAAATTTTAATTTATATTCTTTGATAAAAAAAAAAAGTTTTCTTATTTACCCATTGTTTACGCTTTAATATTTTACGTTCTAGCTCCTGATTCTTAATAGTTTCTTTTAGTTTACGCTTTTGGGCTTCAAGTTTTTCATTTTTCTGTTTATATTCATTAATAAGTTTATGAGCAAGCTCCAACTCATTTAACTAAAATTTCGACAAGTTTTAATAGAGAATTTAAATAAAAATATATTTTTAAAATTACCATTTTAACACGATCATCACTTTCTGACAACTGCTGATGTTTCTTACGTGTAGCCCTTCTACTGCTACTATTATTGTTATTATCTTGTAAAGATTTTTTATTTAATTGTGTGGTTTTTAAACGTTTTATTGATACTGAGACTTCAGTACACAATGTCGTTTGACTATTGGTTAAAACATTATCATCATTATTGCTTTCTTGTGACAAATTCAACATAAACTGATTATCATTGCCAGCATCTTTAGTTGATTTTGTTAATGTTGAAGAATTTTTACGCTTTCGTCTACCGGGTTTTCCTTTGGACAATGTATTAGCTATTGATGATGTACCCAATACTGTACGTATGATTTCTTCTGTTTGTTGTGGATCCGCATGAAAACTAAATGCGCTAGGTGGATAAGTTGACAACATTTGATGACAACGTAATTCTTCCATTGCTTTTTTAATGGCTGGACTATTTCCCAACTTAAGTGATTTTGTATCAGCATCAATAGGTTTAATATAACGTACATCGATTAGGGCTCTGGAATGATTGCCACCGAAAAAACGTACATCGAATTTGTTATTGGGTAAGACACGTATTACTTTGGCTGGCCAATAGGGGAAACCACTGTGTTTGGCATAAACCAGCTCATGGCGTTGTACACAGGGTTTGGCAAACCAGACAGCCGATTGTTTTTCATGTGAGTAACGAAAGCAATCTGGACATCGACGAATTTCCGAAAGATCATGTGTTATATCGCGCAAAAGCCATTTGGTAGATTCCATTTCTGTGCTGTAGGCTGTAAAATATAAGTTATATATAGGACAATTTCTCAGACTCGAGTTCAATTAGAAGAATACTTTGTAAAAGTTTATTGATTTTATTTAATTTTAAATTTAGTTTAAACTCTACTTACCCCCAAAAAATACTCCAATTGTATGTTGAATATCCAATAAATCCACTAAAAATTCCATTAGAAACGTATATTCCTTTCTAGCCAGTTTCTCTGCCACATCATCTAAACCCGTTAGCCTGGAATGCAGCATTAAACGTGATACAATTTCAACTTCGTTAGCATTAGCACGCATAGCTTCCAAATATGTACGAACATCGTGTGTCAACCATTCACGATTATACGAAAAAGTAAACTTAACTAAATGACATAATTCATCAGCCTGTAAATTGGCAGGATTACGCAAATCGGCACGTTTGAGTAGACGACAGCTGGTGCATAATTCCAAATCATGTTCGTCTTCTTCGTTGGGCGATATTTCACTTTTATACGAAATACTAGAGGCTGTAGTATTTGGCCGCTGACGATTGGGTGGTCGTATTTCACCTATACATACTACCTCGACTTTGGTCTTACTTTCAAGATCATCCAATAAAGGTTTACCTTCCGTATGTCCCATATTGTTAGCAGTCGTTGGTGATGACCTGTCATTATTAGGAGTTTCTTCAGTTGCATAAGGCTGACGTTGTGGTGTCCAGCTGGCGGTAGAATTTTGATCTAGCTGCATTAAAGAAGAATTGGCCCTTATATCACTTTCATAACCCAGTGCGGTTGAGCAGCGTACGGTACCAATTTCATCTGTTTCCGATTCTGTATCCGAACTGAAAGCTGGCAAACGATTTTTTTGTATTCTTGACGAGGGAACGGCATAGTTGGGTCTTTCGGGATTTTTACGATAACAGAGACGATGAAACGAACGCCAACATTGGCGACATTCCTCCAGCATACCAGGTAAATGGCATTCGTAGCAATATAAATCATGAGATGTAGATTCTTTGATTTCTTGTAGAGTGGGTAAACGTAAACGTTTAAGTTCAGGCACTAGGGCTCTAGGAGAACGTGGTGAAGACACTGTGGCCGATACAGGCATTAGTATACCATCACGTAAAGCATTGGCTACTGTTTCCTTGGCGGAAGCTAAAAATGTTTGATTCAACAAATTAATTACATATTTTTTTTAAATTATTTACTTACATATCGAATAATTGCCTTTCTTTAGCAAAACATCTACCAAATTATCGACTGAACATGATTCCTCGCGACCATTGTTATTAGAGTTTTCATCATGTCTGTTGGGTGAACGTAAAATTTTTAGAAAGTATCGCAAGCAATCTGGTTGGGCCTTGCGTATTACTTGAGCCATATTAAAGTGTTTATTAAGTAACTGATTGACATGCAATTTATTAATTTAAAACAATTTTTACATATTTTTAACTTAATAGTACAGCAAAACAAATAACTGTTTACTAAATTTAGTAAAAGAATAAAAAATTGTTTTTGTTTTCAGTAACAATCAATCACAATAGTCTGGATTAAAGCAACAGCTGAGATATTGTATATTCAAGACACTTCCTAAAAAACGCATTTAAGATTTTAACCAAAAAAATTTAAATCCTTTAAAGTTTATAAACTAAAAGCAAAATAAAGTTTATTAATAAGTTAGCTCTATTATACAAAATTTTCAAGCAAAAATTTATTAAACAATAAAATTAAATTTCCGGATTTTTTTTTAATTAAATAA
Organism: Protophormia terraenovae; assembly: GCA_951394005.1. Lineage (NCBI taxonomy): Eukaryota > Metazoa > Arthropoda > Insecta > Diptera > Calliphoridae > Protophormia > Protophormia terraenovae. The sequence goes on along the minus strand of OX596076.1, from coordinate 19,964,941 downwards.
AAACGTTAAAACTAATAATAGGATCAGAAATTTATAGCACTCCGGCATCCTTGTCTTTAATTGCGCATTGTTTGCAGAGATCTGCGCCGACCGGCTTTAAGTCGGCTGAATCGAGCCGCCGGAGGTTTTTCAGGAGCCACCGCCGCCGTAAAAATTTCGGCTTAAAATGACTCAAATACAGCCGCCGATTTTGGTTAAACTTTTAGTAAATTCATGTAAAACCTTAAGTAAATTTACTGCAATTTTTAAATTTTAATATAAATAAATTATAAATAAAAATTATGCCTTAAAAAATCAGTATTTCTTAAAAAATTACATAAAAAAATAGATTTTTTGGACTTTCTTAAAACTGTTATTTTTTTCACTTATGAATCATATATAACGACACAGATAACATTTTTACACTTCTGGAATGTATTTCAAAATAAAACTGTATGAATTTAATATACACAAATTTATTTCCACAAAATGGAATTCATTTATGTACACAGAAAAATAAAAATTTAGTTTCATTGATTTTAGTTCGTAATATTCAAGAATATTTTCTTAGATATTAAAACTTTTTTCAATATGAATCAAGTCAAGAAGATTTAATTTTATTTAATATTTTCATTTGTAAATGTTTGAAATTTTCTTTGGAAAATTTTTTTTTTTTTTTAATTTTAGGTACATATTGGGATCATTGAACAAAATAGAAGCGCTGTTTAATAAAATTATGTACATATGTGCTGCAGAATGGTATCAAATTTATGCAAATTTCTAAACATTATTTTCTAACAACTTTTTCTTGAAACTTTTTCTGAACCAAAAATGAGCAGTAAATACGGTAAAATGGGGTGTAAAATTGAAGTAAAGTAGGTTAAATATCAACCAACAAAATCGTTATTCAATTCAACAGAATTTTTTGTTAATTTTTCGTAAGTTAGTGAAAACGACGAAAATTCGTTAATATGACTAATTTAATTCGTTAATTAAAATGTAGTTAATTTAACAAATTTTTAGTCAAATTGAAGAAAATATTATTCAAATTAACTAAAAATTTTATTCATATTGAAGAATTATTATTCAATTTAACTAAATTATTTTATTTAACTCTACAAAATTTTAGTTAAATTGAATGAAACATTTATTCAAATTAACTAATTTTTTTCTTCAAATTGAAGAATGTTTATTCATTTGAATTTTATTCAAATTGACAAAATTTTTTCAATTCCAAAGTGCTGTTTAAACCCCTGTAGGAAAATTTACTACTAATTACTATCATCAAAAATAAAACAAATAAGAAATTTTAAACACTTTAATAATATTTATTGTGTAAAAAATATAATTCATGTTATACTATGTTCACATATAAAGGTTTTTTGAAAAACGAGTCGTTTTCTTAAGAAACACAAACAAATTGACTTTGTTTTTTCATATATTTTAAAGCCAGAAAACTTCCCGATTCGAGTTGTTTAATTATTTAACACAATAAAAACAAACTAAATTTCCATACAGGGAAGAAATATTTAGTATTTTTAGTACATAGAAATTTGTTGAAAACAGAATTTATAAAATTGTCAAACAGTTTAAAAACAAAAAATTAAAAATTATGAATGAAAATTATATTTCTTCATAAATTTTATTTGCTTAAAAATTTTATTTTTTGAATTAAATTGAAATTTGTGAAATTTTTATTGAAAAACAAAATTTTTGAAAATATTTTGGGCTGACGAAAAACAGACCAAAAGGAAAAACACAATAAAATGATATGTGAACAGTGATGTTTAATTTCATTGTGTTTTCCAAAAAACGAGTCAAAATCTTGTGTATGTGAACATAATATTAGAAATAAGTATTTTAAAATATATAAAGAAAATTATTTAATTAAATTTAGTACAAACTTACGTAGTAAAAGTTTTAATTAAAGTAATTTTATGATAAAGGTTAGACCGTTTCAATAATGTAAAATAAACCAAATAAACTACCGTCTGAAATGTAAAAAATATATTTTAGAAATAAGAAATTCTGTTATTTTATAATTAAATTGTAATATATTACCTTCAGGTATATTCCCTATTTGTTTCATATTTTGTTACAAAAGTTTGTTTGCTGGATCCTTGATATGATCGTTATATAAGATAATGTTTTATGAAAATGCTTCATAATTCGAATGGAAACAACCCACATTTTAGTACAAGAGTTTAATCGATATCGGCCTGAGAAAATAAAAAAATATACATTTATTAAAAATTTTATTTAACATAACAAACTATTTTTGTACCATTTATTAAGTACATTAGATGTGCACTCAGTGATCAACAACCAGTGAACTGCATTCAATTTCAGCCCATACAGATTTATAACTTAATATTTTTAAAGTTTATTTTTGGATGATCTATAGCAACATAAAAAAATGTAAAGAAAACGAAAATATAAATAAAAAAGTTTATATACATAGTACAAAAAATGTTTACCTACATTTGCAAATCATTTATGGTTACTTCCCGCCTGACCTGAGTTTCGTTATTAGCGAATATTCGCTAAAAGCGAAGAATTCTCGAAACAAATATATTCGACAAAATATCGAGAATAATATTAATTACGAATGTTCGTAACTTCGAACTTTCCTCGATAATTTCTCGATAGTAAACATTCGCATAATTTTAGAGAATCTAAAAATATTGATATCGCTATATTCAACTTTTCTAAATAAAATATCGTAACCAAATGTTTCGATAAATTGTATAGCCTCTTAAATTTCTCGAAGAATTCTTATGTAAATATAAAAGCAACTTATTTTCTTGTTTTTGCATGCAAAACAATAAAAACAATGAGAATGTATTGTCATTCTTGAGTCAAAGTTCATAGTAGTCTGTTGTAAAATATTGCGCTTTAACATTTAAGTTAAGTAATATTTTCGGATGTGTTTAATAAAAAGCAATATGATAAAATTTTAAGAAAAATGGTAAGTAATGTTTCTATTTGTCTAAATATGTACACAGATTTGTAATATAGCATATATACTTATTTATCTATCTAATATATCTTTCTTCAGGTTTAGTTTTAGATTGGGAACATGATGGAAATGAAACAAAATAAAAAAACTATCGTTTTCGAACTATTGCTAATGATAATAAACACAAGTGATTAGTAAAATCAGTATCGAATAATTTTCATCAGTTTTTGATATCGAAAACGAATCACTAACGAATATTTTTACGTTTCGCTATTGATATCGCTAAAGGTTCACTATTAATACGAAAGGCGAACCTTCGAGATCGAAAGATTTGCTGCCACAAAGTGAGCGACGGGTGAGCTCAAGCAGCTCGTTTTCGGGTCGCCAACGATAGTCGTTCTCGAATGTTTTGTCAGAGAAATGTTCGCGAAATATTCGAATGGCATATCATTAACGAAGTTTGTGGTCAGCTGGGTTGTAGTAGGTTTGTTTTTAGGTTTCCCAAGGAAATTTTTGTGGTGCAGATCTCCATAATCCAAAACGGCTCCTTCAGATAATGATGACCGTGGTCTAGCAGTTGATTAATTTAATTGTTTATATATGCTATCGAAATGATTTATAAAATAAGTAAATATACCTAAAATATTAAAAATTTAAAATGTTTAACATTACGTGAAAAGTATTAAAAAGTCCTCCAAATGTCCTTACGCTTAACAGTGCTTTAGTTGGTTGCATTTTGTTCTATCTATGGTGTACATAAGTTAACATTATTTGCAGAAAATTATGTACTTTTTGATCGAAACTTGATTGTTCTTGAAGTATATCTGATTTAACACAAATTCACACTTATTTTTCACTATGTTTTATTTATTCGAGTATTATTGTATTTATATAAAAAAATTTTAAACAAAATTTAAATCTATTAACGCAAAAACACGTGCACAAGCTTTATTATTAGTCATTCAACTGATTTTCTTTTCATTGCGTTTTCTGTATTGAAGAAATTTCTTCAGTTCTACCCATGTTTCTTCAATTTGACTAAAAGAGATTATTTAAATTAACGAAATTTATTCAATTATTCATGCCTTTAGTAAAAGTAATTTGAAGAAATTTCGTCAATTTGAAAAATTTTATTCAATTTGACTAAAATGATTTAGTTAATATTAAAGAAATTTCTTCAATTCAACACGTATTTAGTAAATTTGAAAATATTTAGTCGAATTGAAGAATATTATTCAATTTTACTAAAATAAAATTGTTAATTTTAATAAAATTTCTTCAACTTGACATGTCTTTAGTTTTCCGATATATTAAAAAAACATTAAAATAAAACGTTTAACCATTCTACGTTTTATTTAAGTCTATAAGAACTCACATGGAAAAAATAAGAAATACAATGTTTACATTTTGATTTTAATACATGGTTTAAATCACTTAATAAATATTACTAAATAAGTAAAATGATTACTTTGACCTGCATAACTTTATTGTTATGCGAGTGATATAATTTGTTATCAAGTTGGATGGAAAGTCTTAAAACTTCGTGGAAATAATTTTTATCAAACTACTTAGATGCAATGCATTATTATATTAGATTATTACATATCAAGGCCACTATTTCAATAATAGTCTTCTTCTTTCAAAATGAAATCAAATGGCTTTCTTTAATTAAAAATAAAGGGAATACGATCATGTTTAAGAATTATATCACAGTAGCGAATAGATTTGTCTCTTAATAATTTTCTAATAAGTATGGATAAGGTGACTGAAATTTTTTTTCCGAATGTTGTATTTCTCATCCGATATGTGTCCCAGTACTTCAAATAGAGAACAAAAATAATGTCTCACTAACGAAAATTGTATGCATTCACAATGAAATTTTTATAAATAAATTGGAGTTCATTACCGTATATTCTATACAGAAAAACGCTTTTAAAGAAAATAACATCCCTAAATATTAAAATACTGTTCATTAAAAAAAAAAAAAAAAATAATAATAATTTTTTTTTTCTAAAAATAAGGTTTTCAGTGTAGTTAAAAATTGATCTATTATATCGAGGGCTTATATTCAAATTTACAAACATTTTTTTTGCGTCAGACTCTTCAGTTTTCTATTTTTTATATATGGTGTTAATTTTGGAGTAAAAAGTTAATTCTAACACTTTGTTTTTCACTTTTTGATTTTGGGCTATCTACAAACAGTATATTTTTTTTAAGGCAAAACGGGCTATCTGCAAGTTTTTGTTTGATTTTCAAAGAAACGTAAAAATAAAACTTGATAAATAATGGGAATTTTTTTTTGCAATTTGAACTTTTTTTAAACGTTTTGAATTAGAGTCTTAATATATCTAACAAAAATTTTGTTATCTCAATGCAGTCTGAAGAAGAAAGCCATTGAAGTTAGATTTTTAGATCATACGCGGGTATTTTTTATTAATTAAATTGGTGATTACAAGCAAAATATCTTAGATACCAAAAGCAGTTTCTTAAAAAAAAGGATAATTAAATAAAAAGTGCAATAAACATCGTCTTTAAGGTTTTAATAATTTTTGAGTTGTTGATATGCAATTTAATACAATTTTAATTGGTTCAAAAATATTTTTTTGGAAAATTTTTTTAGCAATTTTTTCGCATGCAATTTTTTTTTCAAAATTTTATTTATAATTTTAATTTTGAAAACATTTTCGTCCTTTTAGTAAACATTCCTGTTATTTGAAATTTCTAACGATTAAAAATGGTCTAGCCAACCACAAAATTTCTCTTTTTTTATCTCCTGATTGGTATGATATCATAACTTTAACATATTGTCATTTTTTTCCCAAAAATATTATGTTTTACTTCTTTAATTTCCAATAAACAAAACGGGCTATATGAACATTTTATAACAAATAATTAAGACAAAATGGGCTATTTACCATAATGGAGTTAAAAGATTTATTTTTCAGTGTGGGGCTTAGTAGACGTAATATTAATAACTCGTAGAAGAACGGATTGCAAACTGTTGAAAAATGAGGGAAATAAACTGTTTTTATGTTCTCCTGAACAATGGTGCTTTGCATGAGGCCCGTTTCGAATATAGGCCCTCGATATATTCTCTGCTAGTTTAGATATTCGATATTATATGTAAGTTGATATATCTTTATTATTTGGAATAATTAAATACAAACAAATTTTAGATTTTGATAAAATCAGATCTCAAATTCCACACAAATTACCAAAAATAAAAACTTTTTTTTTTTAATTTGCCGCTTTATGTTTGCGAGGAAAAAGGTGCTTTTGAAGCGCATAACTTTTATATCGAATAGTTAACATTTAGATTCTTTGAGAAATATGAAAAAGCTACGACATGTTTTTAATAAGGGTAATTTTTTACAAAAATAGTAAAACCGGATGAGAACAGAAAATTAGCAAACGATTAAAAGTTTCATGTCAAAGGTGAGTATTCATAATTTCCTAGGATATTATGGCACACAAAAAAAGTGTCATAGCGTCACTTTCAAAGTGTAATTATGTCCAAGATCCAAATGACATAAAGTCCATTGAATGCATTTAGTCATCTTGTAATACACCAGAGCTTTTTGCTTATCCTAATATGTATTAACAATATGAAGAAATTGTGAATTAAGTTAAATCAAAGAATATTCATATATAGAAGGCGCATCATGTAGAAACAAAATTTCTTATGGCGGGTTCTAATCATAGTACCTGCTCTCATGTAATTCTCGCTCTCAACATTTTGCATTGATGAGGGGGATAAGTAACAAGGGAAAACAAAATCCACCACCAAAACAGAGAGAGAGAAAGAGTTTAAATATATGTGTTTGTACATGTGTGTATTCCTTATAAAGAAATGCAAATAAAAACACACAGACATATATATGTTTGTACATGTATAAAGATCTTTATTTCAAATTGAAAGAAACAAATAATATTTGTTTCTTTTGTTTTGAAATAGAAAGTGCCAACAGAAATTTTAATTTAAGAATTTTTAATTTTAGAAATTATTATTTAAAAAAATATTAAAATTTTTTCATTTTTAAAAGTACATATTTTTTCCATTTTTTGGATTTTTTAGAAAGAAAAATAAAAATGAAGTAAATAATAAATAAAAGTTTTTCTTTTTTTTCGGAAAAAAATTATTTTGTGATTTTTTCCAAGTTTTTGAGTTGTATTTTATTTGAAACAAGAAATTGTTATTAAAATATATATTTTTTATAGAAATAAATAATATTAATATTTTCAATTTTAAAACTTATTTTTAAATTATATATATTTTATTTAGTAAAAAAGTTGTTTTGAATAAAAAAGTATTTCATTTCTTTTATTTTTGGGCAGAAATAACATTTATTTTGAAAAAAAAGAAGTCTTTTGATTTCCTTTTTCTAAGCAAAAAGTTATTATTTTTTTTATACTAAAAGAAAAAAATATTCATACAGCAATGTTTCAATTTAGACTTAATAGACTTAAATTTTTTTATAAACAAAAATACTGAAATTTTTTTTTTAATATATAAAAGTTATTTTTTGGCAGGAAATAAAAGTTATTTTTATTTATTCATTTATTTATTTATGTCATAAAAATTTTTTTATATAGTAGGTATATACAAATTAAATATTTTTTACAAAAGATCTTTTTTCAATATAATTCCACCTTCTTTACAGAATAAAACAAAATTATTAAAGAAAAATCTAATTTTTTTGGTGACAAATTTGATATGAATAAAAAAAAATAAAAATATTTTTTATATTTTTTTCAAGTGGATATAATTTTATATTTTTGTTTTTATTTATTTAATTAATATACTTAACATTAACATCTGTTACTTTGAATACATAAGTAACAAAACTACACAAATCAAATTTTAAAATATAAATTTGATATCCTGAAAGTATATAACGTCACCGAAAATGCAAAACAATACGTTGTTTTGCATCATCAAAATTTTCAAATTTGTGTTTTTGATGAAATATAGTTTATTATTCGAAAATACAACTCAAAAAATGACGATAATATTAACGAAAGCAATAATTTTTCAAGTCAAAACAACGTAACATCACATTGGTTAAAAAAATAATAAAAAAATTTTTTTACGAATTTAGATTGCAAATTTTTAAAAATATAATAGGTATTAAAATTTTGGAGTAAAAGTTTGCAAAAATTCTTTTAATTACAATTTTTGTAAAATTTTTATTGATGTTACGTTTTTTTGGCTTCACAAAATTGAAATCTTGAAAAACGTAAACCACATAACTTAAAAAAATATTTAATAAACTTTTAATTATTCATCATCAATATATTAGGCAATGTTTAATGATGTAATATCCCAAAAATCTTATTTGTAGGACAATTTGTTTAGGTTTTATAAAGTTTTTTGTGCCTCCTGTAAAGTTATGAAAAGTGATGTTACGTTGTTTTGCATTTTCGGTGACGATAAGCTCATAGGACGTTAAAAATGGTATAACTAGTTCGGTGCTGATTAAAGTATTTCTAATTTTAAAACAACAAAACACATATGCTATGCCCTACACTAACATACGCGATCGTATTTTATCTCCTTTAGTAAATAAACAACCAATTTCTTGTTTCTACTTTTTTATAGGCACTATCTCCACACTCATACATTCACAATTACGTTTGTGTATGTTTTGTTTTTCTGTCCCATTATGAAATTATACACCAAAAAAATAACATAATTTTTATAGTAATTTAATTTTGAAAGTTTCTTCGTCAATTCAAGACTTGTAAGTGGAAATACACGTTACTAGTTTAGAATTTGAATAATAATAACCAGGGATCGCAACGATTACCATAGTAATCATAAAAATTACGATTTAATGTTTATTTTTTCTACGATTAAAAAAAATAACGATATATTAATAATTTAGGATTTTAATTTCTTATTAAAAATATCAAATAATACTAAATTTAATTCAGTACGAACGATTATTTCAAATTTGTATTTTATAATAAATAATAATATAATAAATGTAAATTGTATTAAAGTATTATTTCTTAATTAAAAAAAGATAGTTGTTTAATTAAGAGACAAAAAATCATATTAATATTTTTCATGTGTGTATCTCAAGCAACAAGCAGTAACACAACATTCAAGGTATATTAACTATTAGGTAGAGTTAAAAACACAGCTGACTTATTTTTTCTTTATATGTGATGACTGTCAAATCTTTTTTTTTATATGGTGTTTGTTTCTATGTGTGTTTTGTTTACATTTTTTATACCATTTTTGTTATTGTTTCAATGTACAAAATTTGACATTTTAGGAAAACAAATGAGAGAACTTTTTTATTGTTGTATTTGTTGTAGAATTGCTCTAACCTAATAGTAAATAAGCCTTGCACAACATTCTTGCTTGAATGCTCGTGCGAGACTGACTTTTTTGTGTGTTTTTTATTAATTTCAAGAGCATAACAAAAGAGATAAAAAACACACAAGCTTCTTTTCCTTTTGTCTTCCCTCCCGCATCCAGAAATACTTTTAAAAAATATTTCAGTTTTCATTGACATGCGCTTTCTATATATTGTATATTCTTTGGTTAAATCTAACATGGAAATGACACATTTTTTAAATGATTATTTACGAATGGAAGAGTAGGAATATAATACTGAAAAAACAAATTCAATCGTCTAAAAAGAATAATAATTTATAAAAAATTACTAATTATATTAAAGAGAAAAGTTGTATAAATTTTTGTGAATTGAAGTAGATATTGTGTTAAAAACATTTCTTTAAAAAAGGTGATTAAATAAACAGGATTTTGTAAGGCTTAAGAGTAATATATTTGTGTCAACTATAATGAGCATTTCTACATTAGTTTTGACGTGATGTTGTCTCAAATATGGCAAATAAATCCCAAAACTATACGGCGGAAAAGGGTTCTTGGCATTTTATGAAATGGTTGTAACAACACGTATTACTTCCGTACTATATGAGAGTCATAAGCTGTATAAGTTTGATCTTTATGAACTATAGTTGTCACAAATTTAGTGTGCACCGATAAAGTGGTTAAGTAAAAATATTAGAAAAGTCAAGTAGAATAATTTGTAAAAAAGTGGACGTAAAGATTGCGTGACATCTAATAGATAAGTCTTATAAGTTAAGGTTCCCTCTGAACGGTGTGTCAAATTTCAGGTAAATCTGTTCAGGGGATTGGTTTAAAAATAAAAAAAATCAAGTAAAATAATTTGTTAGAAAAACAAACGAATCGTATAAGCATTAGATGATTCAGAACTATATACAGTGTTGAAAAAAATAATAGGGACGACCCTTACTTTCGCAAACAGTTTCTTTATATTAAGTGTTCCTAGAATAACGGAATTTCATTATTTGTTTACTTTTTCTATTTTGCGCTTTTATTTTATATTTATTTGCAAAAAATCAGTGAAGTAATTTCAATTGGAAAAAATAATAGGGACGCACTACAAAAAATTACCATTAGTCAACAAAAATTATTATTTTTAACATAGACATATTAAAAATCCGTAAAGCAAAGTTTATGTGATTAACTTAATCATATTGGTTTCGTGTTTATGATTTATGTCTTCGGTAAATAAATTTTAAAATGGTGTTCATTGTACTGAATCTGAAAAAAATTTTATTCTTAAATTAAATGCGGACGGGTTATCAATTAGTGAGTCCTCAAAAATAATAATGGTAGCTTTAAATCAAAAAATAAACAAGAGTTGTGGGAAAAAATTCAAGAAACCTGGTACTCAATTCCGCCCAAGGTATGTGCGAATCTTATGGGATCTATGAATCGTCGTTGTCAGGAGGTTATAAAAATGAAAAGATCTTCAACCAAGTATTAAAAAAGTATTTGGAAATGATGGTAATGTTAAAAAAAAAATATTTTTTCCAAAACATTAAGTGTCCCTATTATTTTTTCCAGGCCTTTTTAAAAAAAAATATTTTTTGGCAGAACTAGTTCCTTATTTTTGCTTTAAAGTTAAAATATTTGAAGTTATTTAATTTTATGTATATACTTTTTAATATTTATGGAATAGTAAATAAAAAAGTAAGAATATATTGAAAAATTAGAATGTCCCTATTATTTTTTCCAACACTGTATGTACCAAATGTCATGTGAAGCGGTTTAGTAGTTGGGCATATAAGTTCCCGAAAATGAACAACTTATGCGTCAAATTCCATGTTAATCCGTCCAGCAATTTTGCCGTGAAGGAATAACAAACAGTCTTTTATATTTACGATTAAAATATAATTTTTACGAAAAGTGGGAATAAATAGGTCATTTAGGTATTTTTACTTCGGAACAATTTTTTGTGTGTCAAATCAATCAAAAATTCTTAGAACTATGACGGGTGCACCATGGTACATAATAAATGAGAATATTCATAGAGACTTAGAGATACTACTAGTAAAGGAAGAATTTAAAAAAATTCAGTGAAAAATATATCCAGAAACTTCAAACTCATCCAAATCCACTCGCTAGACTCCTTGCTGAAGTGCAGACACATTCAAGGCTTCGTAGAGCCGACCTACCGCCCCGCTAATGAGAGGCCTTTTATAACTTAGGTCTCCTTAGAGAGTAAATATCTTTAATTTTAGTTTTTAAGATTTAAATACTTACTGTGAGGCCTAATAAAGGCAGATTCAGAAAATAAATAGAAAGTAAATAAAAAAATGTTCATGAATCAATTCAGGGAATGGGTAAAAAAATTAAGCCAAATATAATTTTTACAAAAATTGGGCATAAAAAGGGGATCCGACATAGCCTGTAGTTACCAAAGTTACTTTGAGTCTACATTACGTCGAGTCTATATTAGAGAAATTTCTATCAAGACAAAAGTCAAATTTTTGTTTGAGTTGCAGATAATTTTTTATCTCTGTCAATTATAGGGGAAAACGTATGTCATAATAAGCCATGCAAAAAGTACCAACAACAATCAAGATGGCGTCTTTTACTAAGCATTATCAAGACAAAGTTGTCAGAGCTCGAGCGCTGACAATTTTCTTTTACTTTGAGTCTACATTAGACAAATTTGTATCAAGACAAACGTCAAATTTTTGTTTGAGTTGCAGATAATTTTTTATCTCTGTCAATTATAGGGGAAAACGTATGTCGTAATAAACCATGCAAAAAGTACCAACAACAATCAAGATGGCGTCTTTTACCAAGCATTATCAGGACAACGTTGTCAGAGTGCGAGCGCTGACAATTTTCTTTTAACACTGCAATAATACTGACAAATTCAGTCTACATTAGACAAATCTTTATCTTGATAAAATTTTGACGTTTGTCTTGATAAAAATTTCTCTAATGTAGACTCAAAGTTAACGCTGCAATAACACTGACAAATTCAGTCTACATTACTTTGAGTCTACATTAGACAAATTTTTATCAAGACAAACGTCAAAATCGGTGCGAATCTATACAAGGTAGCCTCAGTTAAACAGCTGATTATTATTTTTGGTTGTTACAGCTGTCAAACTGCATACATAAAAAACATTAATAAATTCGCCATATTGTTGTTTTTGCACAATTGTTGCCACCTTCCATAAATTCGAGTTCATTTTAACGTTTGTCTTGATAAAAATTTGTCTAATGTAGACTCAAAGTAAAGAAAAATTAATATGTTTGTTTCCATACTCTCTTGTAATATAAAGTTCAAATGAAAAAAATAAAAATGTTTTCTTCAGTTAAAAGTAATATTGGGAATTAAAGTAAAAATATGATTTATAATTTAAAATGATAACTAATAACTTCAAATTTACTAAAAAATTTAAAAAAATCAAAAAGTATTTAATTATAAATTACTGTAAAAAAGTGCTAAAAAGCATTTAGCATATTTTTATAAATTGTTAGTGCATTTTAACCTTCTCAATGCTAAATCTAGCACTGAAAGTGTCTAAAATGGCAGCACTGGTTCACTTTTCAGCCGGCTAACTGCCAATTTTGAGCCGCCGCCGTTATAATTGTTCGGCGCAGGTCTCTGTTTGTTTATTTCTTTTTTAAGTGTTTAATTTTCGCGTCTTTTCGAGAATTTTAAAATATATTTTTAATTATATTCGTTAGTAATGTGTTAATAATTCTACATGTATTGATTTTAAATATTTGTAAGAAATATACAAATTTTTATTTACAAATTATTGATAGTATGTAATAAATTACCAAAAGTAAATCGCCAAAAAATCATGCGACTACTTGGCAATCTCTAATTTCGTTTTTAAAACAAGTTCCTTTTAAACCAAACTGCAATTTTGACATTACAGAAATAAAAAATATTAATATTTTTAGTTTATAAATTAAAAGAATTTAAAAGATATTTATAAAATTTTGTATCCTATTCCACTTAGAAAAAGATACAGCAAGGCGCAAAAATTAAGATAATAAGTGTTGACAATTAAAAATTATTGAAGACTGTTTGGCAAAATGCAAACTAAAAACAATTCCTTCGAATTTACCAACAAACAATACAATCAATTGAAACAATTAAAAGATATGGTAAAATTGCATAAACTACAAGAAAAATGTGAAGAGTTTAAAGGAGAACTGGAGAATTTGATAACTGAAAAATCAGAATGTTTGCTTAACCGAGAAAAGTATATGGAACATTTAAATTCGTTGCAAGGAGAATTGAAAATTGCCCGTAATGAAGAATATAATTGGCAACAGAAATTAGACGCAGGTAATTAAATATTAATAACTGTTTAAACAGTAAATTTCATAAAAAGCATCTCGTAAAATAAAGTTTTTAATTTGATTAAATTAATCATAAAGTATTTTATGTTATTCCTTAAACTTCCTTCCAGCTAAAAAGTCTTTTGTAGATAATGAAAATGATAATTTACAAAGTATTGGCTTACTTTTGGGTTATCAGATTACAAAATGTCAACGATCGGTAAATAATGACTTACAAATAACGGTATGTTGGTTAAATAAACAAATATTTTTATTTAAAATTTATCCTAATTTGTATTACTTTCTTCCTTTTTAGCTTCATTATCGTGATATTTGTTATGTTACATATAGCCAAACTGCTGCTCAGTTGTTTGATTTAATAGAAGTTTTTCCAAATCATCAAAATTTTCCACAAATAAAACAATTTTTAAAGAACTCTCAAGATTTAAGAGGTTTATTGACATGTTTACGTAAATTCTTTGATTTTGCCATAGAATTTAAAGAAAAACAAGAACAAAATTAGACTTTTTACGTACATACATATTTATATTTACATTATTTTTAATAAAGTTTTAATAAAATAAAAAAGAAATATTTTTTTCTTCATGTACCTGAGCCATATTTAGTGTTTCAGTGAAGTATTTTAATTTAGAAATAAAAAAATTTTGTGTTTCTAAGAAATATACAACAGGTATCTTACAACGGTTTGTTGATAGGATTTTTTATATTGAAAAACCATGAATATAAATAAAATATTTTTAACATTATTTGCCTCGAAGGATCACTGTTAAAAGTTTAAAAATTTCTTTTGGTAATTTGAGGTCCATGTTTAGGCAAATTAAAATCGTGCTTAATATAGTAACCTTTAAATTAAGGTTTTATAGTTGGAACAAAAGGCCAACTTTACGACTTCTTTCAATTTTGGAATATTCGTCATTTTTCGATTATTATCGACATTTTTCAATTTTATAGAATATTTTCGAGATTTTTCGCTTTTGACTTTTTTATTTGATTTAGAAAAATATATTATACGATTATTCGAAAGTCGATTAGAGATTCTGTTAGAATCACCAGTCAGATTAAAGCAAACACTTTTGCTTCTGTTTAATATAAAAATTATAGAATAGCTACAAAAATTACATCTTTGAATTTAATAAATTAATTAATCAAGATTAGCGGAACTATTAAAATTAAAAATAAATAACATACATGTTTTAATAGAGATATTCAGAAAAACTTAAACAAATTTTTAAAGTTCTATAAATTAAGAAAATCGGACAAAATTGTTTAAATTACTATAATCACAAGTAAAAGAACTATTGCATTGGTATACAAATTATTTTAAAAACAATAGTTCCGGATATCTTGATAGTTTTATTTTTTTTATTCAAATAAAATCAATGGATATACATTTTCCTATGATATGTATCAGCGTTTTTTTATAAATAGCAGTTGACAACACTAAATTTTTTGTTTCTGTTTTTAGTAGCGTTTCGCTAATTTTTCATTACGTTTTGTTCGCTTGTTAAGGTCGGTTCAAGTGAAAAAAAGTACCAAAACTTTATTTTTAATTTATTTTTGTTTGTAAAAAAAAAATACAACTAATAGTTAATATATTTTGTAATATTAAAAAATGTGAAATAAATTGCAAATAGTTATCCAGTAACAAACTGAGCTTGTGATAATATAAAAAAATATTGTAAATAAAAAGCGGTAAACCAGAAAAAAGCGAAGAAAAAATTGACAGGCCGCTTGTCAATCGTAAAAAAATACCGAAAATTAGGCAAATAGTTAATAAAGTAATTTCAAATTGTTTTCGTTGTAATTAAAACAAAATTATTAAAAATTTTTCCAGTTTTTAAGAAAAATATGCAAAATTTTCTTGTTAGTTTTGTTGAAAAAAAGAGTATGTAAAGCACACGATTGAATCTTATTTTAATCAATTGCAAATTGTAATAACAAATATTAAGAGAAACATCATTGAAAGAGAAACAAAATTAAGAGTGGCATACGGAAGTTTATTTTTTTTTGGCAAAAACCAATTCAACGGTGAAAAATCTTGATAATTTTTCCATATTGTGTCAAAAAAGCACACAAAAGATAAAAACGTGTGATTATATAGATCAAAGAAATTATAAATTTACCAAAGAATATTTAATTGTCAATAAAATTTATAGTTAAATATTATGGATAGAAAGCTCAGAAAATCAGCAAATGCAAAAGGATATAATAATTTATTAGCCTCAGGCACAACAATTGCAGCAAACACAGCTGCTATGCCAAGTGATAATTTTATAAAAAATTCATATGTGATTCCGACAACTACAAGTATGAATACTACCTCAATGCCCCCAGTAATTTTACCGCCACCCGCAAATTTAGGCAAAGATGTTGCCGGCTTAAATCAGTATCATTCACCTCGTACTACAAGACAACGTACTAATAATGCCAATTATAATATAAATACAGCAATAGCAACAACAACGACAACAGCAGCAACAACACCATTACAATTAACCCAACAGCAACAACAACTGCAGTCAACAACAGTGCAAAAAAATCAAAATAATAATAACAACATCAATACTAGTATGAATAATAATCAAACAACATTGATGGGTACTAAAGCAGCTGCATGTATAGCTTCACCTATGGAACAGCTGGCAGCAGTTCATGCAAAGGCTACTTCAAGTCGTAATAAGAATGAAGGTAAGTTAAATGAAAAAAATCTTATGACAACCCAACAACAACAATTAGTCACACAGGCACATGCTACCTTTTAAGATTACATATTATAAAAGAACATATTCTATATCTACATTCATCCATTCATGTGTAATAATTTAGTTCTATTGGGTTTAACATATTATTGTTGTCTACCAAGACACAATTTTGTCCTTTATTTGACATTTTTAGCGATTTCTTTTAGTTTATACGTTTTAATTGAATAAAAATATAAGTTTTCTATTGTTTGCTTAGATAACAATTTTTAGCACATGTTTGAGATTTTTATTTTTTTTTTAATTCACACCTTTTGAACATAGTGTAAACATCCTTTCTTTAGCACTATAGTATTTTATTTATTATTTAGTTAGATGGTACTTATTTGTGATCTAAATTAAAAATGTAAGGATCAATTTCACCTGCTTGGTAGTTTTTAATATAAAAAAGTTTAAATTTACGTTGAAATAAATTGATATATGTGGGATAGATCCAATAATTCTGGTTCATTACTTTTGAAGTTCTTCCCTTGAAACTATGTTTATATATTTTTTTTTAATAAAAATGCTGTTAAAAGATAATACTTTTTAATTTGTGAGAATTTAATTTTCTTTGGAAGTAATTTTTATAACATCTCAAAAAGCAAAAAATATGTTCTTAATTTTACTTTTGAAGTGTGGTAAATGTTTTTTTTTTGCTGGTATATTAATGTACTTAATATGCTTTATACTTTGGGGCCAATATTAGCAATACCATATAAATACGTATATGCTTAAAACTTGACCAATATTTCCATATATGTTTTTTACTCCCATTTATCTTATCATTGAGACATAAAACGTCTTTATCATAAATTTAATTCTAACGTAATAACATTATCTTTGTTTATGAAATTGTAAAAATTATACACATTTTTTAATTCATTATTATTACTAAGATGTTAATTATTTTATGACTACAAGTTGTTATTACGTAGAAATATAAAAATAAAATACTTGATTTAACATGTTTCGTTAGCGTTTTTAATATTTGTAAATATAATTTTAAGACTTTACAAGTTATATTCATATGTATAAGTATACAATAATCAGATTACATACAATATTTAATCACAATTATAAGTGTTTAGAACAAAAATAACTATTCCTTATAATCAAGATTTCTACAAAAAATATGAAATGAAAATTCACTTTAATCAAACGAATATTAGAGAAACTGATTTAAATCTACATTACAATAAAAATAAATTCAATTTTTATATTAATAAAAATATTACTTTCTTCAACGAAATTCTTCAAAAAACGAATCATATTTTCATTTTAAATTCATACATACACCATTTTTTTTTACTAGAATTGGATATATTCAATATGTCTATATATTTTTTTCTTGTTAATTTGGTCTTTATTTGTTTTATTAAATAAAATGAATATGCTTTTCCACGTAGAATTTTTTAACAAAATTCGAGGAAATTTGCATTATTTTCTTATTTTTTGAACTATACATGTTTTGTAAAATTTAATTTAAAAGTTTTGAAACGTTTTAAATTAATCTGAAGGTGATGACAAATATTAAACGTTTAAAAAAACTATAAACGTTTATATACATATGTACATACATACAAACGTTTTAAAATTAAATTTAAACGAATAAATGTGTAATCGATGTTATAGATTTATAATATTAATTATAATACGAAATCATATTTGTAAATAATAATAGTAATAATTCTAATAAAAAAATTTTATTTATAAGGATTTAGGTAAAACAGATTACAGTATCCCCAGGATGGGTTTTAAACAATTTTGAAAATGTATCTTCAGTTCTCAAGTCTGGTACATTTTGGCAAAAAAAAAAAAAAGATACGAATTTTATTCCAAAATAGGTCTCAAAAAGTTCGTAAGCCTGTTATGGGAAAAATATAATATATTTTTTTTTAAATTTTTACCAATGAGATTATGTTCCACTTTTTAGGACGTTTGGTAAACAAATTTTTTTAAAACTATCTGAAGATCAGTTTTAAATTTTTTTTAATATTTTTTTCATATTAAGCTAATATTAAAATTTTAGTAAAATTTTCTATGATTTTATTTTAAATACTATTTTATTAGTTTGAATATTTTTGAAATTTTTAATCGTAATTAGGGCTTTTGGCAATTTTTCACTTCCCGATTCCAAAGAATTTTTGTAGGTAATCCCGGGAATTCAAAACTACAAAATGTGCAATTTTATCATTTTTAAATATCAAAGATTATAAAAAAAAGAAAAACGTTGCTTTATCATATTTAAGCAAATATTGGCTGGCATCCAGTTCTATGTAAATAACTCTAAAGATTTTATTTAAACAATAGAAAAAAGTAATAACACTCTTACATATTTGAAAAATCCTAACTTGTTTGACAGCATAGAATTCTATATGTTGAAAACAATTGTTATTATAACACAAAATTTAAAAAATCTCGCCAATGCATTGTTGATGCTAGACCCAAAATCGGTTGAAATCAATCGGGTATTTTTGTCGGTAATCCCGGAAATTAAAAACTACAAAATGTGCAATTTTACCATTTTTAAATATCAAAGATTATAAAAAAAAAGAAAAACGTTGCTTTATTCAAGCAAATATTGCCTCCAGTTCGATGTAAATAACTCTAAAGAGTTATTTACTTAAAAAACGTCGCCAATGCATTGTTGATGCTAGACCCAAAATCCGTTGAAAACAATCGGGTATTTTCTATTTTAATAAAGTCAGAAATCGACTATCTGATAATGCAATAAACGTATTAGTAGTTTTAAAACATAATTTCATCTTACCTCGAAAATATTTTAAGACATATGTCATTTTAATTTTTTAAAAATGTGTATGAAAAAGGCATTTAAATAAAAAGATTAACTATACAAGTGTCTTATATATATAATTTTTTTTTTTATAAATTATAAAAAATACAAGAGATAAATTATTCAAATCAAGAAATGTATTGAAAACAATTTAACGTATTTCTTCTTGTTTTTAAAAAATATAAAGTTTTCTGTGAATTTAAATCAAAATTTTTCAAGACAAGCAAACAAAATTTTAACCACATATCGTCCAGGTCCATATATATATATAAAATATTAAATGTGCATATAGGTATTTTAATTGGTCTGTTCTTATATGATTCGATATCGATTGGCCTTAACTGGCTTCAAGATTATTAATAAATAAATATTACATCTGAATTTTAAAATTTACATGAGCTGGACTATTTTCAAAACCCCTCATAAAAATAAATAGTTTTTAAATGTATGCTTTTGGTGTATTTATTTTCTTAACTAACCATTTATTTGACATAAAAATTAACCAATTATGAACCTGAAATCCCAAAATATTACTTCTGCAACTAAAGGATTAAATAAATACATATATCAATAGTATTAATAAGACCTTTCCAACGATACCCTAAAATATAAATTCCAATGGAAAATTTCTAAAAAGTGAAATTTTAATAAAATAGTATTTAAATTATTATTTTATTAATTGTAAATAAAACAAACAGTTTTCAGAGAATTATCTTAATATTTTCTATTATGAAAGAAGGATCTATGACAATTATTGTTGGCTTTGTGGCACTTGACACCATCCTGTTGGAACCACATATCGTCCAGGTCCATATCCTCAATTTCTGGCCACAAGAAGTCCATTATGATATTGAATTGTTGGGTTGACGGCTCTTCTGCCACACTATCGCGAACAACATCAATTTTTCCGCAGAACGAACTGGGCTAGCATGTACAGTTTCATGTGCATGTTTTCACATTTTCTACAGACCCGGTTTGCTGAAATTTGCGCATAATTCTCTCGATTGTGGACACATTTGGTCGATTATGCTGACCAACAAAATCACGAAATGCATTTTGATTTGAACGTCCATTTTCGTAAAAGGCTTCAGCGATCTTAACGCGCTGCTCAATTGTGTACCTCTTCATGGTTGAATTTGTCAAACACTGATACAAAGAAATGTTAAATTTAGTTGGGTAAAAAACTTGACGTTAACTCACAATTAACACCCTTTATAATTACCATAATCTTAATTTTTACTAATTTTATTAAAAATTTGTATGTCAACTTCGAATTTATTTATAATGTAGTATAAATATATTTTCAAATTTAATATTTTTACAACTTTAAAAATATCTAAATATTTTAACAAAAAATTATTCAATTTAATAAAAAATTAAGTTCGACATTTTTCGAAAATTTTTCGAATATTATATTTAGTAAGTTTGTATTCTTTTCGAATGTACATACATATTTATTTAAAATGTCTTGAATTATTTTAATAAGATTGATTTGTTTGTTATTAGTAAGTAAGATTTTAATTTTTAATTTAATTCAAATAAAATACAATATTTAATTTATATTATTTTCCAATATTAATTTTATATTATTATATACAATTTACATTATTTTATTTAATTTACATTATTTAGAATGTAAAAGCTAACTACTAATTTTTCCTTTTTTTCTTTGCAGAAGCCATAAATGACTTAAAAACGCGCATTCCTGAAATTGAAAATATTTTCGATATACACAGTCGAATTGGTAATGGTACCTTTAGTACGGTACTCTTAGGTACTTTAAAAAAACAACGTGATTTACCTGATAATTTAAAACGTAAATTTGCTATAAAACATCACATACCAACTAGTCATCCCGATAGAATAATGAAAGAATTACAATGTATGGCTAAAATTGGGTAAGTGTATTTAAAAATTTTAATAAAACCAAAAAAAAAAAAAAAATATGTTTTAATTAACAAAATTTGTTTATCTAACAAATTAAAATAAAAAACGTGCAAAAATATACAAGTTCCTTTCATCATTGAAGAATAATTTAAACACTTTTAAATACATACGTTTATTTGATTATTCCTTTTTTTTCATAAGATAAGAATGTTTTAAAAATAATATCGCATACGCAAATGTGTATATAATAAAATGTTTATAAACGTTTATATTCAATGTACATACATACATATATAAAAAACACATAATTTTTCTTACTTAATTTCACGACAGACTATGACGTCTGTGACGTAATTTCATTTTTTTTTTTTGCACAAAATTATTGACGTTACACTGGGTAACTGATTGAATTTTAAGTGCTTAATGAATTATAAATTTCTGCAAAAAGCTATAAAACTTTTAGAGGTACATATAGATACATAGCACAACTTAATAATAGCTATTTAAATAAAATTAACTTTTTTTGATTTTATTTAAATAAAGTTTTTGAATTTTAATTAGAGTTTTTCACGGGAAATCCCGGGACGCGAATTCCCGGGAATCCCGCCAAATTTTCACTCCCGTAATCCCGGGAAATCAAGCGGGAATTCCCGGGATTTCTTGTGTATGCAAAATGTTTATATTTAACAACTAATATATGGATATTTTAGCATATAATGTGTTTTTACATTTGTTTTTATTTATTATACCCACCATCAAAAAGATGGGGGGTATATTGATTTTGTCATTCCGTGTGTAACATGTCGAAGGAATCATTTAAGACCCCACAAAGTATATATTTTCTGGGTCCTGGTTGAATTCTGAGTCGATCTAGCTATGTCCGTCCGTCTGTCTGTCCGTCTGTTGAAAGCAGGATAGAGCTCGAACGGGGCAACGTAGGGAGACGAAATTTGGCACAAATGTTTATCTTACATAAGGTTTGTTTGGTATTGAAAATGGGTAAAATCGGTTAATAAACAAAAAAGTTATGGGTTAAAAACTAGAAACACAGGGTGTCCGTGAAATACTTTTCTGCTGATATTTCTTCAATAAAAGCACGTACGCCAACGAAATTTTGTACGTGGATTGACATAAACTCGGAAACAAAAAATGGGCGTGGTCCGTCCACTTTAGTGCCTACTTTGATGGTGGGTATATAGATTCGGCCGGGCCGAATATATTCGCGCTTGTTTAATTTGATTTGTTACAAGATTAAATATTTTTAAGGAAATTTCTAAATTTGTTTGATATTTTTCGTATAAGAGTCTGAAAACAAAATATCGTTTTCTTTTTTGCTGAATAATTAAAAAAAAATTATTTTCAATTTTTTTCATTGTGGTCAAAAATAATATTTTTATAATTCGATATTTAAGAAGTATATTTATTAAACGATTTGAAGATGCAATTTGCATGCATGTGAAAGTTGTAAGAGGAATCTTTTTAAAATGTCTGGAAACCTCAAACAACAACTTACATTTTTAATGCCCCAACGAAAACGTGAGACTAAAAGTATTCAAACTGTAAAATTCCCTGAGGTTTTCTTAACAACAAGCTTACTTCCGTATAAATATTTAGAGATTTTTCCAAATAGGGTAAATGAAAACCAAGGTATTGATTCGACTTTCGTATGAGTTGTTATATAATAAAAAGTATTCATTCAATATTCAATATTTCAAAAAGAATTAGTTTATAATTTTATGATTAATTAGTTTATTTTAATACTTTTTATCTTTTATTTAACTGAATATTAAAACTTTCAATTACTTATTTTCGGCGGGAATTCCCGGGATCCCGGGAAATTTAAAAATCAATCCCGATTTCCCGGGAGCGGAAAAAGTCCGGGAAAAGAAAAACTCTAATTTTAATCCAAATTTTATCAGTATTCAGAAACGATAAGGTAGAACAGTTTATTATTAATTTTACTCTTTTGCTTTTTTAACATGTGCTAACTTTATGTGGTTAGTAATTTATTAAGTACACATCATATTAAATTGTGTTTTTTTTTGCTAGCTACATGTGTGCTAGATCTGTCTAAGAAGGTGTTTCCCAAATAATTTTAGATATTTTTTATGTAGTCTACAATTTGAATTTTTTTGTATATTTAAACAAAAATTGATTTTTTTGCAATCTTGTTGTTTAGAGTTTATACGTTTATACTACTATGGGTTTATACGGTGCTGTAAAAAACGTCTTGGACATTTTCTAGAAAATCAAATTGTAAATAAAAACTGCGCACGAAAAAATTAGTGTATGCTTTAAGGCTTGTAACTTTTATTAATACATGAAAGAATATATTTCCATTGACTTGTTTACATTTGTTATTATTCTCCGTAACTACGTGTTAAATTTTTTTAAAGCTTAATTATTTTTTCTTAAAATGAAAATTGAAAAAAAAAAAAAAAAAAATCATGCAAACGTTTTATTATTTTATTTATATAAAACAATTGCTACGAATGCATGTAAGTCGGGAAATACAGTTTCTTGTTTAAAAAATATAAACAGTTCACGATCACCGAAGAAAAATAGCTTAGAATATTTTATCAGAAAAGTTTAAAATTTCATATCACAGATGCAATAGAAAATGTATCAGATAAATATCGAGCAAAAAATCGAAATTGTCGTAAAAACTGTCCAGCAAGACATTTGTACATGAGGGGAGAAAAGCACTTCATTCATAACAAATAACACTTTTAATAGAGAAATTTACGTAAATGAGTGCCATCAGAAAATATTCCTTTCTATCTTTGAAAAACACAAAGAATTATGATTTTTCTGGCTTGATCTCTCATCACATTATTACCATCAAAAAGTAATATACATATGTATAATTTTATATATTTTGTTACTTCATTATAAAATTCAAAATCATTACTGTTATATGATTATTAATCTCAATATATGTACATATTCACAATTTTGTATATATACGTTAATTTAAAAAAAGTAAAATAAATCGATTTCTACATCCCTGATAGCTGCAATACATTGACGTAGTTAAACTTTTGTTTGTTTGTTTGTTTGTTTGCCTGGTTCATTATTATTACTGTTACAATGAAAAGCAGGCAACACACAAGTATATTGTGCGAATATGTTGTAATGAACTTTTCTTTCTGTTTTCCTGTCTTTATTTTGTATAAACGTATATATAAAAACCCGGCATTTTATATAGAAAAAATATGCACATGTACAAATACGTATACATATCCATATGTAGTTTTGCCGGGCTTTATTATCTGTTTTTGAATATGTATCTGAATATGCCCGTATATGTATGTAGATGTATATATGTACATACATACATATGTATGAATTTATACATACACTCTCTCTTTCGTTTGGCTCTAATTTTTAGTCTTGAATTGTTTTTCAAATAAAACATTAACCTTAACCTTGATTTTAAAGGTTAAGTGAAAAATTTATTGACTTGTAGATTTTGTGTGTAAATTGTTGCTTTTGCATGGTGTTTCGAAACCAACAAATGCCGGTTAACTAAAAATTTCCCTAGAAATTGTGTACATAATTACATATGTACATACATAACGTTCATATGTACTTAATGTGTACTAATAGTTTGTTGTTTACCTTTTGATACATTCAATGAACTATACTTTCGTACTAAAAATATTTTTATATTGTTATCTCAATGTCGATTCTTTTTGTTTTTGCTCAATCATGGAGTAATATCTTGGAATTTCTAGATTACAAATTTACTACTTATATACATACTTTTGCAGAAGTTTTGGCATTTTGTTTTAGAAAAAATCATTTTCCAATAATAAAAATTGGTACTTTCTAATAAAGTACCAATTTCCAAAGTACCAATTAACAATCTAATCTTCAAAAAAGTAAATATTGATGGCTTAATATAGAAAAGACGTATCTCTACTTTCTCGACAGCATAAAACCTAAGAAAATTTAGATAAAAAAACAATAAATAAATAATTACGCAGTTTTAATCTAAAACAAGGCGCCAAATTAATGTTGATTCTTATTTTTAGATTTTTCTACTCCTTAGATAGTTATGTTAGATAGGGACTTTTGTTACTGAAATTTTTAAAAATAAATGTAAAGTTAGGACTTTTTTCAGTAATTTAAAATAAACTAATTCAGTAAATTAAAATATAATTCTGTGGCAAAAAGGAAAAACTACATAATTCATTTTTACTACTTTTCAGGAGATCGTTTTTAAGGTTTAAAATTTTAATTTAAGGTCATAGGTATACAATTTTAAATTACCTTCCATGTAAATGTATCCGCAATTCGTATGAAAAATATTTGATATATTTTTGGAATCGATGTGTTCACTGGTTATCGAATAATATAGCAATAAGTAATGGTGTTGTTTTTCCTTTTATAAAATTTTTAATTTTTTTTAATAATATCTCAAGTTATATATTTCTTCTAAAATGAAATTTTAAAATATAATATGAATATGTTAAGTTATGTACTTATTCCATTTCCAAAATATTATAAAAATAAAATTTGTTTTAAAAAAGTACATATTTGAAATAAGTATGTAAAATTCAATAATGAATTTTAATATAGGAAATATGGAAAAGAAGCATATTTTAATTTATACATTTATGTTGTTTTTCAGACTATTATCTCCTAAAGTAATGGACAGGTTTCTCTAAAAAAATTTGCACAGTATGTAAGGGAATACAACAATTCTAAAAATTAAAAAAAATTAAAAAAACAAAAACAACATAACTCAAGTTATGTAGTTTTTCCTTTTGGTTATCGAATAATGGTGTTGTTTTTCCTTTTATAAAATTTATATTTTGTTTGAATAATACATAGCTGTTCATTGTGAATATTTTCAATCAAAATATTTGTTAAAAATAAATTATTTTGATATTTTATTCATATTTTTAGAAATAAATTTCTTTAAAATTATTTTATACTCTTTGTAATATGATTTTCAATTACTTGAAATTAATTTGAATAAAAATTATTTAAATATTATTCCATTTGTAAACAAGATAGATAAAATAATATTTCCACAAAAGTATTCGAATATAAATTTATAAAATATAAATCAAATTCTTAAGTCTTTAACTAATTTTAAAATATATTTTATTTCTTTAGTTTGAATACAATTGTTCTTTGTTTTATTTTCCATTTTAAAAATAAAATAATATCTGTTTTAAAACATTAAATTTTTTTTATTCATAGAAAACTTTTGAATATTTTTATTCAACATGAATTTGTTTGAATAGTTTTAAATTTACTTTGAAAAAGAAAAATAAGGAAAATATTTTTTTTATACTTGAATATTTGAAAAAATTTTATAATTTTTTGTTATTCAAGCCTTTTGAGGCTGAATATTTTTATTTTTTGGAGTTTTTGTTGAATAAAATAACAAAAATATTTATTTTAAATGTTTCTATTTGAATATAAAGTTTTTGAATAAAAATCAGAAAAATTTGTTGAACTTTTTTTATTTAAATAAAATACATATGAATATTATTAAACTTTAAAATAATCAAATAAAAAACTTTTGATTATCTTCTTATAAAAATATATTTGTTTTTCTTTTGGTTAAATAAAATATTTTAATTTTTAATTTATTTTGTTCAATCAGATACAAATTTATAATAAATTCAATTGTTTTAGTATAAATAGAAATCCATAATATTTTTATTCAAAAGATAATAGATTGATTAACAAATATTTTTTAATTAGAAATAAGAAATAGAAATGAAATAAAAAGTATTTTTATTTTTTATTTTATTTATAAGTTACAGCTATGGAATAATATCTCAAGTTATATATTTCATCTAAAATGAAATTTTAAAATATAATATGAATATGTTAAGTTATGTACTTATTCCATTTCCAAAATATTATAAAAATAAAATTTGTTTTAAAAAAGTACATATTTGAAATAAGTATGTAAAATTCAATCATGAATTTTAATATAGGAAATATGGAAAAGAAGCATATTTTAATTTATACATTTAGAAAAAAAATCAACCGAATTATGTTGTTTTTCAGACTATTATCTCCTAAAGTAATGGACAGGTTTCTCTAAAAAAATTTGCACAGTATGTAAGGGAATACAACAATTCTAAAAATTAAAAAAAATTAAAAAAACAAAAACAACATAACTCAAGTTATGTAGTTTTTCCTTTTGGCCACAGAATTATATTTTAATAATAAAAATAAATATTTCAATAAATAACTTTAAAAAATGTTCATAAAATTGGTGACAGAGTTTAAAACTTTTGTTATTTTAAGAATGTTCGAATAAAATATAAATACAGTTTTGGTGGAAGAAATTTTGTTTCTTCAGAAAGATTTTTAGATGCGTTCATATTTTTTCATTATTTTATTCACAATAAGATAATAAGTATGTATAAATTCTGTTGCCATGATATGCTAAAAAGTTCTCTTTTGGAACTAAATTTATTTAAAAAGAAATAAATTATATTTTCCCATAATGACCAGAAAACTACTTGGTAGTGAATTTGTGATAAATTTTAAAACTTTTATAAATATTTTTTCAGCATTCAGCTGATCAAAAAGACGCGTAACCACTGAATGAAATAATGATAATTCGAATTTATTTCTTAATTACTTATGTCACATGCATAATTGTTTTAAATCAAATGAAGTCTTCACCATATTTTAAAATTTAGCCCGGTTTGTAAATAGTATTTGATGCCAAATTGGGAAAAATCCATTTTTTTTATTTCAACTATTAATTTATTTTTGGCATTAAGAATTGTTTAAAAAACGTTTGATATCAAATTGAAAAAATTTCGTGTTCTTTTTTTATAAATCCCAATTTGAATTTATTTGTTTATTCATTTAATATTAATTCTATTTACAAGACAAATGTCTTGTTCCTTTTCTACTTAGTAAATTTTAGATTTTAATATGTACAAATAATTAATGTTAACATTTGATTTGAAGGAAGAAAATATAGAAAACCTATTTAAAACAGATTTAGATAAAAACAAATTATACTACTGTTAAAATTACGATAACAAAAGCTCATTGATATGATTTATACCCCAACCACCTATGGTGGTGTAGGGTATAAAAAGTGTTGAATTGTTTATCCCTACAATACATACCCGGGTACCATTTTTAACTTTAAAGTGCTTGCATTTCTTTAAAATGGTTTTAAAGTTGATACTTACGGGAGTCAATACCCGTAGTACCCCCATATAATTTCTGTATTTTGCACTACAATTAACTTTTCTTTGCTTTATTTATTATTTAAAATCTTATTTTTATTGTCCTTTAATTCATATAAATTTAAAATGTATGTGACAAGTTAAAACTTTTTGTTTTATCACTGTTTTTAGCCAGTATTTATGAATATGACAATGATAGCTCACATTTTAGCCGTTTTTACATCCTTCACAGCATTGACTTTGGTTTTTATGAATTCATTTCAGTTTTTTTGAATATCCACCACTTCTACTCCAAATTATCATTCAAGTGCTAAAGATATTGAAATTATTTCCTATATTCGTGCTAAGAAACGTAAACTTTCGTTATTGTAGCTTGATAGGACGCTATGCCAACACTGACAACATTGATGTAAAAAAAGCTTTTCTCGGACGTGACCTATTTTCGGTGAGGATATTATATGGATCATATGCTTAATTGTGGATGATTATATTATGTTACCATTATCAATTTATTTTAACAGGGCTTGTGTCTGCATCATATAAAACAAAAATTTATCCAATTATCTTAAAAACTGCTACTTGTAGTTTCATTAAAAGTTTAATATGGACGACTAAAATATTCAAAGATGTTTTCTACGTGTATTTACCGATTTTCTTTAAGTTTTGTGACCAATTAAATTATCATAATAAATAATTTTTATAAAATTATATATTTTTTTTATAAAATCAACGAAAAATACACTATGGTACTCGGGTACCACGGGTATTTACAAGGGTGATCGATTATTCGACTTTTTTGAGAAACCGGTTTTCGAATAGTTCGAATAGTTGGTATTTAAAAATAACCGGTTGCACTTTTTGAAATTCAGAAAAAACCGGTTAACCGGTTTTTTGCATAAATTAATATTTATATCAAAAGACTACATTCATATAATTAAGTTAAAATTTATTAAATACAAGCGTATAAGCCTAAAAATGTCAGGAAAAATAATATAATAATGAAAATATGCACAAACAAATCCGAGAATTAAAAGAAGAAAATATGAACAACATTTAGACACCTTCCTCTTCCCAATCGAAGTCAATTATTTGAAGCCGTTCAAATTTATTGGGGCAAACAATAAGTATAGCAACTCAAAAGTTCTTAATACCAAAACAGACTTTTTGGTCCCTGATAGAAACATCTGGCACTGTTAGAATTTGTTGAACGAATAGTTTTATAAGTATGCCGATTTTTAGTTTCTTACGTCGTCTGGGAGCATCAGAAAGCTCTAGAAAACATTGCTTAGGAAAGATATATTTAAATCCATATATATAGATCCACGTATTTTCGCTCCCTGATAGAGATTTCAAAATCTGGCTCCGTTAGGATTTGTAGGACGAATAGGGTTATAATTAAGCTGAATTTTAATTTTCTATGTCTTCTGGGAGCTTTAGAAAGCTCTGGAAAGAGAAAAAATTCTTAGAAAAGACACATAAATCCTCTTATATCCGCTCCCTGATAAAAATTTCAAAATATGGCTCCATTAGGATTTGTTGGACAAAAAGTTTTATAATTAAGCCAAATTTTAATTTTCTACGTCGTTTGGTAGCTTCAGAAAGCTCTGGAAAGAAAAAAATGATAAGCAAATTATATATCTAGATGACTAGAAGATAATTATGTTTCAAAATTGTAGAAAAAATCATCTAAATTTTAGTTAGCATAAACAGAAACCATGGCTTAATATGGAGATAGTATATTAATTAAGTCTCAATTGAAACGATTCTGCAGGTGAAAGTTTTTTAACACAACACCTTTAAAAAATAAAGGAAATATTGGATCAAAAAAATTAAATTGGGTCACACAGGATAATTATTAATTATTTATTTGTTTAATATTACAGAATAAATTCCAATTTAGACTTAAACTATATTTTAAAAACATAAGAAATCAGTCTTTACGAATATTTAAAAAATTATTCCTAAATTTTCAAATATCACTATCACTATTTAGTACATGTTTTCTGAAATAAAATGCTATTTTTAAAACCGGTTTTTTGTGTTTAAAAAAACCGGTCTATTCGACATTCGAAAAATGAACATTTTGAAAAAACCGACAGCACATTGACTGGAAAAACCGGTTGGAAAACCGCGTCGATCACTAACGTTAATTTTTTTGGGTTTGTTACATTAAAACCGTTATTTTTATGTTGGTTATTATTTACTTTATTCTCTACGTATTGTGAAGATTTTAAATTTTTATGGAAATACCAGAATCTATTAATATTTTTAAATTGTCAAAATGTATTAAAAAATATATATTGGAAAACTATTTATGTACTTTACATATTACAATTGGTTCATTATTTGATTAGTTACAATCGTAAAACGTTTTTAATAAGATTTTTTATTAGTGTTCTGCAAAATATTGTATACCAAAGTTTATTTACACTAAAGTTGTTTTATTTCAATACAATATAGCGTCCCATGCATTGCTCAAAATTACAATAATAAAAAATGTAGAGTTGAAAAATATTTAAAAATAAAAAAACTATTTTGCTCATCACCATAAACTGATTTTTCATCCCTTAAGAAATTTCATGACTCAGTGTTCACAATCTAATATAAATTGTGATAATTTAAATATGTAGTTAAATGTAATAGCTCAAAATTGACAATTCAATTTACTTAAGTCTATTTATAGCAAGTAAACAATATATTTACACAAAATTGTATTTATATTTGTCCTATACTTGCCCGAATGACACAAAATGAAAGCAAAAAATAATTGTATATAAATCCATCTAAAAATGGGAAATATTTTCTTCTTGTGGCATATTTTCCCTATAACAGTAATCAATAATATTAAGCGTGGGTTGCAGCAACTACAAAATGTTAAATGTTTTCCTTTAAGTTGTATAGAAATTTTGTAAGTATATAAGTATAAAAATAAACACTTGTTTTATAGAGTCTACAAATAATTTTTGTACGTCATGCCAAAAGACCTGACATCTACGTCATTACCTTTTTGGGCTTTTGCGTCATTAGAAATGTACAATAGATATGTAAGTAAGAGGAAAGGAATACAAAAATATAGCAAACTAACCACATGATAATAATTGTTTACATGAATTCATTTTTCATGTTACGATAAAATTTCAGTTTTTATTAATATGTTATATTGCATTAAGGAAATTATTTAAAAACTGACAAGTTATCAATAAAATATAAATTTTTCGATCAAAGATATTGTATTATATTATTGATAAAAAAAAATAAAATTATGTATATATAATATATTCATAGTATGAATAACTTATAGGTATGACTGTGGGTATGAAATTATAACAATTTAAAAGTAAAAGTATCTCCTTTTACTGTTTACTATTTATTTACTCAGTATTAATGCTCGTGTATAAATTTAATTTAAAAAGCCATATTAATTATTAAGACAAACAAGTTTTTTTTTTTTTTTTTTTTTTTTTTTTCACCAGACATAGAACAATAACGAAAGTTTGTTTGAATTTATTATCTGGTTTGCTTGATCAGTATAAATGAAAAATGTATTTACTTGAAAAGCAATTGTCATTGACATTGAGATTTAAATAACAAAAATCAGGTGAGAGAAAGAGCGGGGATTAAAACAAAATGAATCAGAGTTGCTGAAATTGTTGCAAAAAATAAGTATGAACAATTTGAAATAAAAAATATGTTCTCATGAACATCTGGGTTTATGTTTTTCAAAATGTTCATAAAATCTTTGTTATAATGCACAGTGGGGCAGAATTCAAATTTTTTGGAAATAGATCTGTAACTTCTTATTGGCTAGTTGGTTTTATATAAAATATGCGTAGCAGAGGAGTGTACAATTTTAGCATAGAAAACTTTTAAAGTTTTTTTTATTTTTTTATTTCAAATATTACTTATACTTAAAGTCCTCAATAAGAACTATATTTATCACTTATAGTATTCGATTTATTTGCATTTGAAATTTTACAAGTTTTTGGCCCTTTTTTTATGTATTTCAGTATTTCCAACCGATTATATTAGTTTTTTCATTAACTAATTAAAGAACAAAATTGTCTATTGAATAGAGACAAATTAAAGTTGATTGCTGAGTCCAAAAATAAACCATTTTGAATTTGAAAATTATAAAAATTACAGTTTCTGCACATTTTTTTCTCTAAAATATATTTTTTTAACAGCATATAATAATAACACTGTACAACAAAACAAAAAATTCTTTGTTTCCTGCGATTTTTTTTTTTTGTTTCTATCTCAGGTTTTTCCCTAACAGCTTTTATATTTTATATTCATTAAAATATATTTTGTTGTTTTCGATATGACTTTATCAAAAAGATAATCTATATTGTTTTTGCTATATTTGTGGTGAATATATATTTGAAAAATATCGAAAACCTATATCGGACTTTCTGAAAAATGTGTATCATTCATATTTTAAAGTAAAAATGTGTAATCATGACAATCCATGGGTTCCTCATATTGTATGCCAGAAATGTGTGGCATGTCTACAGTTATGGTCCAGTTGAAAAAGATTTGCAATAATGGTCTTTACACCCATGATTTGGGGAGAACTTCTAAACCACCATGACAACTGCTACTTCTGCGTTGTGAAAATAAACGGAATTAACACTGGAAATCGAAGAAAATAACTAACTTATCTTCTGCTCAACGACCTCAATTAAAATCACGAGTGCTACAACCCAGCACATCTAAATCTTCTGGTGATCCAAATTTTTGTGAATCCGAACGAAATACATCATGTGAAGACTCTGATCCAGACTTATCCAGCCTTTTTGAACCTCAACGATTTAATCAGGAAAAACTAAATGACAGTTTAGGTAATTCGTGAAAGATCCTAATTTTCTCAAATCAATGAAGTCGAATCCAAAGTTTGGAATTAAGTTGTTTTGGTTATGAGTAATTTTCTAGGCAAAAAGAGATCTGACGACCATGTCGAGCTTGTTGAATGCATGCTATCGAACTTGCAAGAGCTAGAGTGCAACATGAGCATTAAAATCCATTTCCTGCACTCGCATTTGGACCGATTTCCACAAAATCTGGGTGACTCACAAATGAGTTTGAAACGAGATCTACCTATATCTTATAAAATATCATTCGATAGTGTTCGATAGAAATATTGTTAACATACAGTTAGGGACAAAACTATTTGTACACCCATGCATTTCGTATATCTTCAATAATTTATAAAGAATAAAAAATTATTATATGTAGTTTTAATTCAGGTCCATTTTTATTGAATTATTTGATAAAAAATAAATTAATATATAACACATTGTTAAAAAAAAGTACAATTTAAGTAAAAATCTTTGGGACAAAAGTATTTGTACATCAGTACTTTGTACAATTATTTGTACGTTGGACTCTTGTATGATGATTTTTTAAATACCGTTATATTTTCTTCGTTAATCGAGTTTTATTTTACAAAATAAGAAGTTGGTTTTAACGTTTTGAATAATAAGCACATCAAAAATGGGAAAGCGAAAAGAGTTGAGTTTGGATATTAAAAATTTAATTATTGATGAACATAAAAAAGGAAAATCTCTCCGGAATATAAGTAATTTAGTAAATTTGCAACATTCCACAGTACAATACATTGTAAGCAAGTATAAAAACAGCGGATCTGTTGAAAATGTGCGTGAAGGTATACGAAATATATGAGGTGTACAAATAGTTTTGTCCCTAACTGTATATATCAATTTTTTGTCAAAATAATGAACTGTATATTTCAAAAAGTAAAGCTTATAAGCGCTCTCAGTATTTTCTTTTTAGTCAGTACCATAGAAATACCCAATAACAGAAAAAAAATTAAAGGAAACAAGAATTGTGTTGACCAGTGTAATTTTATACTTTTCTGCAATGCATCTTCACAAAGAAGATTTTTAACATAGAAAACAAGCTCAATAACCCGAACAGTCTAATTAAACAGCCTCTCGAATTTGACCTATTTTATATGCAGTTTTGAATTTAGTCTATAAGTTTTAAAATCCCAAAGGACGAATATGTAAACAAAATGCAGTTTCAGATTTTATAATAAATGTATTCACCTCAAAATTTTGCAACCCTTGCAATTTTGCACTGTTTTAACTTGACGTGAGCAACCAATTTTTAAAAAAATTTGATAAAGTTAGCAAAAAAAGTAAAAACATTTTTTCAAGACACTGAAAGAAGTGATAATTCATTTCAAATATATTTTTTGTTTATATAATTCATATTAATCAGTATATTTATTGATATTTTTCTTTTTATATATTTAACTAATTTTTTTGTTTGTTTTATTGATGTTGTTAAATTCCAAAAACTATTTTTTTTACGTTGAATTTAATTTTTCAGTTTAGAGTTGATCGTTTAGTACTATTTATACATTTTTACATAGTGGCAACATTATAAAAATTGTTGCAATTTTACTACTTTTTACTCTGATAATTTTGCAATTGTTTCTACTTTGAAAATTTTGCAAAAGTTGTGCAAAATATTATTTTATGTGGTTGTTGTTGTGTTTACAGAAATCGATGCAACTTTACTACTATGCAAGGGTTGCAATTTCTGAGGTGAATACCTTTAATATGTTTATAAGAGTTTTCAATCGTAATACGAATAATTAAAATATGAACTTTTAGTGATAAAGAAAAAGTTCAATAAATATTAACATTAACACTATAATGACAATATTTGTATGTGAGCTTCAAATTTGTGATTCACTGAAATTAATAAAATGAAATAAATCGCAGTTAATATACAAATGTTAAGCCTATAACAATATTTGTTTTTATTTTTTTTATATAAATTTAACATTATTTAGTTTAATCTTTTGTGCTATTTTTAGCTAATCCTTAACATTTAAAACAAACGTTTATGGCTCTCATTTAGTAATACATCTTATAAAAAATTCATAATATAAATTATAAGTATGCATCTGTTTTACACTTAATTAATTTTCGAATCACGCAGTAGCTTCTCAAGTCCCCACTTAAAATTCTAGTTCTTCCTCCTTAAACATTCAGTAAAAGACAAATAATTTAAAAAGTTTAATCATTTTTGTTTTTATATAAAAACATATTGCAAAAAAATATTGCTTCAAAAACTAGTTTCATAATGCTTTTTTGAAAAATGTTAATTCAGATTTATACATTTTATAACTAACAACGATATCTTATTATTAAACTAAAAATATTTATAATTTTATGCACTAATATTTTAAACTTCTTATTTTAAATTAAAATCATATTTTAGCGTTTCTATGCATTTAAAAAAAATTCATATGTTTTAAATTTTAAAATATCTCATTATTGCATTTTGCTCAAAGTTAAATATTGATGAAAATAAAATTATAAAAAAGTTTTTGAAATTTTATATTAATCTTAAACCGGTAGATTATGTATTATTAAGTTCACTGAACTTCAAAGGTGTCAAAGTATGTTTATTTTTATTAAATTTAAATGCATATTGATGTAAACTGCAACAAAAATGGAAATATTTTATTAAACAAAAACATATTTTTAGTAGATTTATTATAAAAAATATATTATTCTGTTCCTATACTCCACAAGTTTATAGGTTCTAGAGAGAAATAATCAGAAAAATTACAATTTGGTTTTAAAAAAATCGTTAAATTATAAAATCGACTAAAATGATATAACATTTTTCTTCTTATACTGTAAAAAGTTATATATTTTAAGCCAGCAATATTTTAGTTCCTTATACAAATGCATCATTAGTTCATCATGTGTCGTATAGTGACCAGAACATATCATAATCTAATCATATCACGGTCTATTAGCGTGTTTAGAGCTCATAGATCGTGTTCTACCGTAGACATAACTATACATATACATATGTACATACATATGTATTACCACCAATTCTGTAGAGTGTTAAGGTATTGTATATAAAATTTTGCCGAACATCGAAATTTTACCACAAAATTTTTAAAATATTAAGCATTTTTGCACTGTATTTCACTTGTACACAGGGTTTTAAAATTTTTTCTCACGTTATTAGCACAATTTCAGTTCTAAAAACGGTCAATTTCACGCAAAACACAAATATTTTATTTTTACATATTTTTGACAATTTGTTTTGTTTTCTTTTATAATTAAATTCTTTAACAGAGTTAAAATTTTTGGTATTGAAAATTCAAACAAATTAAAATTGAAAACGTTTTTATAAAACTCTGTGTATAAGAAAAATATAAAAGCACAAACACGTTAACATTTTTGTTACTAACACATACTTAGAGTTAGGTACTTTTTTACTAACACACTCTTAGAGTTAGGTACTCCTGCCAAAGATTCCCAATAAACATCGATTCAAACCTTATAAATTTGTTGGAAAATTTCCTTTAATAAATAGTATAAATATCGAATTAAATTCAAATTTAAAAAATATGGGTTATGAAATAAACAAGACATTTTCAAAAATTTCCAGTTAAATTATAATGTTAGGTTTTAATGAAATTTTCAAATAATTGTAAAGTGTAAAGGTACGTTTTTTTATACTTTATTTATTTTGTATTTTTTCTATTGTTTATGAGAAAATATTCAAATGTTTTTCATATTTAAAAAAGCTTTCAGTTTTTTTTTTCCATAAAAAAGTTTTGAACTTAGACATGTTTGTTCAAAAAATAAAATATTATACATACATTATAGAAAGAAAATATTTGTACGCATTTGTGCCGCAATAAAATGGACAAAATTAGCTATTAAGGTCCATGAAATATGATGAAGAAAGTGGTCAAAATGATGAATGCAAAATTTTCCTTTTCAGCTATTATAAAAAAATAGATCATTATATAATTTATTCATACAAAATTTCAGTTTTAAAAATAATTTAGAAAAAACTTTATTTCATGTTTAACTCAAGCGTATTTTAAAATTTGAAAAAACGTTTTGAAAATATTTGAGAAACATTTGTTTGTTAAAGATACTTCCAGCTTAGTTTTAAATTATGAAAGCGTTTGACAAATACAGTTGTTATATTAGAACCCTTTTGTTGGAGAAAGGCATAGTTTTGTATTTGAAATAATATGAATTTAAAGCCTTTTCTCACAGCTAATGTTTGAAATTTAAACTTGCTTTCAAATGAATAAATATGAAATTTCAAAGGTTTTTGCTTATTGGTTCTCTCACAATTCACACGGTACCCGTATATGTGAGAGAGAAATTTTACTAAAAGAGAGTCGGACTACTTTGTATACTTTGACACAAAATATCTAAAATTGTAACCAAAGTCTGCAAGCATTGCTTATGTTGAATCCCCCTTCTAATGTAGGGCCAGAACACATCTGTTAATGAGCCAGACGATAACGGCAAACCATGTTGCGCTATGAGTTGAATGTAAACTTACTTACACTTGTACTTTTTGTACAAGGACTATACATTGGCGCCAGGCTTGGCGGTAGTAGTGGCTATATATGTGATCAAAAATTTTTTTTAAACAATTTTTAATTTGTTTTATTTACTTTTTTTATTTTTTAATATTTTGTTTCGATACTTTTTTAAATATTTTATTGTTTGACACTACGGGCTAAAATATATTGAGAGCACTCTCTCTAATGATTCTACCTTCTGTAGTCTTATGTATTATGGTTTGGAGATTTTTTTTTTATTTTGTTTAGACGTTCTCTCATTTTTGCGTTTTTAAATTATTTTTATTTTTATTTTTTTTTTTGTTTTGGACTTTTCCGTTTTAGCAATTTTTTTGCTTTCTGGCAATTTTTCGTTATTGTGTTTTTCCATTTTTGGTTTTTTAACTTGGTGATTTTTTTATTATTGATATTTTTATTTTGCCGATTTTTTCCATTTCGGAGTTTTTTTAAGTTTTAGATTTTTTTATTTTGTCTATTTTTTTGTTTCGTCTGCGATTATTTATTTCCTTTTTTTTTTTTGTTCTGGCGATTTTTTTTCGTTTTGGTAATTTTTTAATATAGCAATTTTTTATGTTGGCTCTTTTTTCGTTTTGCCACATCATTCATTGTTTTGGCTATTTTCCATTCTGGCGATTCTTTTTTCGTTTCGGTGATTTTTTTTTTTATTATTATAGCAATTTTTTGTTGGCGTTTTGGCATTTTTTTTTTTTT
Organism: Protophormia terraenovae; assembly: GCA_951394005.1. Taxonomy (NCBI): domain Eukaryota; kingdom Metazoa; phylum Arthropoda; class Insecta; order Diptera; family Calliphoridae; genus Protophormia; species Protophormia terraenovae. The sequence continues at coordinate 19,926,620 of OX596076.1, read as the reverse complement.
GTATTTTTTATTCTGCCGTTTTTTCTGTTTTGGTGACTTTTTAAATTAGTAATTTATTGTGTTTAAGGAAAAAATAAAAATCGCAAAATTTTTAACTTTTTTATTTTAGTAGTTATTTTATTTTTTTTTTAATTTAGTTTTTGCTATTTTCCGTTCTGGCGATTTTTTTTTTTTTTTGGTTTTGGCGATTTCGTTAATTTTTCTATTTTTTATGTATTTTTTTTTTATTAGTTTAATTTGCGGTCCACACGAGCCTTTTTCATGCTCGCACATTGAACAAAATGTTGTGCGCACATGCATTTGGATAGTGTGGACCCAAGTTGTTCATGTTTTGTTCTTGTTCGCACACCGTTGTTCGCACAATTGTTCGAGCAACCATGTCTGCCATCAAACGTCATTTTGTATGCGGAAGAAGAGGCGCTGCATGTAAAAGTATCGAAGCGACACTGACGGCAAACAAAAAAATATGATTTGTTCGACAAATGTTCTGCCCACTGAAAACAAAATGAAAAAAATTATGTTTGTTGCTCTGCCGACGTTTTGTTCTTGTGCGAACAAGAAAAAGGATAGTATAGACGGTACGTTATAACATCGAGTTTATATTAAAGAAATTTCAAGACAAACGTCAAATTTTTGTTTGAGTTGCAGATATTTTTTTTTTTTTTTGTCTCTGTCAATTATAGGGGAAAACGTATGTCATAATAAACCATGCAAAAAGTACCAACAACAATCAAAATGGCGTCTTTTACCAAGCATTATCAAGACAATGTTGTCAGAGCTCGAGCGCTGACAATTTTTTTTTAACGTTGCAATAATACTGACAAATTCAGTCTACATTAGACAAATCTTTATCATGATAAAATTTTGACGTTTGTCTTGATAAAAATTTGTCTAAGGTAGACTCGAAGTAAAAATCACAAAATATGTACGTGCTTTTATTTTGGTGATTTTTTATTTCGCCTTGATTTTTTTCATTCTGTAGATTTTTTACGCTTGCCTTTTTTATATTTTATCACTCCTTTCCTACAACTCTCTGAAGCAAACGTGTGAAAAAAACTACTCTTGTTTGTTTTATCATTACACCTTGTTTTTGTAAAGAAAAAACAACAATGATACTGATTTGAATTGAGGGAGTTGTATGATATGCATGAAAAATAAGAGGGAAAGAGTTTAGCAATTTGATCCGCTCTTTTTTTAGGCTTATAGTTACATGGTGTTTTTTTTTTTTTATTTCGTTTAGAGTTTTTTCATTCTGCCGATTTTTTTTTTATTTTTAGATTTTTACATTTTTGCTGCTTTTTTTTTTCTTAATTCTCTCAAGCAAATGTGGAAAAACTACTCTTTTCATATCATCACAGCTTGTGTTTGTAAAAAAAAAAAAATAAAAATTAGAGAGTTGTATGATAGGCATGAGAAATAAAATAAAAAAAGTTTAATAATTTGTAATTTTTTAAGTTAATACGATTACAAATATGTGAGTTTTGTATATTATTTTATTAAAATCGAATATTCATATACTGTGAATACAAAAATGGATTACAGAAAACATTTTTGTCTATTAATTATATAGAAGATTTCTATTTCCACCGTACAAAACCACAATTTTAGTACAACGAACTTGTACGTAATCTTTCTCACGTATGTCTCATTTTTGAGAAAGCGAAATTAAATAAAAAAAATCATTTATAAAAAATAACCTCAGATAAGTTGCAATTATCAGTTGAACCTATTCAATTCAATCTATGAAATAAATATGTATACATTTATCACTTAATAATTTCAAATTATAGTATTATATACCTACACATAGTGCATATTTGACTTCCACCTAGCAATAACTTGACTTTTTTAATTTTTTTTCTAAATGCAAACATTTAAATGGCCAATTAGCAATTATTAAATAATTTCCCACTTCTTGACGTATTTTTTGACGTTGCTAGTGGTGAAGCTATTAAAAGAAATATTGTATAAACAAGCAAATATTTTGAAATTACGTTAGCATAAGTTAAAAAAAATATCATGTGCTAAATTAAAACATTTGTTTTTCTCTAATAGTCAAAGGAATTTTTGAGTGCAAGTTTTTCTTTTAGGGTCAAGGACACATTTAACGAATCGAACTTTTATTTTAAAAATTAATTTATGTTATTGAAATTTACTTATAATTTTTGTTATTTTTTTCATTACAGTGGCACCGACAATGTGGTGGGCATCAATTGCTGTATACGCTGCAATGAATCTGTGGCTTTTATTATGCCCTATTTGGCTCACGATCGTTTTCATGATTTTTACAATAAAATGGATGTGGCCGAAGTACAATTTTACATGAAAAATCTTTTAATAGCTTTGCGTCATGTCCATCGTTTCAATGTTATACATCGTGACGTTAAACCTAGTAATTTTCTATACAATCGACGCAAGAGACAATTTCTATTGGTTGATTTTGGTTTGGCCCAACAAGTGCCCACATCACATGTCAGTCTGAACAATAATAATAACAATAATGTCACGGGAAAATTAGAAAGCCTAGCGCTGCCGTTACCACCTAATAGTACAACAGCCGGCGGTGCTGGTGGTGAAGGCAAAAGAACACGTGAAAATGATGATACAAATGCTAAGAAATCTCTGGAAGGTGCAGTTGCTGTAACTGGTGCTGGCGAAGTTGTTAGTGGTACTGCAAAACGTTTACGCTGTACAGCCCCTACGCCACAAGAACAACAAATGCAAACGGCCGTGACAACTGGTCCAACAACACGAGCCGCCAATGCTGCTAATACTGGTACTTTATCACATACACCTTTTAAAATGCCTTTAAAACAAATTAATGAGATTCCTAACACTCCCCCCATAGGATCAAAAGGAGCTGTAGCCAGTGGTGGTAGTAATGTAAGTGTACAAGAACGTAAATCTGCTGGCGGAGCTGTAGTACATAGTATGAGTAGTCGTTTGCAGCAGAAATTGCGTGCCCAAGGTGGTGCTGAAACTGTAAATCACAGTAGCACACGTACTTCATCGGCAGGTGGTGTTGGTGGTGGAAAAAATACACCACCTATTACTCAAACAGCTAATTCCAACAACAATAATAATAATAATGGTATAGATGCTAAATACAATACAAATCGTAATTTATCAACCTCAAATAGTCCTAAGTGTTATTGTTATGGCAATCCTCAAGTTTGCAATATTTGTTTGGTGAGGAAGGAAATACATGCCTCGCGTGCTGGCACGCCTGGCTATAGGCCACCCGAGGTTTTACTTAAATATCCCGATCAAACGACAGCCGTTGATGTCTGGGCTTCTGGAGTAATTTTTCTTTCCATACTCTCCTCCGTGTATCCTTTTTTTAAGGCACCCAATGACTATGTCGCCTTAGCCGAAATGATAACAATATTTGGTGATAAAACTATACGTAAAACTGCTTTTATACTTGATCGTTTGGTAACCCTATCGCAGAAAACCAAGCCTTTGGATTTGCGTAAACTGTGTGTACGTTTTCGCAATCGTGCCAAATTTAGTTCACCCGAACTTTTAAAGAAATATCAACGTACCGTTGGTACCTGTGAAGTTTGTAAGAACTGTGATCAATTTTTCTTCAATTGTTTATGCATGGAGTCGGCTTTTGTAACAGAATCTCTAGATGACGATGATATCTTTCCACCCAGTGCCTATGACTTACTCTATCGTTTATTAGAAGTTAATCCCCACAAACGTATTACGGCCGATGAAGCTTTACGACATCCCTTCTTTACGGAATGTCATAATAACAATAATAACATAACTACCTCAAATTCAACCTCAAGTCCTGTGACAACTTCAGCATCTGCCCTGACGACAACAGCTGTGCCTCTAAATACTCCCTCAATTAGTTTGGCAGCAGCGGGTGGTGATTCCGCTAAGAAAACCCGCAATTAATCCAACAACACATTTTTTGTAATTAATTTTATTTGTATATTTTTAAACTTGTATTTTTTCCTTAAAATTAAATTTCAATTTAAACTTTTTTCTTTTTACCAAAGCTTAATTGTAATTTATTATTTTTTCTATTGAGATTTTGTTATTAGTTTTTTAATTTTGTCTCGTATATACTTATTGTAAATCTTGCTTTTATTTATTCAATACGTATAACCTTAATTTAAAAATAAAAAAGTAAACAAATTTTCCTTTATAAACCTTAAATATAAATTTAAATATTATTTTGTATGTCGAAAAAAAAAATGTAATAATAATCCTTGTTAAATATGCTAAAGAAAATTTTTTGTAAATATATTTTTAGATACTTTATATATACACATGAAATTAAAAAAAATATAGTGTTTATATTAAAAAAAAAAAAATCAAGTGTGAATGTTTATTTAGGCATGTTAATATTTTTTGATTTAAATGTGTTTAATTTTAATTTGTCATATATATTTTCGGCCATGTTGTGTAAATCATAATCGAGTAAATTTAATACCTCCTAGCCATAGATTTTCTAAGTTTAAGCTGTAATGCCAAAGGTAAACAAACATCTTACTTGACATATTTAATTAATACAAAATTTATTAATTTTGGAATTTGTTAAAAAAGAAAAATCAATTTCCTGTTAGAAAATTCACATTGAATAAGCTTTTTCTTATTGTGAATTAACAACAATTGTGATTTAGCATATTTTTTTTTAGTAAAGCCATGAACCATTTTGTTTATATGATGTATGTACAGTGTTGCCAAAACGGCGGTTTTCCCGCTAGATCTGGCGATATTTTGTTGTATATAGCGGGTACTTTTCTTAAAAACCCGCTAAATGGATTTTCTGGATGCATCATTTTCCTATCTGGCGGTTTCTAGAGATTTTTCTTTATTGCAAAAACATGGTTTGAAACAGAAATAAGAAAATTTAAAGGTATTATTTTACTTCCATAACTAACTAATTTATCCAAAATAAGTAGTTACCCGGAAATTTTGTATAAAATCAACTGTTTTTAAGATTGTGAAAGATTAAATATCAATTTTAAACATGATTAAACAGAAGAAATATTTTAACGAAAAAATTCAGCGATTTTATTTTAAGTGTAGGCGATTTCTAGCTGTTTTTAAACTTAATCTGGTGGGACATGGCTTCAAAGTTTTGGCAACACTGTGTATGTATGAACCACTACAAAAATGTTTGTCAAATCGAATACCTTAGATCGGCAAATTCCGTCAAATACACTTAAAATGTACATACATGCGTGACGTTATTTTTATGAAATTAAATTTTAAAGGATTAACAAAAACACAAACATTTAAAGAGCTTTCATTTTGTCTATTAACAAAAACTGGAATAAAACACTATAATCTTCATATAGGAGTGTGCACAGCAATAACAACATATTATTTTGTTTAATTTTGTTCTATGTTTTACATTTTCCGTAAAATCTAGTAGTTTTAATGCGATTAAATTGTTAATTGATTTCTGTGAAATGATTTCAATTTGAATTTGTTGATTATACAACACTTTGGACTGCATTAATCTTGAAGCTGCATAAAAAATCTTCCACAGATCTTGCGTCTGAGTATTAGACCACATGGTTAAAAAATGTTAAGTAAAAATTATTATTACATCTTTTATCTGCCCAAAATAATTTTTTGGAACTGTGCGGTTTAAAATGTACACCTTGACAGTATACCGGCTTGCGCGACGTTGCGTATCCCGTCATAGTGGATACATATAAATATTGTTTTAAATTAAATTACTTTTCTTAATATGATTAATTTTGTTAATTTCAGGAAGAAAGCAACGAAATTATAAATAGTTTCTTGTATAAAAACATTTACCTTTATTGAATAAGCTTTTCAGTGAGCAGTGCTATATTGCTTAGACTGTAACTTCTTTTAATGCTTTCAATGGACTTTGAATATAGTATATGTATATTAAACCATAGAGACTATATAACCTATCTATGTAGACAAATCCGTTTTTATAACGTGTTACCTATTTATTTTTAATAATATCTGAACGAAGTTTTTAGCGCAAGTCCTTTTACATGCACTGAAGTCATAAATTTTTTAAATTGTGCTTCCAAAATAAATTTGTTTACCTTTATTAAGCAGTGCTCTATAATTTGTATTATAAAACAAAGTTACTTTCCACTTTTCTTATTCCAAATAAACTAAAAATTTATTGCATCGGCCTATATTGTCACAAATCATAATTCCTATTAAAAAAAAAAAACTATAAGTAAAATAAAAATATGTGTAAATAATGCTGTATTCAAATATGTTTACTATAAAACAGTCATTTACTTAAAAAATAGCAATAAATTTTAAAATTTTGTGTCAATTTTTACAATTGGAAATTTTGTTGCTTTTGTTATGCACACTTTCATATAGAGAACATAAAATATTTTTCTCATTTTTGCTAAAAGAAAGAAAATCACATCTTCTAAGGTACAAATGTTTGTTAGTACCCAACTGTGTTAACAATGTTACGAAATTAGTTTTGTTCTAAATTTAATACTTTAAAAAAATAATTCAACATTTAGGATAACTTTAATTTTGTTGCTTATGTTCTGTGACAAAAAGGAAAAACTACATAATTAATTTTTACTGCTTTTCAGGAGACCGTTTTTAAGGTTTAAAATTGAAATTAAAGGTCATAGGTATACAATTTCAAATTACCTTCTATGTAAATATATCCGCAATTCGTATGAAAATTATTTGGTATATTATAGCATATAAAGTAATAGTGTTTTTCCTTTTATAAAATTTATATATTTTTTAAATAATATCTCGTTATACATATTTTCCAAAATGGAACATTAAAATATATTATGAATATATTGAGTTATGTACTTATTCCATTTCCAAAATATCATAAAAATAAAATTTATGTTTTAAAAAACTACATATTTGAAATAAGTATGTTAAATTCAATCATGAATTTTAATATAGGAAATATGGAAAAGAAGCATATTTTAATTTATACATTTTTTACATTTAGAAAAAAATATCAACCGAATTATGTTGTTTTCAGACTATTATCTCCTAAAGTAATGGAAATATTTCTGTAAAAAAATTGACACAATATGTAAAGAAATACAACAATTCTAAAAATTAAAAAAAAAAAAAAAACGAAAAACGACATTATGTAGTTTTTCCTTTAGTTAGAAGCTCTACCTAATGGCAAAAAACAAACGATAAAATCATATACGTTGCAATCTTTAATGTTCTTTATTCAGTATAGATTAAAATTAAAGATTCTTTAAGTAGGTTACCTATTTTTTTTTTTTTTTTTACATTTTTTGTAATATGCATTCGATTTTTCTTGCACATAAATATTAGTTTGTTTTTTTTATATTAATTAAGAAAAAACTAAAAATAAGTTATCAATTTATACTTGGTTTGGTATCCTTTTTGCTTAATAACATCTCATAGGCAGTTTGGCATCGAATGGACATGTGACTTCTTCCGTTATTTTTCCCCATTCTTCCATAAGAACATTCTTTAACTGGTTTTGAGATAATATGTGATTAGGGTTATTAATTTCCCGACATTTTTCAACTCCCGGGAATCGGGATTTTATTTTAGGCATTCCCGGGTATTCGGGAAAAATACTATATTGCTCATAAAACTACCAAAACTAAACACTAAAAAACTATATTTTTTATATAAATTCCCTCAAATATGTCTCAATTAAAAATATATGTTTAAAGACCACTTTTTTGTTATAATATTGTACTAGAAGAATTTCTAATAGATATTTGAAACTGTTTTCAATAAATACTTCTGTTGGATAATTAATAATTTAAGTATTTTCAAATCCAATAAATATATTTCCGTGTACTCGGATTTGTAATCGATTTTGTGTACATTATTTCTTGTTGTTTAGGATTTGTTTTGTATAGAAAAATATTGATTTGGAGAAAATTGTAAATTTTTTGTAAACTCTTGTTTACACTATACTTATCTGAGACAAGGAACAAGAAATTAGTAAAATTATATGCAATATTTTTGTTGATTTGTGTAATTTATCTCTTGATTTTTGCATTTTTTTTTTTAGAGTTGATAACTCAAATTTTATTTAGAGAATTTCTTTAGATCTCTCTTATTTCATAAATCTCCTTAATTTTTTTCATACACATTTTTGAAAATTTACAAAATTATGTATTGAATTATTTTCGAAGCGAAATGAAATGACGATTTAAAGCAACTAATTCATTAGCTGCATTATCAGATAAAAGATTTCTGAGTATACTAAGTATAATAGAAATACACTTTCGCAGTCCACAAATTTTGGGCTTAAAGTCAGTAATGCATTGACAAATTTTTCTAAGATAAAGAATTCCATGCAGTCAAACAAATATCGGATTTTTCAAATATTTAGGAAGTGTTTAAGTATTTATATACTTACATTGAATTGAATGCACGTCAATATTGTCTTTGCTTAATTATGATAAATCAACATGAAATTTTTGATTTTTAAAAATGGTAAAATTTCAAATTTTTAGTAGTTTTTAATTCACGGCATTTCCGACAAAAAATCCCGGGATTCGGGAAGTGAAAAATTGCCAAAATTCCCGGGAAATTCGTCCCGAGAATTCTCGGGATAAAAACCCTATATGTGATGTTTTCTTATACGTCTATCCAAAATATCCCACAAATGTTCTATAGGGTTTAGGTCCGGAGATTGTGGAGGTGTTTTCAAAGTGTGTGGAGGTGTGTGTGTGTGAGTATTGTAGAGTATCCAATGTTTCAGAATTTCCGCTGTATGTTTGGGGTTGTTATCCTATTGAAAGTAATAACGACCACTTATGTTTAGTTTTTGAGGACTTTTGTTTAAATTATTTCGCAAAATTTCTAGGTATTGCTTCTTTTTCATTACACCATCGATAAACACTAACTCACCAACCCCTTCGGCAGCCATACAACCCCACATCATTACCATCACCATGTTTTACAGTACATTGAATATTTTCCTATCTAGTTCTGTTCCTTCTTTTCGCCATACCAATACACGTCCATTGTATTTATAAATATTGAATTTACTCTCATCTGACCATAAAACAGTGTCCCAAAAATCATTGTCCTTGTTTATGTACTCATTAGCAAACTTTAATCTTTTTTTTTTTTATTCACTTTGGTTATACATGGTTTTTTTTCGACAGACTCGGGCACTATATCCATCTTTATGGAGCGTTCTGCGAACTGTTCTGGGGTGAATATCCTTACCGGTTAAGTCTTTAAATTCTTTAGCTATCTTTGAAGATGTTGACAGGATTTTTTTTTACAATTTGAATTATTTTTCGACTTTCTCTTTGCATAATCTTTTTTGGACGACCATCTCTAATCTTATTTTGAAAATTGTCGCTTCCGCTAACACGTTTTATTATGCTTGTGATTTTTGATTTGGGCCTGTTGACAATTTCTGATATTTCATTATTAGTTTTACTTTGATTTTGCAAATTTAAAATTATTTTACGCTTCTCTACGGTAGCTTCTTTTCCTTTTCTTCCCATCTTGATGATTAGTAAATTAAATTTTCTTTGAACCGTTAAAAACGTTATATTTTTATAAATTATTATAAACATGGAAACCAACAAACGGGGTAAAAAAAAGTTGCACGTCGTCGCAAAGCTAAAAATTTCATGAGATTTTTTCAAATTTATAGCATGTTTCTCTATGTCGAACGAAAGCTTTCTTTCGACTTCTAAGCGAACGAAAATTGATTTGGGTTTCTCTAACTCACTTCTATGCGAACAATGAGTCGAACGACAAGTCGAAAGAAAACGTAAGTAAGTGTTTTCATATAAAATTGGGTTTCTGTATTTCGAACGATAAGAACAAAAATGTCAAAATCAGTCACTTGCTATTTTGCTTTCGACTGGTTGAATTTAAAAAAAAAAAAAAATAGGAAAAATACTCTGAAGGACATTGCAAATGTTTCTTAATCATGTTTATTATTCATTTTGATGTATTTGGTATCCATTAATTACGATTTTGTGTCTAAAAAACAATTTCTAAAAAAAATCAAAGAAAATTTTTGTTTTTTAATTTTTTTAAATTATTTTATTTTTTCTTGTTTATTTACTTAGTTGAATCTATGTTTAAACAATTAATAGTATTTTTAATATATTTACGAAAAAAGTTACTCTTAAAGAAAAATAAAACAACAACAATACGAAAAGACGTAACTCCATGCGAACGAAAGCGTAGGAAATACAGAAACCCAAATTGATTCGAATTCGTTCGACTTGCTTTCGTTCGCTTAGATTTTCGTTCGACATAGAGAAACAGGCTATTATTTTTTATTTTTCTGATTTGTTGTTTTTGTCAAACATTTATTTAAAAAATTTCACAATAAAAAATTTTAGGAGATAGAAGTCTGAAAAACAACATAATTCGGTTGATTTTCCTTTTTTCGAAATGTAAAAAATTTATAAATTAACATATGCTATTTTTTCCATATTTCCTTTATTAAAATTCATGATTGAATTTAACATACTTATTTCAAATATGTAGTTTTTTAAGACATAAATTGTATTTCTATCATAGCTGTTCATTGTGAATATTTTCAATCAAAATATTTGTTAAAAATAAATTATTTTAATATTTTATTTATATTTTTAGAAATAAATTTCTTTAAAATTATTTTATACTCTTTGTAATATGATTTTCAGTTACTTGAAATTAATTTGAATAAAAATTATTTAAATATTATTCCATTTGTTAACAAGTTAGATAAAATAATATTTCCACAAAAGTATTCGAATATAAATTTATAAAATATAAATCAAATTCTTAAGTCTTTAACTAATTTTAAAATATATTTTATTTCTTTAGTTTGAATACAATTGTTCTTTATTTTATTTTCCATTTTAAAAATAAAATAATATCTAAAACATTCAATTTTTTTTATTCATAGAAAACTTTTGAATATTTTTATTCAACATGAATTTGTTTCAATAGTTTTAAATTTACTTTAAAAAAGAAAAATAAGTAAAATATTTTTTTTATACTTGAATATTTGAAAAAATTGTATAATTTTTTGTTATTCAAGCCTTTTGAGGCTGAATATTTTTATTTTTTGGAGTTTTTGTTGAATAAAATAATAAAAATATTTATTTTAAATGTTTCTATTTGAATATAAAGTTTTTGAATAAAAATCAGAAAAATTTGTTGAACTTTTTTTATTTAAATAAAATACATATGAATATTATTAAACTTTAAAATAGTCAAATAAAAAACTTTTGATTATCTTCTTATAAAAATATATTTGTTTTTCTTTTGGTTAAATAAAATATTTTAATTTTTAATTTATTTTATTCAATCAGATACAAATTTAAAAGTATAAATAGAAATCCTTAATATTTTTATTCAAAAGATAATAGATTGATTAACAAATATTTTTTAATTAGAAATAAGAACTAGAAATGAAATAAAAAGTATTTTTATTTTTTATTTCATTCATAAGTTACAGCTATGATTTCTATAATGTTTTGGAAATGGAAAAAGTACATAACTCAACATATTCATAATACACTTTAAAATTCAATTTTGGAAAAAATTTATAACTTGAGATATTATTCAAACAAAATATAAATTTTATAAAAGGAAAAACAACACCATTATTCGATAACCAGTATACACATCGGTTCCAAAAATATATCAAATGTTTTTCATACGAATTTCGGATATATTTACACGGAAGGTGATTTAAAATTGTATACCTATGACCTTTAATTTCAATTTTGAACCTTAAAAACGGTATCCTGAAAAGCAATAAAAATGAATTATGTAGTTTTTCCTTTTTGTCATAGATTTGTGCTACCTCCATACTGAAGTTTAAACGCGGATATAGCGAATACGAGCGATAAATATAGCTGCCACCATTGAATTCATCGTACTTGAATGTAGCTTTACCAGTGGCGTGCCCATGTTGTTAAAACTTGTGATTAGCACAGATCAATTTTTTATTAGCATCGTTTGATTTTGATCATTAATTATGGTGAGATTTGTTTTAAAGATTTGTTCTGGAATCATTAATTTAAATGGCCTTGTAGCATCCTGTTCTGATCATCGTAGAAAGTAGAAATTTGGCAAATATTTGGCGCGAACGAAAAGCAAAAACAAATTTTTAGGAGAGCGATTTTTTTTTGATTTAAATTGAATACCCTGATTGAGCTTTGTTTATTGTTATCATTGAAAGTACTTTTAAAGTACTATAGAACTGAATAGTTTGGAAGTTGTATCATGTTTCTCTATGAAACATATCAAAAAACATTATTGTTCAATGAGTACCATTATTTTTAAATGAAAGACATACAAAATGAATCCCTTGATATCTTCGGAACTAATTCAAATATTTGGAAATAGATTAACATCTCTACATTAGTAATATCTATAAACTCTATACAAAAGCGTTTCTTTACTAATTTTTTTTATTTACTTGTTCTTTTTTAAATATGTATATGAATATATCTGTGACAAAAAGGAAAAACTACATAATTCATTTTTACTACTTTTCAGGAGACCGTTTTTAAGTTTCAAAATAGAAATTAAAGGTCATAGGTATACAATTTTAAATCACCTTCCGTGTAAATATATCCGCAATTCGTATGAAAAATATTTGATATATTTTTGGAACCGATGTGTATACTGGTTATCGAATAATATAGCAATAAAGTAATGGTATTGTTTTTCCTTTTATAAAATTAATATTTTGTTTGAATAATATCTCAAGTTACACATTTTTTCCAAAATTGAATTTTAAAGTAAATTATGAATATGTTGAGTTATGTACTTGTTCATGAATTTTAATATAGGAAATATGGAAAAATAGCATATGTTAATTTATACATTTTTTACATTTCCAAAAAAGGAAAATCAACCGAATTATGTTGTTTTTCAGACTTCTATCTCCTAAATTAATAGACAGATTTCTCTAAAAAATGTACACAATATGTAATGAAATACAGCAGTTCAAAAAATTAAAAAAACGAAAAACAACATAACTCAAGTTATGTAGTTTTTCCTTTTGGAAAATATAAGGGAACATAAAGAATTTTAGTTCAGTTTTAAAATACAAATTTTGTTATTTAATTCAATAATTAAACAAAATTCAAAATTAAGAGAACAGAAATTACAATATCTTAAAACTAATTTTAATTCCTTAAGGCATTTCCTACTTTGTTTCCATTTTCTGCACTTTTGCTGGTTTTGCTGTCGTTTCATCAATTACCTCTACCTTTATACGTTTACCAGCCTTTACCTCTTCCTTAGAGGGTTGTGTTTCCATGGTACGTTTTTTAGGTTTTTGATAACTACCACGACCGGCAGCACGTTCCGACTCTTCAATGGTATAGGGTTCTGTTTCCAAAGCCTTTAGACGGCGTTTATGAACTTTGGTACGAAAATGTGCTTGCATGGCTGTATCATCTATAAAGTACTTGGCACAATGTACACAATAGAATTGAGCAAAACCAGGTTTTTCCAAATCCACAGGTTGGTTAATCAATTGGGCTGATTGTGTGCGTATGTCCTCATCGATTAAGTCAAGATCACGAGTACGATTACGTACACGCCAACGTCTTTGAAGATGTGTATCACCGGAGTGCATCTTCTTACGTTTCTGTACCATACCCATGTTGAAGCTGTTGTTGGTTTCTGGAGGACGTTAGATAAACAAATAGAAGGTATCTAAAACAACACGTGTTTTTGTTGTAACTTTGTTTTCAAACTGCGTAGTACCAAGGAACATTAATTCCTTGTTTAAAAATATAGTCCTCGGATTTATTAAGGAGCTGTAATGGTTTTAAGTAGTTAAATATTTTTAATAATAATGAACTTATCATTTTTAAATTAGTTTTATATATATTATTTATATTTTTCTTACGTTGCTTGAGTTCACAGAATGAATGTGGCATTTATTTTTATTTACAAAATTTGACAAATGTGACCAGGGATGGAAAAGTCATGTTATATTTGTTATCCAGAATAATTTTAATGGTACTTCCAAGGCGAATTTAAACAGGTGATCTCACCTAATCAGTTTTTTATTATTTTTTAGTACTTTGGACTTTCAAACTCCATATAAGCACAATTTTTGCTCAAGGTATATTAAGAAGGTAACGACAACTCTACAACAACTACAGCACCAAAAAAAAACCCATGTATTTTGTTTTTGCATTGTCATCTCTTATGTCAACCTTAATTTCGTCATTTCACATGTTTCTTTACAAAAAACAAAAACAATTCATGTAGTAAAAAGAGAGGAGAAAGACAAAAGTAAGCAAAAAAATGTAAACATAAACAAAAATTTGATACTTCAAATTACAAAACACAGGCAGCCATATTGATTTCAAAAGGAAAAAAATTCTCAGCTGTTTTAATGTCGTTACCTTTTTAATCTACCTTGATTTTTGCTTACATACTATCTCCACGTTGATATAATATGTAAGATAACGCCGGCAGAAGAGAGTAAACATTATGTTTATATTATGTTAAATCTTAAAGAAGGGGTAAATGTATCCTAATAAATCTCATAATATTTCATTATTTTCATTCAGTCACAGAGTAAACAGAGAAATTCGAAATTTTTTAGCACAATTTTAATGAAAATATGTTTCTAAATGTAGAATAACCATTAAAATAAAATAATTTTACTAAAAACATCGTGTCTAAGTACTTTTAAAAATACACATTCACACACACAAACAAACTTTCGTATATGTGTATTTTTTTGAGAGTAAATCTTATAAGATAGTTGTGTAGAAAAATCTTATCACAACAGTCTCATAATATTTCTTATAATACTAATATTTTAGTCTACACGTGAGATAATTCTCTCAGAGAGCGGATTTGACACTCTCTGTTACATATTATGATATAAAAATATTACGTGGAGACCCAGTGTTATATGACAAACTTCACTTTGAGTCTACATTAGAGAAATTTGTATCAAGACAAACGTCAAATTTTTGTTTGAGTTGCAGATAATTTTTTATCTGTATCAATTATAGGGGAAAACGTATGTCATAATAAACCATGCAAAAAGTACCAACAACAATCAAGATGGCGTCTTTTACCAAGCATTATCAAGACAACGTTGTCAGAGCTCGAGCGCTGACAATTTTCTTTTAACACTGCAATAATACTGATAAATTCAGTCTACATTAGACAAATCTTTATCTTGATAAAATTTTGACGTTTGTCTTGATAAAAATTTGTCTAATGTAGACTCAAAGTCATGTATAACAAAATTAATGAATTCGCCGTATTGTTGTTTTTGTCTCAGAGAACAAAAACTAGAATTTTTAATAATTAATACAAAAACCATTTGACAGTTCCGCGAGGTATATTCGAGTATACTTTATAATTATATTATGCGGTTGGGCCTTTACGATATTTTTGAACATAATATTAAAAAATTGTCCATCCCTGATCATCCTGATTTAAAAAAAAAGATATCAAAATGTTACATTGGGGCTACACAAGATTTTTTTCTATCATAATATGTAACAAAGATTGTCAAATTCTCTCTCAGAAGAGAGTACACATTTTGTTTATATTATGTTAAATCTTAAACAAGAGGTAAATGTATTCTAATAAATCTCATAATATTTCATTATTTTCATTCAGTCACAGAGTAAGCATGTAATTTTTAAGAAATTCGAAATTTTTTAGCACAATTTTAATGAATATATGTTTCTGAATGTAGAATAACCATTAAAATAAATCACTTTTACAAAAAAAAAAAAAAAAAACGAGAGAAAAAGATATAGTTGGTCAGGCCCGACTATATGATACCCTACACCATACAATATATTTCGGGGATGGGTCTTTTATTAGACATGGACCCAAAAGTGGACCGATACTTATAAGTGTAAAATAAGACATACAAATACAGAATATTACGTTGATGCTGACATGAATTTGTTCACTTTTGGTGATTCCCGAAAGGGGACCTTATATGGGAGCTATGATATGGACCGATCTTTATAAAATTTGGTACTATCATTTATGTTTATATAAAACTTATTTGTGTCGAATATTAACTTGATACTAACATTTTATTAGAATTTATGTCCGTTAAATTGATTTTTTGGAAAGGAGTTTATATGGGAGCTATAAGTAATTATGGACCAATCTTTTTAAAACTCGGCACATTTATTTAAACTTATATGTGCCAAATAATATTAAAATATTGCTATATTTAAGGGATTTATGATCGTTACACCCTTTTCCGGGAGAACATTTGTATGGGGGGTAGGTGAAATAATGGACCGATCATAACCAATTTCAATAGGCTTCGTCCTTGTATCATAAAAGTCCCACCTGCCAAATTTCATTCAATTCAAATCTTCAAAATTGCGACCTGTACTTTGTGCACAAGGTTTACATGGACAGCCAGCCGTCCAGCCAGATGGACGGACGGACGGACGGACATCGTTAGATCGATTTAAAAAGTGATTCTGAGCCGATTGGTATACTTTAAGGTGGGTGTTGGATAACTCATTCTATGCGTTACAAACATCAGCACAAACACATAATACCCCAACCACCTATGGTGGTGTAGGGTATAAAAACTGAAAGCAAAAAAATTTTTTTTGTCGACCAGTGTAATTAGATTCTAATTGCTATACAAATAAAATAGCATTTATAAATAACTAACTATTTTTTTTATAAATAAAAATTTTAAAAATCAAAAACTTTAGTCAATATTTTACAAAAAAAAAAAAAAAAGGTAAAATATGTAAATTTAAAAGTTATGAGTAAATCATCACTTATTTAGTATAATTTTATAATTTAAATATATTGGAAAGGATACATGTTTCAGCTTTCTAAAACATCTTAGTGTTTTGAATTCATTAAGCTTGCTAACTCACTTAAAATAGTAAATATTTACTATACTGCTTATACGATTGCAAATCTTTTAGTATCAATTAAAAGCTGTTTTTTTTTTTATAAAATTGTTTAAAATATTAATTTTTTTCATTTTTTTTCTTTTTCATTTTTCTATGCAAGGAAATGTTTTTCTTAATAACCGGCTTTCGGGCGAGCTGAATTTGCTCAATTTTTTAATAACATTTTTTTAAAATGAGTTTCTTAGGGAAGTTAGTTTTTCAAAGGCCTATAGGGTTATGTTAGGTTAACCTAACCATTCAATTGCACTCAAAAATTATTGCGTCATTATTTTCAGAATTAAAAGTACTCTCAATGATGAAAAATCTAAGCTGGATCAGAACATTCAGCATAAGCCATTTTTTTATCTATACTACTTATCCAACCTCAACATATTTTTGAAGTATTTTTTTTAGAAGTGTTATTGTTTTTATCACAATAGAACTTGTTTGTTATCTTTTGAATTTATTCTAATTACCTGGCTTGTTTTTAAAATAATGTATGCTGTTGTTTTTAAAACATATTTTTAATTTAGGGAATCATATTTACATATTTGTTTACAGAAATATCATAAATGTTATCAGTTCACGTTTTAAATAGAACACTTTATGTATTTCAATTATTATCACGATTCTGAACATAAAATGGGACCGAACTAAAGAAAATATTGACATTTTACAATGAAATTTATTACTTTTTGCTTCCAAATGAAATTTTTGTTCTTTGTAGATTTCCAGGCCATCTTTTTATACCCTTCACCATCATAGGTGGTTGCGATATTATGCGTTTGTGCTGATGTTTGTAACGGACAGAAATAAAATATCCAACACTATGGTGATCAATTCCTTAAATAAAAAATATATATTTCGTATTACATTATAATAAATAATAATTCGGTTTTTGAACTTTGAATAAACTTGCAATTACTAACGGTCATATTAATTCCATTTTTAATTTAATTTTACAACTCTTATTAACATATTGTTAAGAGAATACTTCCTTATTTGACTTCTTTAAGAGAGCGAAATTTTTTACTACTTTTATTTGCAACTCTTTTTCTGCTCTAAAAACTATTGTGAATGTTTCATATTTTCTTTAACACAATGTCAAAAAACATATGATTGTCAATTTTTTTTACCAAATGTCATTCTTAAACAATATCTGCGCGTATGAAGTCGTGTTTGCGGGAACATAACGTTGTGTATTTTTTTATAATAAAAAAAGAAAAATGATTAAATATTAATAAAAAATATTGTAAATAAAAGATAAAACCATAAGAATTTTGTGTGTATGTGTTGTGAAACAACATTAACCATAATAAATACATTAAATAAAATTGTTAGAAAATCAAAACAGGTTGTGTGCTAAAAAAAGTGAGTGGTTAAATAAGAAGTAAAAAGAGCTAAGAAAATAAATGTGTATAAATGGAATCTGTGTTATAATATTTGAGTAAAAACATTCCTATAGCTTTTGCATAAATTAATTAATTAACAAAATAGTAAGCTTAATATTAAATAATATTTACATATCAAAGTAACTAAGGGTCACATATTTCTCCCTAACAAGTAACAAAATTTTGGCTGCATTACGGTGAGTGAGCTTTAAGTATATTTTTGTTCTTGGAAAACTGCAATGGGTTAAAAATCATTAACTAGTCGTCTTATCGCTTATTATTTTTTTTTTTTTTACTTTATATTTTTATTATATTTTGTTGTTCTTATTATAATTGTTGTTGCTCTTGTTAAGTCTTATCAAACTTAACTAACAAAAAACTTAATTTTATACGTATTACTGGAGTTTTATTTAATTTTGTTGTTTGCTTTTTTACTTTATGTGTTTATCACAATATTAACTTGAGTTTAAATAAAGAATTATAAATTCTTGTGTTTATTTATATTTTAAAATTTTTATTTTTAATATTTATTTTGTTCGTTTTTTAGCCGCAAAAACAAAACGCAACATTGCAATCTTTTATTTATTATACATAAGAGCAGAGCATTGGTTACTGGGGCTCCCCTTGTGATGTAACTTCACATTTAGTTGCTTAAATAGAGACACACAAGTGAAAAATCGAAAAAATCATGAATAAATGTTCAATGAAAAAAAATAAAAAAACATTTAAAATTATCGTTTGTTGCTATTAGCAACCAAATAATGCCTGTCTGTCCGCTTATACTATGTTTAATTAAGATTGTATAAGTATCTATCTGTCTGGTTATTTATTTAATAAAAAGAGTTGGTCTTTTGTTTATTTCGTTACAGCCATTCATTTGTACATTCGCCAGTCTATCAAAGCTTTAAATCTTAAATTTTTTAATTTGTAATTTTTATTATTTTTCCAATGTAATTCAGTGATTTTCTTTTATTTTTGTTGTTGCCTTAGAAACAATTGTAACAGGTTGTCGTTTGGGTCCATTCAATGATTCTTATGTCCGTCCATACGAGTTGCGGTGTATTTGTATCAATTTAATGTCTACTCCTCCCATTATTGTAGCGAATATCACAAACATTGACATCATATTATGGTGTTTGCTTGATTGTACATCTGCGTTATGAGCTGTAAAGTAATTAATTCATAAAAAAGTTTTAGCTTGCTTTGAAATGATTGGATTCTAATTAGGATTCCAAAGATTTTTTCAATATAGTTAATGGAATTTTTTTTAATTATTAAAGTATTTATTAAATAAATTTTAAAATTTAATCGGAAATTTTCTGATTTCGTATTTTTGTAAATTTTTGTTTTTTTTTTTTTTAATTTAGTGAATTTTCACTTTTTGTAAAATTTTGAATTTTTAATAAATTTTCTTATTTTTGTTGAAATTTTGGATTTTTGGTGTTTTTTCATAATTTCGTTGAACATTAATTTAAAAGATTAAAAAAATTCTCGTTAAAAATCTTTGAGTTTATTATTAATACTGTGCAACATATACACCCCTCTATTTGGTTTATGGTTAAAAATTGTAACATATTTTTTTAAATTTATTTTTTGGAATAGAACACAAAAGTGGTCAAGTTAAATAAAATGTGGATTTTCCTAAGGGTAAATTAAAAAAAGTTTTTAAAATAAATTATATTGCAATTTATACAATTTTTAACATTTAAAAATAACCGAAATTGCTACGACAATCAACAAAGATTACATATAGATTTTTTGGTTTATGAAATTCTTCATAAATAAATACATATTTTGCTAAAAGCATGCGATCGATGGAATCTCTGTCACTGTCTTGTGCTTTAGAGAGAAAGTTCTACATAAACATCTGCTCAAAATAATAGCTACACCTTATAGGATGATAAAGTGGCGAAAACTATGGAAAATTCTTCTGAAATACTCCGAGTAGTTTTCTTTTAGTAAATAATTTTATCTGGTACATGCTTCTTCAACGAAAAACATATAGATCTTTTGGTTCATGAAATTCTTCATAAATAAATACATATTTTGCTAAAAGCATGCAATCGATGGAATCTCTGTCACTGTCTTGTTCTTTAAAGAGAAAGTTCTACATAAACATCTGCTCAAAATAATGGCTACACCTTTTAGGATGATATTAAAGTGGCGAAAACTATGGAAAATTCTTCTGAAATACTCGGAGTAGTTTTCTTTTAGTAAATAATTTTATCTGGTACATGCTTCTTCAACGAAAAACATGTGAAGTATATGTATTCTAATTGATTTATATATACGTTTTCGATTTCGATAATAATAGATATATTTAATTAATTTGTAATTTTTTTATTTTAAATCGAATTCTTATTGTCCGTTTTTGATTGTTTTTACGCAATAGGGTAAGAACAGCAGTATTTTGGACGAAAAAGTTCGTCTTCGTCTTTTGCGAGATAAATTTCAAAATGTAAAGATATGGTTAGAATTTGTTAAACAACAAGTTTTGACTTAACGTGAAAGCGAAAAAAAATTGAGAAACATTTTATTTAGTGACGAAAAAAAAAATAATTATAATAATTTGTTTGGAAACATCTATTAAAGAAGTGTTCGCCGCTCTAAAGGGATAAAATGACACGTTAAATTCACAAAGATGAATGTTTAACAGGAAGGTGAGAACATAAAGTACTGGGAATATTTTTAATGGAATAGATTTTATCATATTTATCACATTGATAATACAATGAACGCAGATGGGTACAGAGACATATTGGAAATTGTTATGTTTCCGCATCACTTTGGATATTCGAGCAATATAATGGCACCAAACACAGTTCGAGGTTAGTAAAGAATGGGTTCTCCTAGAATAATGTAATTTTTAAAAGTAGTCCAAGTCAATCTCCGAATCTAAAACCTATAGAGAACATGTGGAATGATTTCAAGAAAATACTGTCGAAAGAAGTTTTTAAAAATAGAGATGAATTATAGGGGAAAATATAAAAAATATAGTACGGCATTTCATTGGAAACTTGTCAGAAGTTGATGTCCAGTATGACCAAAATAAGGATGGATGTACAGGATATTAGTCATTGTTTATCTAATAACACAGGTCAAGAAAATCGTAAAAAATTTATATCGCCTACAATTCTACAAAATTATTATTCCTTAAGCTAGATATAGTGTAGAAAATAAAACGAAAATTTCCCATCACGTCACATTTTTAACCCATTGAGGAACAAAGAAAGTTGAGAAGCAAACTAAAATTTTTCAATTAATTGGTAAAGGAAATTAGTCACACATGTTTTATAGTCAAGAAATGGTGCACATAACCCCCATAAGACTTTAATATTTAGTCTAAGGAGTAAGAATTAAACAAAATTATTCACGATGCAATTTGTTTCTAATTTTTTGTAATCTTTGTTATTTAAACTTGGATTTTTATTTATCTTTTTTTTTTTTAACTTTTGGTATTTACGCAGTTTCTGTCAATGTGATTTTAAAATTTATAAAATTTTTAAGATCTGAGGTCTTGCATTAGTATCTCTACACTCCTTACCCTTCATTTTTCTATGGTTTTATGAAGGTTGATTGAGAAATTATTAATTTCTACAACTTTAAAGACTTCTAGTCCCAAGTCTTGACTATAAAACATGTGTGACTAATTTACTCTACCTATTACCTAGAAAATTGTATAACCTATAAACTCCTCAGGGAAGCGTATTTCTTTAGTCCTTAATAAGTTAAAAATGTGATGTAATGTAGAAAACCCGTAATGTTCCTGGTGATTGGGTTGACTACAGCTATAATACCCGCAACATATTTTTTACGACTGTGTAATTTTTAATAAAAATGTAACTATTTTTTAATTTATGTATATTTTGTTTAAATGTATTTATTATGAGCATCAAAATTGCTTATATTGTAATGGAATTGTCAAACTAATATATAATGCAATGTTATGATGACTTGTTTAGCTTTATTTTTACTTTCTTAATTGATAGCAATAAGTGTGAACTGATTTTTTAGATCATGTTGTTGAAATAAAAAATGTTAAAAAACTATTTTTTTTTAATTAAATCGTGAAAAATCGTTATAGAGAAAATAGAGAAAAGTGCAACGATTTGTCTGAATTGGATCACTAAATTGACAAGCAGTTTTTATTTGAATTATCTGCAAGTTATGCCTACATCATTTTTTTAAATTCCTCATTAGCTTTGAAGATATTAAAAATTTGTGTTAATAATTGTTTAAATAACTCTTCACTTAATTGTGAATAAAGTTGACATTTATGTCTCAAAACAGAAAGAATTGCATTTTTGTTAGTTTTTGATTTTTTAAATATCTTTACGAAAGTGGGCGTTCAAATCAAAATGCATTTCGTGCACTTCGTGATTTTTTTGGTCAGCATAATCGGCCAAATGTGTCCACAATTGGGAGAATTGATCGCAAATTTCAAAAAATCGAGTCTGTAGGAAATGTGAAAACACCTGTGCATGCTCGCCCAGTTCGTTCTGCGAGCATGCACAGGTGTTTTCACATTTCCTACAGACTCGATTTTTTGAAATTCGCGATAGTGTGGCAGAAGAGCCGTCAACATCGACTCGTTGTTGTTGTAATAGCTACAATTACAAATTTCTAATCGGGAGGTTCTGCTTGTAGGTCAATGCTAAGAAATTGCGCAACTTCTACGGGGTGAGTCCACAAATACATTGGACTGAGTGAAGTAGGGTTGGCAGGGTTCTTCTCATTGTATGCGATAGGCGGTGGGCGGCCTCCATGTATGACATTCATACGGTAACTTGCAAGCGCGGAATTTGTGGCGTGTCTATGAATGTCGATCAAAGCTGCCATGTACGAGGTGCGATCAAAAGGATCCTGCACATATCTCTGTATGTTCTCCTCGTATATGGGAAGGTCTTTTCTGAAATCCGTAGGGGCAGTCTCCAATTGCGTGATGTCGAAGTTTGGATGATCTCTCCGATGACATTCCAGAAGGAAATGCTGACTTAGCATCACGTTGTGTTTCTTAACCGGAAGAACCTTCGTTTCTTCGTGTAGGTGGTGTGGTGAGGTGAGGTGATTAGAAGCAGCCTGTTACGGTTCTTAAGGCTGCATTTTGGCAACTTTGAATATTTCTCCACTGGGTGTCACTCAGCGAAGGAGTCCACACTGGAGCAGCATAGTTTGCCACTGACCGACCAATCATCTTATATGAAGCCAATAAGGTTTCTTTATCCATACCCAAAGTGCTGCCGGCTAGCGCTTTGAGGACCTCATTTCTACTTCGCAATTTATGCGTGATTGCAGTGGCGTGAGTTGAGGAGGTAAAGAGGCTATTGAAGGTGACCCCCAGGATCTTCGGGTGGTTCACAGTCGGAGTTCGGACTCCATCGACTTCAATTCCTAGGTTCATTTTTACCTCCTTAGTCCAGGTGGTAAAGTGTGTTGCTGTCGACTTTGTTAGTGACAATTTCAAGCTACGCGCAGTGAAGAAATTGTGGATTTCACTGAGATAACCATTTACCAAACCGCATAGGTCATCAACAACTACTACTCGTCATTGTGTTCGCTATCTTGAGATGATAACGGACTTCTTGTGGCCAGAAATTGAGGATATGGACCTGGACGATATGTGGTTCCAATAGGATGGTGCCACTTGCCACACAGCCAAC
The DNA here is from genome assembly GCA_951394005.1 of Protophormia terraenovae. Lineage (NCBI taxonomy): Eukaryota > Metazoa > Arthropoda > Insecta > Diptera > Calliphoridae > Protophormia > Protophormia terraenovae. The sequence continues at coordinate 19,902,713 of OX596076.1, read as the reverse complement.
GAAATAATGACTGCGTGCTTTTATGTATTTTAATTTTATACTATTGAGCAGATTAAAAAATAATGTGAAGTTGACTTGTTGATTATTTAAGTTTGAATTTTTTTTGGAGTCGTTCTCCATTCAGTTGCATAATTGATATTAATGTTATTTAGTCTAAGGAGTAAAAGAAGATTTTTATTTAAAAGAAAAAAAGAGTATTGACGCAAAAAATTTTAAATTTTTAGAAATTCATTTGGGTTTTTTTTTTTTTTTTTTATTAGACTTGAGCTTAATCTACAATAATTTAAATGTTTTTTCTTTTCCACTTTGAAAACCAATAGTTTCGTTTGTGGGAGTCTGTGAGATCAAGCATCAGCAGTAAATTTTAAAAGCCGGTTATAAATTACTTATTTATTTTTAAAATATTTACATTCTGTCTCCTTTATGTGAAGGATTGAATGATTATTGTTTATATAAAATCTTTCTTTAAAATAGATTGTACTGAATTTGCCATTCCATATTTATAATGTTTTTCCCAAAAAGAGATGCAAGGAGTCTTAAATGATTAATCAAATATTGAGCGGCTAATGTAATTTAAAATTAAGAAAGTTGTTCCTATTTAACAATTTATTATTAACAAATTTACATATTTAAAGCTCTGCCTTCATTTTCATTAATTTAGTGTTTTATTTATTATATATTTTTTTATTTTGTTATGTGATCTGAATTACAATTTAATCATTTGCAAATATGTACGCACATTTATTAAACATATGTTCCTTATAACATGATAAATTAATTTAATATATAAATTGATCGAGACAAAATTTGATTCTTTACGTATGTATGTACAAAAAAAAAAAAAAAAACTGTATTGCGTAGTAGTGGCACGAAAATAAAGTGTCAGAATTGTGGTATCCATTCTATTCATTTGATTTGTTGATCACTAAGAAGTTATTGACCTAGTGGCCCTGTTTCACTTAAAAGAATTGCAGTTTATAAAAAGAATACTTTCTTTGTTGCATGCTTACATGCATCATTGGCTACTAAGTAGTTATGAGAAGAATTGTATGTACATGGAATAATAAGTACATTAAAGTTACCAGGTGATTTTTTGTTTTACAAATAAATTACACGTAATAAAATGTTTTTAGTGAATTATTGTGAAACTAAAATCTTATTGCGAATACTTTGAATTGATGTATAAGTAGGTTAAATTTTGCAATGCTCACTCAAAGCTAAACACCATAACAAGCAATACAACTTGGAATTTTTTGACATAAGATATATTTTTTTTTTTTTTTTTTTTTTGAAAATTTTAATTTTTGAAAAACAAATCAATCTATTATAAAGAATATTTAGTTCCTCTACTTAAATTTATTCAATTGTTTGATTTATGTATGTGCTTTTTGACTTAATAAAACCACTATATCTTCGGGTCATTGATTTATTAATTTAATTGTGAATTATTTAAATTTGATGTTAATGATGATTAATATTTTAATTTCAATAAGAGTTTAAGTCCCTTGTTTGAGCCCAGCTGTTTATAAATATACTTCTTAATTGCATTTAAGTTCTTTTTTTACAAAAGAGTTTAATTTTATATTGATAGCTACCACATGATAAAATACAAAATGTTTATACATGTGAACAGCAAAAAAAAAAAAAAAAAACGTGTTAATACTTTAATACATTTTTGATTAAGGTGTTAATTAGCCATATGAAACAAAATGCGAAAATGTGAAAAAATTATGTTTTTAGGGATTTAAAAAATTGAAAAAATATTAATTTTGATGTAGCTTATTGTTGTTGTTATTTTTCAGTACGAAAAACATGGTCTATATGTACGGAACATTGTATACATAAGTATAATTAATCTCCAAAAATTTATGAATCTGTAGATTTTTGAATAGAACTGATTTTCCTTAAAATATGAAAATTTTATGAAACAAAGTCTCTGGACCGAATAACCTATGATTTGCGTGATATATAATATAGGCTAGATGTACGTTTGGCTCAAAAATATTGAAATTTTAATCTTTAAGTATAGAAAACCAATACTTAAGTCCGAAGGAATGCGCTTAATGGTTTGGAAATGCGTTTCTTAGATTAACCTTTATCTGTTAAAAGTAGGGATGCCAATCCCAAATCCCAGAATTTAAATTTATTGATATAAATACTCACCAATAAATTAACTTTAGGCAAGAGAGAATATAAAAATATATACAGAAAATTTTCAAAAATATTTAAAAAATCGATTATATAGATAAAACTGTTATATTTAGCCTTTTAAAATACGAATGAATTTCGTTAATTGAAATATGTGTACAAAATTTATTTTTTCATACATCCTTTTGTTTAAGAGATATCAGCAGAAAAGTATGAAATGAAGCTACAACGGACACCCTGTGATCTAGTATTTTGCCCATAACTTTTTTGTTTATTAACCGAAATTTCGTCCCCCTACGTTGTCCCGTTCGAACCCTATCCTGCTTTCAACAGATGGACGGACATAGCTAGATCGACTCAGAATCTAACCAGGGCCCAGAAAATATAAACTTTATGGGATCTTAAATAATTTTTTCGACATGTTACACACGGAATGACAAAATCAATATACCCATAATTTGATGGACTTAATTATGAATAAATTATCCCTAAATTTTCTCCAGAGATATGTAGAATATATGTAGTCACTATGCCAACACGTTTGTCAATAATATATCAAAATATAGGCGGTCACCGCGGATATTAGAAAACATGTTTACTTATTTATGGAACATTGATTTTTTTTTACTTCTTTAAAAAGAATCATATTCACTATGTAGTAATGTGTTGAATTAAATTTTTTGCTGTTTATATTATTAACAAGACATTATATATTTATAATTGTCAGCAACTGTATGCAATAACTGAGGCTTTCTTAAAACTTATTTTAGTAGACAAACGGACATCGTTATATTGACTTCCCTATTAATAAGAATCCAAAATATATACTTTTTGGGGTCTTAGATGAATATTGTAGAAATTATAAACAAATACATATTTTAAGGGGATCTGTCGTTAAGAAAATAATGCCCAAAAAAGTAAATTAACTTATAACTTATTAAGAAATTACAATACCAATTGCTAAGTCAAGAAGTTCAGAGATTTTAGCATTTGTCTTTTTAGATTTTTTAAATAAATGTTAATCCCTTAAATTTTCGTTTCTTAAAAAGTCTCTATTGATGTTCATCACAACTTTATAGATTTTTAATTTTATATATATATGTATATAAAATAACATCACTCTAAGAGATTTAATTTTACAGTCCTCTACCACTTTAATTAAAATTTATTAAAATAATGAGAAATGTCAATAATAAATCAATAGCTGAGATTGAGTTTGTGAAATAAAAGTTTTAAAAAAGTAATTAAAATTCAAACAAATTCCTTTGGCTATAAAATATACCAATTTATATGTTAGTTGTACCAACGAGAAATATCGCTTTAAATTCAAGTATAATATAAATAAAACCAGAGACCGGATTTTAATACTAAAAAAACAATCTTTTTATATTTATTTCAATCGAAAAACAATCTTTAATGTTCAAAAAATAATAAAAATCCATCATGATTTTTTTTATTTTCATCAATATTTTAATTTTTTTCATCATGATGGAAATAAAAATATAAATATCTTTTGTGATATTTATTTCAAAAGTTGAAAATTATTTTGAACTTTTTTCATCGGATGGAAAAAATTCTAAACAACAACAATTTCATTTGAATAAAAAAATATTTTGAAAACAAAACAAAAGTATGAATAAAAAAAACAATCATTTAAAATTTTTTTCGAACTGATATTTATCGTTAAAGATATTTATCGTAAAAGATATTTATTTTTTTCATCATTGATGGATATTTATTTTAAAAATAAAAATCCCTCACATATTTTTTTCAACAAATGAAAAAATATTTTGAACATTAAAGATATTTATTTTGATTGAAAAATAAAAATAAAACGTTTTCGGGTGCTTGAATAAAACACATACATAAATACATACATAACCATATATTTTCGGTGTTTAAATGTTTTTTTTTTTTTAAATTAAATATTCAACTCTAAATGAACAATAAAATACCGGTTTGACATTGATCCAGAGGTTTTTGTTTAGTATTATTATATTTTTTTTGCAATTCCGAGGGCCGGCTGAAAATTATTTCCTCCGAAAATCTAAAGTGTATGTGTTTTATCGTTTAAATTTCAAACCTTACACTGTTTTATTTGGCTTTAGAAGGATAAAATCCCATAAATTTATATTTTTGCCAAGCAGATTAAATTTGGCCTCTTTTACATCCCAACTTTAATATCTTATTATTAAACCATCTTGCCAATAATAATCTAATTTTAAAACAATAAAACTAATCTGTTACTTTGTAAATCAACTTTAAAGCATACCCTCGTATAAATAAATTATTGTTATCTAACTAACTGTTTAATTTTTGGAATCTCCCCTTGAAATTATTTTTCTATTGCAATTGGTAATTTTATATATACATTCCCTTTAGTACACTTAGTTAGTACCACAACTCAAATGTTAGCCCCACCAGTTCACTGGTATTTGTATGCGTTTAACACTCTCACAGACACAATTAAGGCGGAACCATTCATATGCACTAACAATAACAACAATAATATCCGCCGCAACAGCTAATACCACAATGTTAATTATCTAATGGTTTTGCAATAGGTTTCTGAAATTAAACAAATTGTGTATTTATTTGTTTCAATAGAGAAAAAAATCCAAATCGTGTTTGAATATTTAAGCAACAAAAGACAAAAAAAAAAAAAAAAAACTTTTTCAGGTTTAAGCTTAACTTTTAATAACAGAAATAATAAAAAAAGACCTTTCAAAAGCTTAGTACTGTGCAACAAAATCAAAGCTTTTAATTATATTGGTGAAGGGAAATATTATATTCAAAGCCACGAAACATTGTATTTTTTATAAAGATTGCTGCAATAACTTTATTTAACTAATAAGTTAGTGAGTAATATTGGAGACAAATAACTACTTATTGGCCAAAAGTAAGTAGTTAACTTTTGTTAAAAAAAAAACAAGCCATAACGTTAAATACGGCTTGGCGTAATCAGTTATACCTACCATCTGCAACTTTTTTAAGTTGCACTCATTTTGTACGAGACGCTAAGCCCTATCCTGCTTTCAGAAGACAGACAGACATAGATATAACGTCTTAGAATTTCACGAGAACACAGAATATATCTTCTTTATGGGGTCTTAGATGAATACATATTTCGTTATGTTAAAAACGAAATAACAAACTCATTATACTCACCATACTTTATACCTTTCACTACTTTACCAACAAATAAAAAATAATAGTATATTTTAATAGTTTCGCATTTATACTTAAAAAATTATACATACATTTGTTCCACAAGTCCGACCATATGATACCCTACACCATTGTGTATGTGTACCAAAATTCGTAGAGGGATCTTTTGTTAGATCAGTTGCGAATTGTGGACCGACACTTGTATTAAGTGTAAAATAAAACATATGAATACAGAATATTGCATTGATAACATTAATATGAATTTATGCACTTTTGGGTGATTCCCTAAAGTGGACTTCATATGGGAGCTATGGCACTTATATAAAGTTTATTTGGTGTCGAATATTAACTTGATATTAACATTTTTAAAGTATTAAATGTGATTTTCTGAAGAGAGGTGTATATGGAAGCTAAAGTTAATAATGGACCGATTGTATAGAACTTATATGTGCCAAAAAATATTGTTATATTTAAGGGATCTATGATCGTTAAACCCTAATGCCGGTATGACATTTGTATGGGGGATTGGTGAAATCGTGGATCGATCATAATCAATTTTAATATGTTTCGTCCTTGGGCCATAAGAAAATTGTGCATCAAATTTCGAAATAACTAGTTTGATTCCAAAATTTACATGGACAGACGTTCAGATGAAAGGACGGACATTGATAAATCGATTTTGAAAGTAATTTCAAAATTGTTTAAGCCCTTAGGACACTTTTTAGTATTTTTCTTGGATTAATGAAACAGTACAAATATCTCGTAATATAAAAATTTACTAAGAGGAAAGAGTACAATTATATTTAAAATCCAAAGAAGGCACATTATTTTTTAAAGTTATCTATAAATAATCTTAAGTTGAAAAAAAAAAAAAAAATAAATAAATAAATAAAAAACGTAAAAATTTTTACCTTAAAATTGATATTTAACTAGTCGTCTTCACCTAACATAAAATATTTAACATTAATACTAACATTATGTTAATGATAAATTTAGATCGCTCAATTTGATGTTAATATAAATTTTTTCGATGTTTAAATATGTTTCTTTTAACATTTGCTTTAACAACCGTGTTTTAACATCGAAAAAATTAACATTAACATCAAATTTTCAGTAACATGATGTTAGTGTTAATGTTAAATATTTTATGTTACGTGAAGACGACTAGTAAAGATTTATTCATAAAATTGTTGCCCACTCTAGCGGTTCATAGATGAAATCAGCGATTTTAAGCATTTTTATTATGGTTTCATCGCTTTATTTTATGGAAATGAAGTCGGCAACATTGTGTGTTTGAATATTTTGCATTGTTTTTCTATATTTTTTCTTTCTATCATTCGATGTCTCATTTTATCAATCCAATATCAATAAAATAAAAAAAGCTAATGTTATATAGGCTTTAGGGTAGTTCCTGCACTATAGACCTTGTAGCTTCATAAATTTGAAGTAAATTTTATATTTTTAAATTGCTTTAGAAAGCAGAAGGACGTAGCTTTTTAACTATATTACAATATTTTATACACACTCAAATTAAGTAATGATTTATTCACCGTTTTTTATTTTATTTCACTTTTCTTTTCCGAAATTTTGACTTTGATGTAAACTTGTCTGTTTTTTTCTTCAAGTCTATATATATTTGTTAACAAAATTTGAAATGCTATTTTGTTTTGAATAAAATGAAATATCTTTATATAAAATCGCTTAAAAATTCAAAAAAGTTGTTGAGCATTTTCTAAATTTTATTTTAAAAAATCTTCATACATTAATTTTTTTTTTTTTTTATATATTTATTAGGCTTCGTTTCGAAAATAAAAATTTCTTTTGATATTTGGATATCATACCTTTTTAGAAGGTTTTTGCAGCAGAAAAATGAATGGCGTATTTTGTTTATTTAAATTCGATCTCCTTCCCCTTTCAAATATTAACTATAAAAAAATAATTATAAAAATTAATTGTTATTACAAAATTTTAAAACATGCGCATTATAATTCACAGTAGCCTTTGCATTTTATTGTTACAATATTCAAAATTTTTAATTTTGGTTTAAATTTTTTTTTTTTTTTGCTATTATATGAAAATTTTAATGCCTTATAACTTTGAAGGGAAACGTATTAAAGTAAATATTTTTGCGTCATATTTCTAAGCAAATAGTATATTTTCATTGTATTTATAAAAAAAATATATTTTTAAAACTTTTTTGAAAAAAGTCAATTTTTCGGACACCTTAATTGGATTCTTACTAAAATTTTATGTAGAATTGATATATAAATCAATTGGATTCGTCTCTGCGCCAAATGGCGCACTTAATGCGTTTTTAGCCGCAGATATACAGGGGAAGGAGTTGAAAATTTAAAAAAAAAAAAAAAATTACGCCATTATTTTTACTGCTGCAAAAAGCTTCCAAAAAGGTATGATATCTCAAAATCAAAATTTTCAAATTTACCCTAATATTTATACCCTCCACCACCATAGGTATACCGTTCGACTCAGAATCACTTTTAGAGTCGATTTAACGAAATACGTCCCTTCGTCTGGCTGTCTATGTAATAGGGTGATCGATGCGGTTTTCCAACCGGTTTTTAAACCGGTCAATGTGCTGTCGGTTTTTTCAAAATGTTCATTTTTCGAATGTCGAATAGACCTGTTTTTTTTTAACACAAAAAACCGGTTTCAAAAATAACTTTTTATTTAAAAAAACACATACTAAATACTGATATTTGAATTGAAATTTATGAATATTTTTTTAAATATTCATAATGTATTATTTCTAATGTTTTAAAAATATAGTTTAAGGTTAAATCGAAATTAATTCTGTAAGATAAAATAAATAAACTAGTAATAATTACCCAGAATAAAATTTGGCACACAGGTTGCTTATAGTCCAAGAACGAAGCCTACAAATAATCTCCCGGAAAAGAGATTTAAAATCCATAAATCCCTTAAATGTAGCAAGAATCTTTGCACATGTAAGTTCCATATAAGTTTAAATCTGTGTACTGAATTTCATTAAGATCGGTCCATAATTGACCATAGTATTGGTCACAATTCCACAGGTGTAGAAAAAAGGACCCCTCCCCGACTTTTGATACACACAATGGAGTAGGGTATTGTCGGGCTTGACCGTCTATATCTTTCTTTCTCGTTCTTATTGGGTTAATCGTTATTTCCAAAAATAAATATGTTTGATAAATTTTAACTTGAAAATTATAAGATTTATTGATTTTTTTTTTTTTTAAGAAATGTAGTCTTTTGATAGAAATATTAACTTCTGCAAAAACAACGGTTAACCGGTTTTTTCAAAATACCAACTATTCGAACTATTCGAAAACCGGTTTCTCCAAAAAATCGAATAATCGATCACCCTACTATGTAAAGCTTGTGAGCAAAGTAATGGTCGCTATTTTGAGGATAATTTGATTAAATTTGGTACAAACGATTTTTTTACACAAGGAAGAAGCCTTTGGTTATGAATGGCCCATTATTTCACATAGCCCCCATACAAATGTCCTCCCGGAATAGAGTCTTAACACTCATAGATGCCTTAAAAATAGGAATATTTTAATTTTTCGCTTGCAAAATTTCATGAACATCAGTCCATAATTGACCATAGCATCCATTTAAACACCTCACCCGAAAATAACTTTAACGTACATAAATCCAACAGAAATGTTAGTATTATGTTAATATTTAATACAAATAATGTTTATATAAATAAAACAAAAGTATGTGATTCAGAATGTGTAGCGTACCATAAGGTCGGTCTTGACCGACTTTATTTTTTGACTTGTTCTTTACTTTTTGAGGAAAAAATTTAAAATGTATGGAAAGCTTTAGTAAGTTGTTGCAGATAAAATCGAATAAGGTCTACAATTACAAAAATTATTGCATCGTGGTATAGGTTTTTATAGAAAAAAAGTAGTAAGTAGCATTTAAATTGAAAAATTATGGAACAATTTTTTTTTCTAGATTTTGTTTAAATATTGAAGATCTGTTGCCAAAACCTAAGTCTAAGAATGTGTTATTAAAAAATTTCATTAAAAACAAAAACAACTGTAATACTTGTGCTTTTTTAAGTATTTTTTTTTTATAAATCAAACCCTTTTTACGCCGATATTTGCCATGTTGTTGTAACAGCTATAACTTCTTAACAATTTTCAGTCTGGGGTTCTGTGTGAAGGTCAAGTTCAAGGAATTATGACGCCTATGAATTATGTCGCCTTTGGAATGAAGGGGCAACATAATTTTCCGACCACTTCCTTTCATGGTTAAGTCCAGAACAGTTCCTGAGGTGACACTAGCTCAAACAAGAGTTGCACCTTAATTGGGTTAACATGTGGTGCAGTCGGTTTGCACGGACCAAAATAATGCGGAACAGTACTGCTCAGAGAACCAAGCCGAGGCGAAATTGTCGGCGGCGGCTCTACGGCATATTTTGGTTGGCGGCGGCGGCTTACACAAGACAGTACCGGCGGCTTGCCGTTTTTTCCTAGAAAAACCAAAATTTTTTTGGGCGCTAAAAATAAAAAAAATTTAGTACGGTAATCATACGTATAGGTGGCAGTAGTGTATTCAATGTATTATAAAAAACAAAAAAGCAAAGTGTGTTCTAAAAGAACATTACGCCGAAAAATACGTTTTCTTGAATATATTATGGCAGAAAAAATAAAATTGAAGTCAAAAATGGGTCTGAAGTCCAAAAGAACAGAAAATTAATTATAAAATAGTATTTCTTATCTTTGGCGCAGCCGAATGTATCGGCGGCTTATCTTGAGCCGGCTCAGCCGTTTAAGCCGATACATGTCGGCGGCGGCCACGGCTTGAAAATTAAGCGGTTTTGAGCCGGTCGGCTTGGTTCTCTGAGTACTGCTAGAAGGTGCTGCTCCGAAGTTAAAATTGTAAATATGTTGTTGCTGAGTTGACAGCCCTTGGCCGAGATATCTCGGGTCATTCTTGGCATATATTTATGTAAATTAAGGTATATTTATTTTTCTTAAGCTATCGTTTGGTGACATACCCTTTCATAATTTCAGATACGTTTATATTCATCTCGCAAAAAGGAATTTTTGACCACCCTAATGTGCGTATATTCCTGTACTGACTGGATGTCAAGCTTTTTTAAGAAAGGGTTAATTTTTTTCTTAGTAAATAAATTAAATAATGTATTAAAATTATAAATGAGAGACAGTATAATAAAATATGCTTGCAAATACTTATGTTTCCTAGCTTTGTCGAGTAAACATAGCGCAGTAATATTACTTTAATTATTTAGAAAAGAAATTAATTAATTTATTTTTTTTCTATTTATTTTTAGCTCTTCCGCTTTTGCTGAATTTATTCTCCTATTAGGCCCAATATTCTTCCACCAATACACCTTGGGGGAACATTTGGTAAGTACGAGCTCTTATTTTTAATTGAAATTTAATTATCATTAAAATTATTCAATTAAAATATTATATTGTAAATTTTGATTTATTAAAAGCTCTTCGATACTATCTCTACAATTAATTATCTCCACAAAATTATACAAAAAGCAATTGAGAAATAACTTTTTCCCCTATCTAATAATAGCGCTTGAATTTTGTATTGTGATTGTTTTTTAGTTCATTCATGTACGTTTTTTTTATCATTTTTTGTTTATCTACAGGTTAATTATTTTATTTTTGTTGAAAATGTTTGTGTAGAATTTGTATCAGTGGTTTTTGATTCATGTTTTTAAGTTGTTATTTGGAAGTCTGACTTGTTGTACTTACTTTTTCGGTTATCGCGTCTGTTTAGTTTTGGGGACTAAACAAATACATAGTTCAAATAAAAATACTATATAATAATAATTACAAACATTTTGTAAGGTAAGCTAATCGATCTTCAGTGTGTTTTTCGATTCGTATGAATTGTAATAAGATCAAATGTTAAAAAAAAAAAAAAAATCCACATTTCTGTAAATCAGGCGGTGTTGCATTTGCAGCTCATATTTGTTTAACGATTTAAATTACAAAATTGTTATTGTTGTTGGTGCATTTTTTTTTTTTTATAAATATTACCGTTTATTTATATTTTGTATAAATAAATATATACATACATACATACATACATACATACATACATACATACATACATACATACATATTTATTCACTATTTATGGCATTTTATTGTTATAATTCTCACGTGTATTCGTAATTTAAAATAAATGTGTTTTGTGCATTTTATTACAAAAATAATTATGAAATTAAATTATTTTCGATAACATGATGTTTTTTTAACGCATCAGTGAGTGCTTTGTTAAAAGTGTTTAATACATATTTAAACTGACCATTTAGTATATGTAATCTTTTTTTTCTTTTTTTTTTTTTTTTTGTAAATTATATTTGCAAATACATATGTATGTGAAAATTTACACTAAAAAAAGGGTCAAGTTTATTTACAGTGTCGAAGAATATAAGATACAAAATTTGAACCTTGAAGTGTAAATTATTTTTAATAGAGGTTTTAAGATAATTTGTTTCAATACTTATGTAAGTAACACTTTAACAATTTTTTTAGAAAGACTTACTATAGTTAATAATGAAATTCTTAATGCCTTTTTATATATTGATTCAAAGTAAAATTAGTCAGTCAAAACGGTAAATCGTATTGTTTACGTGTTGGAAAATGCAAATAAGCTGTTTTATTTTTGTTTAAAATATTCCATAAGTTTTATAATTTATATTAGAAGAAAATCCCAGTTTTATAAAGTATGAAAATCGTGCGAAATTTTGACACGATAATAATGATTATATGCGCGTGAATGTGATTTCTGGAAAAACAATGAATATGGCTGTTACGGTAAATTATTTCCTAAAAAGTGGTAGATTGTGATTTTTTATTTATACAACTCCTTCTGGACTTACCTGCCCTATTTTCATTTCATCTGCGAAATTTAGATATGCAATAGTTAATATTTACTTCGTATGAAGGGGTACAACTCCCCCTAGAACTAATCGTCATATTTTCATCTCAATTGTGTAACTCAATAAGAAAAATATTTCTACAAAATCTTAAGTTTCAGTCATATTTTAGCATACAGACTTTAAAAATCATTCACCCCAAAATAGATTGAATAGTTTGTTAACGAAATGAAACTCTACTAAAATAAGTTTTAGGTATCAGCAAACTATTTTACAAAATAATATTATTGCTGGTCCAAATTTGACCTAAATTTACACAATATAAACTTTTTACTGTGTATCTACACCGAAAAAAAACCATGCCTTATATAAACGAAAGCTAACGTACAATGTACGTAATAATTCGTGATTTTGGTCCACGAAAGGATGGTGTAATATATTTCTTATTATTTACAACATTTTTATATTGTTTTACTATACAACTTTGTATTTTTTTACGAATATTTTCTTTTATAATTTTTGTAGGACAATCGACCCCAACCTATTGTCAGCGTTCCAACACGCCTATATGAAAGGTAAATCAGTTGAGACGGCCTTACACTCGCTTGTAGGTTATATTGAAAATGCTCTTGAGCACAGAAAATATGCATTAGTGGCCTTTCTTGATATAGAATCAGTCGATTATTAGCATCATATGGAGACTTCTGATCAATAGGGTCATTATCTCCAATATGGGTGCGGTTACCACTTATAGAGTGGCAAATAGAGGCACTCTACAGGGTGGAGTTTAATCCCTACTTTTGTGGAACATTGCCATCAATACAATGCTCTTGGAACTAGATTCCTTGAAGTACAAAACTGCCGCATATGCCGACGATGTTGCGGTGGCTGTATCTGGAAAATTCCTAGATACCATATCCCATCGCTTACAAACTGCGCTAGGCCTACTCAGTAAATAGAGTATAAACAGCGGCCTTAGCGTGAATCCAGGAAAAACGGAATTAGTTCTCTTCTCAAGAAGATACAAGATCCCATATTTTATACTCCCCTGCCTAAACGGGATTGAATTAAAGGTGTCGGATAGTGCGAAGTACCTAGGCATTATATTGGACTCCAAACTATCCTGGCTTCAGAATATCCAGGCTAGACCGTCAAAGGCAAATATTGCCCTTTATATGTGTAAGAAGGCTATAGGTAAATCTTAGGGGTTAAATCCTAGGAATACGAAATGACTTTTGACATGGTGATCAAGCCCATACTTATGTATGGAGCGTTAGTATGGTGGAAGGTGATGGAGAAACCCACTTTTTGCGGAATATTTAACAAGGTTCTGTGCAGTTCAGCGCTATTAATTACGGGCGCGCTTTGTACAATACCATCCAGTGCATTATTTGTTTTAATGAACTGGATGCCAGTTGATCTAATAGCCAAACAGATCGCCATCATGTCGGCGACTATGCTCAACACTATAAGTGCATGGAACGATAGAAACTGTGGCCATGCGACCATCTTAGGAATTCTGGTAGACATACCTGACAATATTGACTATTGTATACCTAAACCCTTTCTGGACAGAGGCTTCTCAGTATCAGCTAATCCCACTATAAAAGATGGATCGGTTGAAGTTTATACTGATGGGTCTAAATCTGCTGAGGGTGTTGGGGGGTGTTTACATTCCTGTATATGGAAAGTATATATTTCCTTTAAATTGCCGGATCACTGTAGCGCCCTTCAGGCGAAGATCTCGGCCATTAAGAGAGCGGTAAATTGGCTAATGTACTAGAGGATATTCGGAGTGAATATTCAAATCTGTACCTATAGTCAGCCTGCGAATGTCTCTCGGGTGTCTTCTCGACATCCAGGCTGGTGCATTAATGCCGGACATCTCTAAATGAGATGGCAAGACATTCAAACCTAGAGCTGATCTGGGTAAGAGGTAAATCGTCCACATTATTGCGGACGAACTAGCCAGAACTGGTTCCCACCTTCGAAATGGTGAAATTGACCAACTGGTGGGTGTGCCGCTGTCATCTTGTAGATCTATGATACTGCAATATTTATCGAGGATAGCTCAGCTAAGATGAACAAATGAGTCCACATGCTCTACCTCGATAAGGATATGGCCCCAGTATGATCACTTGCGATCGAACTATATTCTGGGATTGCCTAGACGGCAGCTACGGATACTTGTAGCAATCAGTGTTGCCATTTTAGCACTTTCAGTGCTAGATTTGGCATTTGAAGAGGTTAAAATGCACTGGTAATTTATAAAAATGTGCTAAATGTTTTTTAGCACTTTCTTCCAGCAATTTTTAATTAAATACTTTTGGATTTTTTTTAAGGAATTTCTTAGTAAATTTGACGTTATTAATTGTCAGTTTTAAAATATAAGCCCTATTTTGGCTTTATTTTCCAATATTACCATTAACTCTGAAGAAAACATTTCTATAAGTTGTCATTTGAACTATATTAATTTTTCTTTACAAAACAATTTAGCATTGTCATTTGCTGCTGTAGAACAATTTAGCATAATTTTTTGGACGTTATAGCACTTTACCAATTATATCTTCTGGCAACACTGGTAGCAATTGTCACGGGGCACTGGGTAGCTGATGCGCACACTAGGAGATTAGGACTCCCTTATAACGACTTTTGTAGAAGTTGCTTAGATGAGGAAGAGGAAGAGACAGTGGAGCATCTTTTATGTCACTGTCCTGCTCTTGATGGTATTAGGACTGCAAAATTTAGTAGTCCGTATATGCATGAGTTATCTGATCTGTCGACATCAGACAGATCAGGTCTTTTATACATGCGTCAGGTTGGTTCGATCCGAACCTTTTTACGGACATGTGAAACAACTCCACATGATCCCCAGGGTAACACAACGGGACCAATAGGACCCACGTGAGCTGTTTTTATATCTAATAATTACAGCTGCCCATTTAACCTAACCTAACCATGACTAAATCAATCGAAAGTTCTGTAAAGATCCAGACATATAATAACAACCGTTTTAAAGTCCTTATTGTCATAAATCTAAAATCATTGCTATTTTTCGTACCATTCCAAGAATAATTTAAAATGACGGAATCCCATCTGTTTTCTCAAAAAAGAAGACTCACACTATTCCAAAAAATACATTTTTGAATTATATACAAGTCTGGGCAGACTTGACCATGCTGTAGGACAAATGGCGGGGAAACTGAATCATTGCGAAACCCCAAAACTTATGACCAGAGTAACCAATATTATGTAATATTATATTTTTTTCCTGTGCTTTAAATTAACCAAACACTAGTTATTTATCCGGTTTAGAAAATTTTAAATTTTGGTATTGATTTTTTTTCCAAAAACATATTTTACTCTTAACTGCATATTTTGGGCTTTATATCATATTTTATAATAGTTTCATGGAAAATGATTATTTAAATGCATATTTAGGCAATTCAAATAGCATTTCTGCATATTTTATTTTTTTATTTTATGTGTCCTTTATATTAATGATAACATAAGTCAAACAGTTTGGAGTATTTTTTAAATTAAACGCTATTTTTATATAATACAATCGTAAAAAGATTACAACAAACATTTTAATTTATAGCTATTTTTGTTATTCATTTAATTAAAAAATTTAATTTTAATTTAAGTAAATTTTTTTTATTTATTTTCTTATTTAAATGGTGGTGAATTTTAAAACAAAAAATTAGCTAATTTAAAACAAATTTAAGCAAATTTTTTTGGAATAACAATTATTATATCTTTTTCTTGATAATTTAAATTGATTTTTATGTGTAATTAAAAAAATGTATTTTAATTACTCAATCAATACTTTAAAACTAAATTTAATTTATATTTAAGTATAAACCCACCCCTTTTTTAAACTATATCTATTATTTTGGTGTGAAGTTAGTTTATATAATTATATACGTTGTAATAAGTTTAACTGACAAGTAAAAGCTGTTAAATAACAAACATATTAAATAAGTTCATCCTACATTCGAGTACATACAAAATTAAATATGTGAAGATTAAGTTTAATGTAATCAATAACCTGCTGTGTTATACACCATTTATCCCCCCATTTCTCTGTTTACTATAGAAATTCTTAAATTTCCAAATAATAGTAAGTGCACAATATTTTCAATATTCCTTTGAATTGATTAACTTTTAACCTTGTAAAAATTAAAAAAAAAAAAAAGATTTTAATTAATTTATTGATTTGCAAAAGTTCTCTTTTACATTCTATTCATGAACCTAATTGAAGAACTTTGATAATTTGTTACAGCTTTTGAACTAAAGAAAAACTATACACGTGTACTTTTTTTGTACCCATAATTCAGTTATTCACTTTTAAGCAAATTTATTTACTTTTAATTTAATTGACCATAGCTACAATTAGACGTGTGAAGTTATTATGTTGATAACAATTATTTTGTAATGAATTTTATTCGTGTTTTTTTTTTTTATTTAATCGACGTGTTTGAAAGTGTTTAGCTATAGGGTAAATTGTTAGATCAAATATGAACGGGGAAGATTATGGAGTTTTGAGATTTTTAATAAAGGATATAAGGAAACCGACATTTCCTTCTAGTTTTTCTGAATTATATAACTTGTCTTAAAGAGAAGACAGTCCTCAGCTTGGTTTTCCGATCTCGAGTATGAAAAATTGAAAAAGTAAAATAAAACGTGTTTTCTACAAATCAAATCGACTTTTGAATAATCGAACAATCGAACTTAAAAAAAAAAAAAAAAACGAAAAGTCGAAATCGAGAAATCGAGAAATCGACTCCTTTTGCAGTAATAATTAGAAAATCTTCTACATAAAAGTTCCAGAACCAATATTTAATCTGCATCTCCTAAACTGCTGAATGGATTAAATTGAAATAAAATATGTGAGTTAGAGAGAAGGATCTATGATTTCAGAAAAATCATTTTGTTGTCATCCTGTTTTAATACGATATAAGCTACAGGGTGTCATCTCGAGCAGAGAACCAAGCCGATCGGTTTAAAATCGGCACTTAATTCTTCAAGCCATGGCCGCCGCCGGCACGTAACAGCTGAGCCGGCTCAAGTTAAGCCGTCGATACAACCGGCTGCGCCGAAGATAAAACTATATTTTATATTTTATTCTCTGTATTTTCGGACTTCAGAGGCATTTTTCATTATTCATGGCTTCATATTTTTTTGTGTTTTTTTCTTGTTTTTTATAAATTAAAAAACATCACTGCCACCTATGCATATGTTTATCGTATTAAACAATTTGTTTCTGTTATTATACAAATGACAATGTGAGCCGACAAATAAGCCGCCGCCGATACGACCTTGTGAAAGTCGCCGACAATGCCTTAAGTATAAAAAAGTAAAAAAATCATAATTTCTACAATTTAGAAAAAAAAAAAAAAAAATCGCGCGAGATTTTTTGAATCTAAAACAAGCGCGAATGTTATATTCGGCCCGGCCGAATCTATATACCCACCATCAACCTTTTCAAATTTTTCGTTATATGGAAGAGGGCGGCAAAGTGGGCAGTAAAGTAACCCATTTTTGTGGGCATTAAACAAACCCATTTTTTGTTTCCGAGTTTACATCTTTAGTTTCCGAGTTTATATCGATCCCCGAACTATACGTACAAAATTTCGTTGTCGTATATGCTTTTGTTGAAGAAATATCAGCAGAAAAGTATAAAACGGACACCCTGTGTTTCTAGTTTTTAGCCCATAACTCTTTTGTTTATTAACCGAATTTGCCCATTTTCAATCCCAAACAAACCCTATACAGTGGGGCAGAAACAAAATTTTTTGGAAATAAATCTGTAACTTCTGATCAGCTGGTTGGATTTGCATGAAATTTGGTACAGGCATAGCAGAGGAGTGTACAATGTTAAGTTTGGAAGGGGGACCGAACAGACCCCTCAAGGACGGAGCTAAAGGGGCTCAAAGTAGGGTACCTCTGACATACAAATTTTTTAATCGCTTGCCAAATTTTTGTTTCTCGTCCAATTCCAAATAGATAGATCATATTTTATGAAAATACGAGCGTATAAACCTGCCAATACCAGAAAAAATAGTATAATAAAAATATGCACAAAGAAATTAAACAATGCAAACCAGTTTTTGATAAAATTTCGAGAGCAAACGATAAAAATAGCAAATTTAAATTTCTTAAAATCAAAACCGACTTAAAAAAATATAAGACAAAATAAAAAAACCTCGTATCTCAGCTCCCCTATAGAAAAATCTGACTTCGATAGGGTTTGTTGGTCGAATAGTTTTATAAGTAAGCCGATTTTATGTTTTCTACATCTTCTGAGATCATCAGAAAGCTCTGAAGAGTGAGAAAGAGCTCATTTACATTGGGGATTTTCCCTAGGAAAAATCGTTGAAACTTTTAAGTTTGTTGGCAAGAGGTGTAGAGCAGCAAAGCTAAAAATTTCAGGGGATTTTTTCAATTTTATTTTTTATTTTTCTGATTTCTTGTTTTTTGTCAAACATTTATTAAACAAATTTCACAATACAAATATAAATGTGTAAATGCAGAAGGGTTTACGAAGTAACTTCAAAACAAAATATCATTAAAAAACCCTGCGATAATCCCCAATATAAATAGGCTCAAAAACGCTTAGGAAATTATATATAAATCCACTTATATCCACTCCCTGATAGAAATTTCAAAATCTGACTCCGTTAGGATTTGTAAAACGAAAAATTTTAATTTTCTATGTCGTCATGTTCAAAAGTTAAAAAATTTTTCTTAAAAATTATACATAGTAGATA
This sequence comes from Protophormia terraenovae, assembly GCA_951394005.1. Taxonomy (NCBI): domain Eukaryota; kingdom Metazoa; phylum Arthropoda; class Insecta; order Diptera; family Calliphoridae; genus Protophormia; species Protophormia terraenovae. The sequence continues at coordinate 19,883,741 of OX596076.1, read as the reverse complement.
CTAAAATATACAGATTTTTAAGCTGATATATTGTCATATTTTCCAAACATTTATCACCCCTGTGGATCCAGGATTGAAACAGCCTTTACATAAGCTCCCCTGTTCCCAAAACAAAGATTTTTGTTGAGAATAAGTATTATCCCATAAAATTACTCAATTTGAGAAACCCTATCAAACCGGATTTAATAGATTGTATAATTGATGACATTACAATTTCAGCTTGTTTACACTTTTGTTTAAAACTAAATGTGTATGAGAGTAAGTACACTATCATGTCAATAACCACATAAGAGTGGTTACAATATAGTTTTGTACCTAGTAGCAGAGGTTGAATTTAAATTTACAAAATGTATAAACTGCATTTTTATTTTTTGCTTTGTTTTCAAAACTTGTTTTAGTTTTAAATTATAAAAATAAAACACATTTTTTTAGAATACATACAGCTTACAAAGCAAAACCAAATTGATAAATAATAATATTTGAAATTAAATTGTTGTCGATTGGAATTTTGGAAAATAATTTCTAGGAAATCATTTATGTGTATGTATTATAATAATTAGACAATATTTTAACAAATATTTTGAACAATCATAAAATATTATAAACCAACTTATATCGAGATATTTTTAATATAAAATATTTATTAATACAGTGGACGTTCGCTAGTACGAATTATATATTATCAGGCCCTTTCGTAGTACCGAAAAATTCGTATTATTGAACAACGCATTTTTATGTTCCAATTCAAATAATGTAGAGTTATTGTCAGGAACTAATAAAATATTATCCTCATCGACATCATCATCCAATTCAATTTCTTCACTTGGATCATCAAGATTCCATTCAAATAAATCAAGAAAATCAAATTGTGATTTTGGAAAATTTTCATGTAGTAAATTGTGTATTTTGGAAATTGCTCTTATCTCCTCACTGTCACGCACTACTGATAGTGGAATATCATCCTCGTCCTCAAAATTGTCATCGCCCAAAATTTTCTTCCAACATTTCTTTATGGAATCACTGGATACTTTTTCCCAGGCTAAGGCAACCAATTAAACGGCTTCAAATAAAGTGGTTTGTTTGAGGGACGTTTCTAAATTTTCGTTGGAAGATACAATTTTTGACAATAAACTGTTACGGTAATGCAGTTTTAAGAGCCTAATTGCATTCTGGTCCATGGGCTGTATTAGTGGAGTTACATTGGGGGGGCATATACATTACCCAAATCTGTCCATCTTTAGTATCATGAACTAGTTCATCTGCCGGTGGATGACTTGGAGCGTTGTCCTATATTAGAAGAGCCTTAATTGGCAGTTTTTTTTTTTTTTTTCTTTTAAAAATTTCTCTTCCTGTAAATATATTTCGAATTTTTTTAAATCATTAATAACATTAAAACAATTTACTAAAACTTACTTCTGGAATAAATTTATCAAAAACCCATTTTTTGAACAGAGCTGCATTCATCCAAGCAGATTTAGAGTTTCCGTACTCAACAGGAAGAATTTTGTTCCGAAAAGATCTCGGTTTTTGAGCTTTTCTTATTACAAAAAGTTTAATTTTCTTAGTTCCTGCAGCATTAGCACACATTAAAAATGTTAATCTCTCCTTTGAAAATTTTCTACCTGGAGCAGATTTTTCTCCACTGTGAACATATGTTTTGTTTGGCAACATTTTCCAGTAGAGACTGGATTCATCCGCATTAAAAATTGCCTCGTTTGATAGCCCATGCTCCATAATGGTAGACGCTAACTTATTAACGAATGGCGCAAAAAGTTCTCAAGAAGAAGATAATTTCTCACCAGACTCTTTTAACAATCGTATTCCATAACGCTTTTTAAATTTTGTTAGCCAACCATCACTGGCACAAAACTGACCATTGTAGAATTTTTTGTGCAGCTCCACAACTTTGCAATTTAATTGTTCTCCACCGACTGTGATATGGAATTTTCTTTGTGCTAAAAACCACCCGTAAAGTGCATCCTCCATTTTTTTAAATTCACCACTTGTAAGTTTATACCTATTTTTTAATGAACTCATGGAATTATCCAGCAGTTGTGTTTTTTGTTTAATGATTGTACATATTGTGGATTTGGATAATCCATATTTATTTGAAATTTCAAAAAACGATGTTTTATTTTCGTGGTCTGCTATAATTTTTAATTTATCTTACAAAGAAATTGTCTTTTTTTACATCGTTTTACTTGCAACATTTTGACAGTTAACACAAAACACTTTTAAAAATAAAAAAACTTCACAATAACTTCGCTAAACGTAGATGACCGCGAAAGAATGAAGTAAAAACATAATAAAAACTTCATTCATACGTAAAAAAACAAAAATTCTTATAACAAACCACCATTCGCACTATCGAATAGACAAAAAATGCCTATCTATTCGTACTATAGAGTTGTCAATGCAAAAATTTTGCCATTCGTTTTATTGGAAATTCGTAATAAACAGCGTTCGTACTACTGGACGTCCACTGTATATTGTATTGTATGTATTTTAAAAATATTTATACATTAAGTATTCAGAGGAAGTATTTTCAATAACATATTCATTATTATTTATATTTAACTTTAATTAAAGTCATATAATTGTGAATCTTTTATCTCAATGAAACACAACTCCACTTTGTTTTTGCATCATTTCTCATATTGATAATTGTTATTGTCCCAAAAGTTTTTCATTTAAACCATACAAATTTGCCTTTCATAAATGACAAAAATTTGGTGAAAAGTTCACGGAAATTACGTTGGTTTCCTTTGTCAGTTATACAATTTGGTTGATGTGTTTATGCATTTTTTGTTTTTTTTTTAAATGGCGCCATTGTAAAAAGTATTGCAGACTTTTAGGCTGTAATACATAGTATTAATGTATGTATGTTAAACACCTATAAGTAAATATATATAGAAAAAATAGAATATAAAAAAAAACACACAAAAATTAAGTGCGGGTGTAGTGTTTCATCTTAAAAGATATAAAGAAAACTTAATTACCATTATATTAAAAAGCTGTAATAAAAGAAAAATCAGTAGATAACTAAAATGCAAACAGTCGAGACTAAAATTTAAATTATTAAAACGGAAATATAATTCAAAAAATAAATACAAGTTGCTGTAGCATAAAAGGGGAGTAATGCGCCATAGAGGCACATCTGCAATTTAAAATTATCTTAAAGAAAAATTAGGTATTTATTTTTATTACTAATAATTTAATTTTATTTTATCGATGATATCTCATCCATCAAATTTTGGCATTTACAATTTACGCACTTACAATTAACCCATTAAGAAAAATTGTTAGAAAATAAACATGAAAAAGTGAGAATTTTATATTCGTTATATTTTTTGTTTTCGAGTTTATACTCGAATTATCTGTACAAAATTTCGTTTTTTTTAAGAGATATCTGCAGAAAAGTATGAACTGAAGACGGACACCCTGTATTTCTTTATAAACCCATTTTCAATACCAAATAAACCTTTTTAAAGATAAAAATTTGAGCCAAAATTTTCCCCCCTATGAAGTCTTCTCCGAGCCTGCTTTCAACAGACAGACGGACAGACATAGCTAGATCGACTCAGAATCTTACCAGGACTCAAGTATGGGGTCTTTAATACAGTGGCTCAATAATGTAGTGGGACAAAAACTAATATTTTATAGACTTCAATATTAAGTATATTAAGAAAGGGTTTACAAACTCTTTTCTTTTATAATAGTAAGACACAATATACGCTATTTTAAAAATGAAAGAAAATATTTATTTAGAATTCATGTATAAATAAAAAAATAAAAAAAAAAAAAATCATTTATATCTTAAAAGTTAGCACCAAAAAATTAGTCGGACACTTAGAATAAAATTATCTTAAGTAAATATTACAAATATTTAGTACTTTGTAGGAAGTCCTTTGCTTTTGATAACTGCTTCTAATCTTCTCGGCATTGATTCCACCAGGTTTCTGCAAATAGAGGGATAAATTTTCGCCCATTGGTCCTTTAATGCCTTTATAAAATCATTTTTGTTGGAAATTGTATATTTTTTAAGCTAATTTTCCAAATGTGCCCATAAATATTCGATTACGTTAATGTCTGGGGACTGTGGTGGTGTCTCGAGTACGTGTGGGCAATTATATAGAAGCCACATAAGAACAGCAGCATGTGCTTTATGTTTAGGATCGTTATCCTGGTAAATTGGAATGTGTCTTTTATGCCCAAATTTTCTACACTTGGCACCAAATTTTGTTTTAAAATAGATAAATATTTAGTTTGGTCCATAAACAACTAAAATAGAACCACCTCCATGCTTTACGATAGCTTTCAAGTTTTTTTTTTTTTTTTTTTTTTTTTGAGTTCTTCGTTTGGTTTTCGCCAAACGTAGGACTGTCCGTCTGAACTGAACAAATTAAATTTACTTTCGTCTATATAATACTTTATTCCAGAAAAAAGTACCCATATTTTTATAAATTTTTGCAAAATTTATGCGTTTAGTTCTGTTAACTTTATTAATATAAGGTTTCTTACGGGCAACTCTACCATTATAATCATTTTTCCGAAGCACTAATCTAACTGTTTCTGGGTTGCAATCTTTATTTATGCGTTGAGAAATTTCCTTAGCTAATTTTGGAGCGCTAACTTTTTAACCTGTTGGATAATCCATCGTTCGTCAGAGCTGGTAAATAGTTTTGGTCTTCCGTATTTTGGCTTATTTTCCACGGATTTTCTATCTCTATACCTTTTAATTATGTCATGAACAGTTGATTTTGGTTTTCCAATTAAACAACTAATTTCTCGAACTCTTTTTCCTTCCTCAAAGTTTTTTTTTTAATAACTTTTCGGATTTTTTCAGTTGTGTATGACTTTAGTTTTGACATTTTCAAAAATTTTTGATACAATGACGAAATTTCTTACTCTTTTTTGATTAATACAGCTTTAAGGGGTTTCCCCAAGTATGTTTAAAAATAAACTCAAGCGTTGCCATATGTCCGACTTCTTTTTTGGTGCCTTATTTTACACTGAGAATATTTTTTACTAATATTTAAATAAAGAAACAAACTATTTTACTAAAATCTTTTTGGTTTTTAGAAGGCAATAGAAAAACATAATAACAAAAAAACATAATAATAACAAAAGCATAATTATGTTAATTTTAATATGAAAAATATTAAGATTAATATTATCCTAATGTTTGTCCGACTAAATTATTGAGCCACTTTAATTTTTTTAACATGTTACGCATGGAGTGACAAACTCAATATAACCCCCATCTTTTTGATCGTGGATATAAACAAAATTTTAATATAAAACACTACTAGTGTGACCGCTGAATAAGGTGATGTATTAGTCATGTCCATAAAAAAAAAAAAAAAAAATCAGTATGTGATAGAAAAAAAGTGAAAGCAGATTCTTGTTTAGCTCGTAAAATTCAATATAAGGACTGCGCACGAAAAAATCCGTGCATGCAAATCTGCTTATAGAAACTAAACCAATAGGAGAATTTTTTTAAATCATATTTTTATTAATGACTGTTATGTTCAAGTTTTAAACATAAAAAAATTAATTATTTTCTGTTGGTTTTTAAGAAAATATCTGATGTTAGGAAAGGGAGAAATCTTTTCCAAAGTCACTCATTCACGTATATTTCTGTGTTAATGGAACCATTTTTTATGAATGAAGTGCTTTCTTTTCGCATATACATATGGCTTCCCAAAACAAAATCTTTCTTGGGAATTTTGATTTCTTTTATACTCGATATTTTTCTGCTATATTCCCTCTAGCATCTGCAACATAGAATACCTGGCCAGGTTGAAAAAAGTTAGACCGTACGAACGTTTCATCGTCTATTATACCATGATCATAATTATGGAAAAATTCGTCTGAAGAACTTTCACGTTATTTTTTTTACCTCAAAATTCTTGCTTTGCGTTTCTATTAGGATTTTTTGTACTTTATACGTCTTCAGGCTAGATTTCCTTTTAACTTTTCTAATACAAATTAAAAGCAATAAACTTTTTGTGGCACTTTTCTTCCAGAGATAAGGGGAATTTCTCTGAAAATCCTTTCTATTTTGTCTGAGTCCTACAGCCTGAAGATACTACTTATTTATCTTCCAATACCAGATTTCCATTCAGTGACCATGACTTCTTTGCTTAATATTATGACCCAAGAAACTGTATTTTTTTAACACAACTGCCTTACAATTGTTTTATATGACCGATGTAAGATTTCATGAAAAATTTCTATTATGTGTTTTGGTGTTTTTTGTTCAATTTCCATTTTAAGAAAAATTAGTTTCGCTATAACCATGAAACTTAGCACATAGCTAGTAAGCAGAACGACAAATGTAAACGTTATAAAAAATCAAACGTTATAAGCCCCAGAGCATGCACGGATTTTTTTTGTGCGCTGTCCTTAGTTCACCAGAAACATTTTTGATGTTTTCATTTATTAATATAAATTTTAATAAAAAATCTTAAATTTAGCATGAACAAATTTTGTTCGGACACTAATGCATAATCATACACACTGTTTTTGAGTTATGGTGAAATATACTAGAGCAGGGGTTCTCACAAGATCTTTCTTCGCGACCCTCTTTTGACATTGTAATTGATTTGCGACCCACTACAACTTTGACTAATTTTTCAATTTTATAAAATGTTATGTAAAGGTTAGGTTGTACGGGCAGTGTCCTTAACAGACATCTCACTTGGGTCCATAATAAGATCCCGTTGTGTTATCCAGATCCCGTTGTGTTATCCAGATGCAAGTTTGCAGTCACATGATTATTCTGACTGCATCACTGCTACACCAAACCATCTTGTACCTGCAAGAAAAGAAAGTCGGAGAGCCAAGTATAGCCTTCCTTAGTTCCGATAGTGCCGGACATTCGCAGAGTAGATGAAAGACTGACTCTTCTTCCATCTCGTCATTACAACTTCTACGGAAGTAATTAAACCGAAGACTTTTTCTACGCTACACTATCAGTCTCACTTGCGTTCTGGAGAACAAGTAAAGTGAGTTGGTCCTGTGCCCATCATAAGTGGGCCAGATAGTCCTAGCAATCTTACATGTGGGTTCATTTGCCCATCTCGTCTGAGTAATTCCTAAGAGTTCCCGATGGAACTTACATTCCGCAATCTGAATACCTATCAGATGATCAACAGACTCTTCATTGAGAGTCAATCCCTATTTAGCAGCAGCATCAGTCATGACACTTGAAAGTCTCGCTATCTCATTAAGAGATATCCGGCATTATGTTGATATTAAAGATGTCATACAGACACCCGCTATAGATCTAATGGCAGCTTTGTTGTCAGTAATACTTCCGCCAGTTTGCTGCCCTTTTTTATTTATTTTATTTTATTCATTCAATTACAAGCCCGTAGGCCTAATTAAACTAGAAATCATGTGGCTATATACATATATTTAAAATTATCTTATGGCGGATATATCCGCTTGGAGTACACTACACGTGCCAGTCTCTAGTAGACCTTTCTATTGTATTCCTCGACATAGAAACCACATCCTATATCCATCTTTTTAGATCCACCTGTGTAAACCCTCAGAGCCCCTGAAGATGAATGAATAACAGCCGGAGTGTAAAGTTCGGGGATAATAACAGAGAAATGTGCATTAAAGAACGGTTTTGGGATGTGAACCTGGCTACTCATCGAATAGCCTAAAATGCGAACATGCCCCTAGTCCCACCTACCCCATGGACATCCTGCATTCAGCCTAATTGCTGAATTAAAAGCAACCTGCTTAGTCATCAAGTCAACAGTTAGCCAGTGCAAAACTGTGAAAAGAGCTTTAGTCGGCGTCGTGCACAGTGCTCCCATTATAAGAATAGCCATCGACCTAAAAACTTTTACAAAAACCTTACGATAGATATCTTTATCAAAAAAAAAAAAAAAAAATATTAAAAATTGCGACATTCCTTTTGTTTTATGAAATCCTTTTTATCGAATAATGCATATCCACAAAAATCGATCCTTCTTATTTTTTTATGGACAAAGGTGCGAAAATTGAAAATCGTTCTAATAGTTTTAGAGCTTCGAAGCCAACAAGCGAATAAACTTTGCTGTATTTCAACAAAAATTCTTTGAAATCTGTCGATTCAAATTAAATTTAACATGTGAGTTCTTTTTGATATCTATATTGATGTTCATATTCTAGCAAATTTTAAAAACCTTCATTAGTTTTTTTATGTTTCATTGGAATTTTTATTTAAAATTCTCAATCATATCGTATTTATATTAAAAGATGGTGTGTTCAAGACTAATTATTCAGGATCTCTTCGCGACCCCAAACGAATATCTTTACGAACCCCTTGTGGGTTGCGGACCACAAAGGGTTCGTGAGAACCGTTGTACTAGAGTAATGGTCTTAATATGGGCGAAATATTAGGCACGCCCATAAAAAAAATTCAGACCTGATGAAAAAAATAAAATTGAAAGCAGATTCGTGTTTAGCACATAAAAAAAGTGAAAAAGCTAAACTTTTGCAGAAAGAGAGAAAGCGATATCTTCTGTCACTCTGTCATTACGAACATTTCTTATATTTTCTTTACAAAACCCATTATTTAGAAAATTTTTAAAATTGTAACTGATAAGCCCAAATTTCAATAGCGCGTAGCCAGCAACAGTATCAACAAAAATTATCAGCTGTTCACTGTCAGTACAACATGTTGCTGCCGTTATAATTACAATTCAGCGTAGGCAGCCACAATTTAAAACCACCTTACTTTATTCTACTTATGTATTTTAGCCTCTCATTTATTTGCTCACTCTCTTTGTCTCGCTCTCAATCTGAAAGCAGAGCAGTGAATTTAGAAACAGGGCTAAATGAAACAGCACTGCAAACTGCTGCTGACCAAATGTAATCAACACCATAACAAACAGTGCTTTCTAAATCATCAGCTGATTATGTCAGCACACACTGCTGCTGACTACGCGCTATTGTAATTTGGGCTATAAGTAAATTTACAAACAAAATTAAAAATATTAAGAGCTTAGTTTGCCTAAAGCGTAAATAAATAAATAAATTATATTTAATTTACTAATAACCCACAATAATATCTTTAACAACCAATTAAAATTTTTTATTTAATAACTATATTGTTTCCTTATCTTTTACATATGGATATTGTTAAAATACTACTGATAGTTATTGGAAAGTAAAACAATTTTAAGTGCTATATTACATATACATATGTATGTATAAATAAATGAGTTTCTTTAACGAATTTAACGAAAATTTGTAGAAGATTAAGGTATACTTTATTATATTAATTGCTGTTCCTATGTATGTAAGCCCATCTCATCAATATAGCAAATAAAATAAAGCTGTCATTTTTCAAAAGAAATTTACTGGAAAATTGTTGCATTTACATGTACATTTTATATATTAACTTTTATCTACTACTTATTTTTATCAAGCTACAATAAATTCAACCAACAATAATTAATTAATGTTTCAAATATTTTTATTATTTTTATAAATAGTTAAATAACTATTTATCAAACACATTTTATTTTTATAGCATAATTACATATTTTATTATTTCAAAAAATACAAAGAATTAAACAAACGAAAAAGGATTTAATTTATGTAGCTCGTGTCAATAAATCATTTATTTAAATTTTAATTATGAAATATATAATATGCACTTTTAGCTTTTCATGTAATCCTATGAATTGCGAGCTAATTTTGTTTATTTAAATGTTATATAGAAGATTTAAAAGTCAAATGTTGAAAAAATATTTTGCATTTTATTATTTGTTTAGTGTTTGTTATCAACACATTTTATTTTTATTTAAATTGTGAAATACTAGTATTTTTTTAATATATTTTTTTATTTTCACTTAATCCTTTAAACTTAAATATTTGACGTTTATTTATTTTGTTGTATATGCAATTTTTTATTTTTTTGCTCTATATGTTAAATTTTATTGCTTTAAAATAGTTTAAAGTGAAAATTAAAATGATTAAATTTATATGGTACTTAAAATGCTATAAACCACTTTAAATTTATGCGCCCTTTTACTATGAATTTGTTTTTGATGATTTTTTTATATGAAGGTATTTAAATAAAACCCCTTACAAAGTTTAGCTAGAAAAATATGCAAATTATTGAATATATCAATAAGTATTATGAATACTTTTGTCACAAAAGCTTATAAAAAGTAATAGAATAATATTATTATCAAAGCAAATAAAAATATGCGAAATTATATTTTTTCTTGGCCTTCAAATAAACTAAAATGCTACTTATTAATTCGTTTCAGAGATTTTTAAGAATTTTCGCATTTATTTTTGATTATTTTGGCAATATCTGCATATTTTTAGTTTAACAGCTTATTTTATCATATTTTCATAGTAAATTTTTATTTTAGAGCATATTTTAACAATGAAAAATGGCATATTTTACACATAATACAATAATTTTGCATATATTACACTAAAAAGCATAATAATGCATATTTTATACTTTACTATTAGTAAAATTTTACTTTTACTGTCACATATGTTTTTTAAAACCCATTCTTTAATATTTATCATCTTGAAATTTTGTGATTTTTTGATACAATATATTATCTTTGAACGTTACGTGCAAAAAAGAAATATTTTTTAGCGATTGCTATTTTTAGCATAAATAGTAAATAATTTAAAATTTACTCTTAAAAAATAACATTTAAAGAGCATATATTTTAATTTTAGGGGTATATTTTTCAATTTAAAAAACTGTTTTGTGGCATATTTTTAATCCAGCGATATTTAAGAAGTTCTTTCTAATTTGTATGTAACCTCAGAAATTTCAAAAGCTATACCATTTATGTAAATAACAAGACTGAAACAGAAAAATGTTTTAATAAAGTGTCAAGTAAAATGTAAATATACAAAATATAGTACAAGTGAATTTAAAAGAAAATATATGTCAAATAGTCTTGAAATGGAAATATCATGAGAATAGTCTTTGTTTAATTAAGTTAACCTAAGAAAAATGTATACAAATGTAAATTGATAATAAAATCTAAAATAATAATAATGAAAAATTACCACAAATTGTTTATAATTTTAATTTGGAAATAAATTTATTTAACTTTGGTTTGCTGAATTAATTAATGTTGAAAATATACACATGTATCTTTTAAATTAATGTCCAATGCAGTAATTTAGATTACAAATTTTCCAACACTTTTACATAACTAAATCTAAGTTCAGATTACGCAAATATTTGACACCAAATATTCTGTAGTTTTTTTCCTGCTGCTTTTTCAAGTAAATACAGAGTTGGTGTTTTATTCACATTTCGTGTTTTTTTCGACGTTTTTTGTTTGATGAAACAGCTAACAAATATCGTAAAATACGAAAAGGGGGAAAATATTTTAACCTGTTCAGATTAGATGCAAATTATTTATTCAAAATTATTTGATTAAACATATTACCATAAATTTTTTTGACGTCAATTATTAAATTAATTTATAAAAAAATCTATTTTTTTTTTATTTAGAAAGAATTTTGAAATAAGTAGTATTAAGATAAATTTTGTAAAATTTTTATTTTTTATAAGCTGAAAATGCTGTTTATTTTGGACAAATAATTACAGAATTTTAAATAAAGTAAGACATATGAATAATAAGTGAAAAATACAAACTATTATCAATTGAAAAAATCGAAAGTACATTAATTAAACTTTAAAATAAATATATTTTTATAAATAATCTACATTTTTTACAAAATAACAACCCTGTTTCCACTTGACGTAATTACGTACCGTCTATACTAGCCTTTTTCTTGTTCGCACAAGAACAAAACGTCGGCAGAGCAACACACACAATTTTGTTCATTTTGTTTTCAGTGGGTAGAACATTTGTCGAACAAATCATAATTTTTTGTTTACCGTCAGTGTCGCTTCGATACTTTTACATTCAGCGCCTCTTCTTCCGCATACAAAATGACGTTTGATGGCAGACATGGTTGCTCGAACAATTGTGCGAACAACGGTGTGCGAACAAGAACAAAACATGAACAACTTGGGTCCACACTATCCAAATGCATGTGCGCACAACATTTTGTTCAATGTGCGAGCATGAAAAAGGTTAGTGTGGACCGCAAATTAACAAAACAGACCTTTTTTTACAAAACAACAATGTTTTTTGCCAGAGGACGAAGTCGACCGGGTTGAAGTCGGCGTTTAGCCACCGCCGAAATTAAGCGTCGACTCATGCGACTTTTATCGGCTGATATTTATAGCCGATCATTTTCTTTTAATTTGATTTTTGTTTTTTTTATGGATAATAACTAAAATATGAACTAAAATGTTTTAATTATTTAATATTATTTAATAAAGCTTATACGTAATTATTGAAAGAAAAAAAAACATAGGCATACTATCAGTGTTGATTTTTACTATAAAACAATTGTTTGTATTTTTTATTATTATTTTTTTTTATTAGATATTTATTTAATCCAATACAAGTAATAAAAAAAGTCTTTCTATGCCAGTAAACTTATATAAAATATAATAAACTATTATTAATATATATATCAGTAAATTCCTGAATAAAAAATTTGGGTTTTATCTGAAAAATAAAATTATTATGTTTTAAGTTAAAATTGGAATTCAAATTATTTATTATTTTTAAAGAAAAAATGAATTACCACTACAAAAATTAAAACTTTATTTATTTGTATCAAAGATATTAAGGACTGAGTTATTTTTTTAAGCTAAAACTTAATTAAATTTAAGATGTTTTTTGTTTTATTGAAAATAAAAAAATATTAATGAAAATATGAAATAAAGTTTAAACTTTAAAAAACGTCAGCCTTAAGCCGACTATTAGCTGTCGCCGTACTATATTTGCTAGCCGGCCGTCGCCATCAACTTCTTCAAATTTTACGTTATATGGGAGGTGGGTGGTAAAGTGGGCGGACCACTCCCATTTTTTTGTTTCCGAGTTTACATTGGTCCTTGAACTATTTGAACACAATTCCGTTGAAGTTTCACCTTATATGGAAGGTGGGCGGACCGCGCCCATTTTTTGTTTCCAAGTTTATGTCGACCCTCAAACTATTTGTACAAAATTTCGATGTCTTACATGTTTTTTTTTAAGAGATATCAGCAAAAAAGAAACACCCTGTGTTTCTAGTTTTTAGCTCATAACTTTTTTGTTTACCGATTTTTCCCATTTTCAATACCAAACAAACCTTATATAAGATAAATATTTGTGCCAAATTTCGTCCCCCTACGTTGTCCCGTTCGAGCCCTATTCTGCTTTCAACAGACGGACAGACGGACGGACATAACTAGATCGACTCAGAATCTAACCAGGACCCAGAAAATATATACTTTGTGGGGTCTTAAATGATTCCTTCGACATGTTACACACGGAATGACAAAATCAATATATCCCCCATCTTTTTGATGGTGGGTATAAATGTTCCTTTGCAAAGGAACATTTAAATAAGTCAGATTTTGGTACAACATTTTATTTAGTGATATTTTTGGACCGGATGGTGCCAATTAAATATGGAGAAAACCTATTGAGGAGATGCAGTTAAGAAATTTAATACCAACTGTTAAACACGGCGGTGGTAGTATAATGGTGTGTTGCGGCAGGTGGAAGAAAATTGGTTTTTATCGAAAACACAATTGGGTTTAGAAGAAAATAATTTCCTCTTCCAGCAAGATAATATAATAAACACTCATTATATTTGGTTAAGGAATGGCTTTTATGCAATTGTAAGCAATTGTCCAGATCTGAATCCAATGGAACATATCTGGCATTTGTTATATAAAAGGATTCGAAAGCACGCAATTACTTTGAAGCTTAAAAATGTATTGTCAATCGAATGGAAAAAAATTTCTGAAAATGATATTAAAAGATTAGTAAGTATGCGTCGTCGTGATTGATGCGGGGGGAGGACCTACAAAATTCTAATTATTTTAATATTGGACTTTTTTTCATATTTTTTATCTAGTGTACGTAAACTTTTTTAATGTGAATTAATGATATTTAGTTTTTGTTACGTTGTTTATTTATAAACCTTAATTTATGTTTCACTGAAAAGTCTGATTTTATGTTCCTTAATAAATATATAAACGAAATATATGAGATTTATTAATTTCTTGTTTTGGTTCATTGTATATTAAAATATTAGCGTAATGTGAACTTAACATTAGCGTTATGTCATGGTGAAATTAGAAAGTGGACTCGTAAGAACAGCTGTTTTACAATTTTTTCATAGACATACGTCGCGAAACTGTCAAATTGTTTTTGTATTCGTATGCAAATTTTTTTCTCGTTTATTTTATTTTTTACTTTTCTTCTCCTTCGTTCATTTTCTGTTCATAGCATTTTGACATTATGTGCAGTAGTTTTACACTAACTAAATACAAGCAATTGTTGTTTTTGTATATGTGCGGCCACTTTCTAATTACACTAAGGCGTAATGTGAACTTAGCTTAAAGCTACTTGGCAAATATTTAATCCAAAATTGCAAGACTATTTGTTTTACAAAAGTCATTACCTCAACCACAATTATATTACCTTGCACTTCTAAACAACATATTATTTAATTAATATAATCTTACATTTCTTAATTTTTGTTTTTGTAACCTCATTGCAGGGCAAATAAATTAAACTATATTATTTACCTACATGTTTATTTACTTCAAATAATTTTCAAACAATAAATTAACCACAAACTTTATTGTAATTTTAAACTTGTGAAAGTGAATATTAGATAAGATAGTAATTTTCTTTCTTTAACGCTGTTGTCTTTTGTTTTGACATATAAATTTATATTAATTTGTTTATATCTGACATTTTTTATGTGTAAATTTTAAACCGCAAACAAACAAAAAAACTGTTGATAAAAACTCCAACCTCATTTTAATTTATTTAGCAAATGTGGTAAAGCTTTATAAAAAAAAATTATAATAAAAATTATTTTAAGAAACAAAGAAATGAACAAAAAATTTTTGTTGTTGATACAATTGCATTTTATAAAACATACATAATGATAATAATATATGAATGAATATAGATAATTATATCTCTAGTGTATGTATGCTTAAAGCCTTGGAATGTACATAAAGAAATATTTATTATCCCAAATAATGAATGTGAATTAAAAACAGTCACAATAAGAAATATGTTGGAATTGTCAACATATTGTGGTTGTAGTTTAAAACTTAAAGGAAAAGATTACATCATAGAACATTTCATGAAGAAAATGTGCTCTATCTAACGCTATATTGAAGCAATCTTTTATATGTGAAATAATTTACGATATTTGGGTTTAATGATGTTGCCAGATGTTGTTTTCTTTTTAGAAAAATGTTACATTTTAATTTCAAAATTTGTTTATGGATATTTGAAATCCATTATTAGCATTATTTATAAAAAACCTTTAGATTTCCAATTTTATATTTATATTTTTTTATACAAAATTAATTTTCCCTCAACACAATTTAAAATATTTTTTCCAACCGTATTATTAATGTGAAAGATTTAACAATTTCGCCCACTGTTGAATGCAATAAAAACTGTACATTAAATTTTATTTGTTTATTTGTTTAGAAATAAAACTTTTATCGGTCAATTGTATAAAAAATGTACAGACTGCATGCGACTAGTTTAAACAAAACAAAAATAACTGTTATCAAATCCCTCTAACAATGATTTATTTGTATTTATTTAAGTTCTTAATTATATTTTTTCTCTTTTGTGTACTTTAGTTCTTAATTGTACTTTGTGTTATCAATTTCAAACAATAATAACAGAGTTATATTCGAAGAAAAATATGTTTAATAGGTATTTTTATTTAAAGAATATTTTCTTAATGACATTTCATTTAATAAGTGGCAGTCAGTTTATGCTCCATTTTGTTTATAATTGAAGTTTGTTCACAAAACTTATAAAACGTCAAAAATGTTTGCCGGTTCTAGTTTTGCGAAGAATTATATCAAGTGCAAACTTTGAAGATTTTGTATTTTTTTAAATGTTTGTATTAAAAAAAATAATTTAATTTTGTTTATGTTAATAAAATGTTTATTTTATTATCTTATCTAATATAACTAGATATGGATGCAATAAAACTGCAATATTTATTATGGATGGTTAAAAATGAAAATTTCCAAGGGAATAAAATACATACATACAAATGTAGATTAACATTTTTAAGTGAGAAGTGATGCCAAAAAAAATGTTAACAGGCTTAAAATGCAAACAACAAATAACAGAACATTATTTATTGAAAATAAATTTGAGTTTTCCAATAATATAAAATTGGAATCATTTGATTGATCACCGACATCTAACATGATGTCAGAAATAGAAATAATTGATAAAAGCAATACAATTAAAGCTAAGCTTACATTTACGCCAATATTTAAAGATTTTTTAATAAATTTGTTTTGCCTAATGTGAACACCAAATATTTTTACGAACCAAACAAGAAAACTGCTGATTTTAGGTAAAACAAAAATATTTGGATTAAGTAAAAAATGTGACAAGTGTTAACATTGTGTGAACACAAGATGTGAAATATTTGCCATTATTTTAGGAGAATTTTTGTTTGATTTTTCAAAATAAATGTAAGATCAAACAGGGGCAAGTAACAGCTGATGTGACGGAATGCTTGAGTTAAAAAAGTACTTGCTTTTATGTATTTAAACTTTAAATCGACAAATGAAAATTAACAATTCATATTTTATCTGTTAAAATAAATTTTTTAAGAAAACTTTCAGTATACATATTTATATTTTTTTTATTAAAATTATAATAGTGAAAAAAAAAAGCGAAATCGAGTTAAAATTGTCGGCGGCGGTGGCTTAGCAAAAATAGTTCGGCAGCAGCTAATAATCGGCTTAAAGCTGACATTTCTTGAAAGTAAATGTTTACTTTAAATTTTTATTTTATTTAAATTTTTCATTGCTATTTTTATTTTCAATCAAATTACAAAAAAATAAATAATTTAGTTTTTAGTAAAAAAAAAAAAGAAATAAAATAATAATTCAGTCCTTAATAGCTTTAATACAAATTAAATTAGTCTTCATTTAAGTGTAGTGGTCATACATTTTTTTCTTTATGGATAATAAAAAATATAATTTATTTTTTAACTTAATAATAATTTTATCTTATTTTTATTCAGGAATTTAGTTTTATATTTAATATAAATTTATTGACATAATAAAAAATAAAATTTGTGTTCATTACACATCAAACAATTATTTTATAGTAGTTGGGTAAAAATCAACATTGATCTCATGTGACTTGCCTACTTTTTAAATAATTAAGCGAAAGTTTTATTAAATAATATTAAATAATTAAAACATAACTGTTTTAAATATTTTAGTTGATATTTGAGTTATCCATTAACAAATATTCGAAAAAAATCTAATTAAAAGAAAATAATTAGCTATAAATATCAGCTGATAAAAGTTGCATGAGTCTTCGTCGGCGTTTGAAACCAAATAAGTTAGGCGGTGGCTAAACGCCGACTTGAACGTGGCCGACTTAGGCCTCTTTCAAAAAAAGAAAACAGTGACTTTTGTGTCTTCGCCCTTTAGCAAAAAAAAAAAAAAAAAAACAGTGTTGTTTTGTGAAAAAAGGCATATCTTGTTTATGACGTGAAGTGAAAACAGAGTTGTTATTTTGTATAAAAATAAATTTATTTTAAAGTAAGTTTAGTTAATGTAAGTTATAAATTTCTTAATTGATAACAGTTAGCATTTTTCATTTAATGTCCAAATATTTTATTTTATTGTAAATTTTGTAATTATTTGTCTAACAGCATTTTCATCTTGTACAAATTTAAAACGCTTCAAAAATGTTCTTGACATCCACATATTCCGAAATTCTTTCTAAAAATATAAATAATATAAATCCATAAAAGCAAAATAAAAAATAAAAAAATAAGATTTTTTTTTTTATAAATTAATTAAATAATTGACGTCAAATAAATGTATGGTAGTTTAATCAAATAATTTTGAATAAATAATTTGCATCTAATCTGAACAGCCTTAAGGTATTTTACGATATTTGATAGCTGTTTCATCAAACAAAAAACGTCAAATAAAATCGCGTAATGTGAATAGAAAATCAATTCTGTATTTAATTACAAAAATAGCAGGAAAACACCATCAAATAATTTGTAACAAATATTTGGCTAAGGTGAACTTAGCTTAAGGAATACACAACTATAAGAAAAAATTTGATGTTCCAAAAAGTACAATTAATATTTTTACATCAGAAAAACCAGAGTAACCAAGAGCAAAGACGCTTTTTACCAGGCAGAACTTTTTTTTAAAAAGCCTGGAAAAAACTTTTTGCAAGAGTATTACATTGAAAAAATGGAAAAAAAAAAACATAAAATATATAAGACATTGAAAATTATAAAGTTTTTAACAATGTTTGTCCCATAAATCATTTAGTTATAATACAAATTTAATAATACTACGTTTATACGCTTACTGTATTTACAGTAGTATGACATGTAGGGAATAT
Source organism: Protophormia terraenovae (assembly GCA_951394005.1). Classification (NCBI taxonomy): domain Eukaryota; kingdom Metazoa; phylum Arthropoda; class Insecta; order Diptera; family Calliphoridae; genus Protophormia; species Protophormia terraenovae. The sequence continues at coordinate 19,865,229 of OX596076.1, read as the reverse complement.
AAATTTGTTTTAAGACTTAAAAATAATCCAATATATGTACAAGTATTTTCCAATAGAAATAATATTACTCATTCACAAAATATCAAAAAAGTACAACAAGTACGATCAATACGGCGAAAAATTGTAAAATATGAGTTGAAGCACTGATTACATACAGAAATAAAAATTTACTTAGTTTATCAAAACAATTTTGTTATGTAGCAAGTTTGGACGATTTCACAACAAATTAATTATATCGTAAAATTAATAGTGGAACGCGTCACACGGCATCGAGTGGCAGCCTTATTACCAGTCTAAAAACCAATAATTTGTTTACAAAAATTTACAGAGGAAAATTACAAAAACATGGTCATATATTTAATCTGGCAATGCTGTCTGACGGGGTTGCGCGTCAAAGTTAATTTGCGGTCCACACGAGCCTTTTTCATGCTCGCACATTGAATAAAATGTTGTGCGCACATGCATTTGGATAGTGTGGCCCAAGTTGTTCATGTTTTGTTCTTGTTCGCACACCGTTGTTCGCACAATTGTTCGAGCAATCATGTCTGCCATCAAACGTCATTTTGTATGCGGAAGAAGAGGCGCTGCATGTAAAAGTATCGAAGCGACACTGACGGCAAGCAAAAAATTATGATTTGTTCGACAAATATTCTGCCCACTGAAAACAAAATGAAAAAAATTGTGTGTGTTGCTCTGCCGACGTTTTGTTCTTATGCGAACAAGAAAAAGGCTAGTATAGACGGTACGTAAAGAAAGTGTGTGTGAGAATACAAGATCAGCTGTTTGCCGCTCGTCGCCGCGTTCACCATAAAGCCCAAATTACAATAGCGCGTAGTCAGCAACAGTATCAGCAGAAATTATCAGCTGATCACTGTCAGCACAACATGTTGCTGCCGTTATAATTACAATTCAGCGTAGGCAGCTACAATTTACAACCACCATCTAGCTTTGTTCTACTTGTGTATTTTAGCCTCTCATTTATTTGCTCACTCTCTTTGTCTCGCTCTCAATCTGAATGCAGCGCAGTGAATTTAGAAACAGGGCTAAATGAAACAGCACTGCAAACTGCTGCTGACTAAATGTAATCAACACCATAACAAACAGTGCATTCTAAATAATCAGCTGATTATGGCAGCACACACTGCTGCTGACTACGCGCTATTGTAATTTGGGCTTAAATTAGAAAGTTTGAGACGCAAAATTCGAGAAAATTATTCATAAACAGATATTATTTATATGCAAAGAGACAAAAATTGAAAATTCCTTAGAAATGTACTTGTTTTCAGCAGAACAATTGAAATTATCCCAAATGAATAAAAAAAAGCTATTCAAAATGAACCATAATACATTATTTATTGATTCTAGGTGGTATTGTCAAAAAAAAAAAATCTATAAATATTCAAAAAGAGTGTTTCTACATAAGAAAAAAACATGACAAGGGTATTTTAATACCAATTGCAGAAACAATTACATGTAAATACTACGAAGAGGAGGTCAAGAGATTTTTTTTTTCAAAGTAATAATTGTTGACCACCTTGCAAGGGAGTAGTGGTCGATTGGAGTTGGGCACTAATTAACTCAGTTATGAAAATGTAACAACGCTTCATTCTTATTTATTAAAATGCTATTTATTTTTAAATCAAAAACATAAGCAAAATTTTAATTTTGTTTTTGTTCAAATATGCTGCTGTCATTTCATTAAAATAGTTGTAAAAGATATTAAAGAAAATTCAGCCAATGAAAATGAGGCTAAACTTTTAAAATCAAAAACATAAATAAAATGTGAATATGGTTTGAGGCTGTATGTGTAATTTTTTAATTTAAATTAACAGCTAAAGAAATGAATAATGATATGACATTAGTCAAAAAGAGATTTTACAAGCTCAGTATGTGAAAAGAAAAAAAAATTACAAATATAAGTAAAAAAAAAAAAAAGATATTAAGCTCAGAAGGTTATTCGACAAACAATTTTAAAAATGGAAATTTTTGCGGTTAATTTAAATAAAATGGTTCCTACCATACACTGTATTGTGGACCAATATTATCGAACATTTTATAGAGGATTCTTAATCTAGAATTTCAAATGCTCCCTCGGAAGCATACTTTTCTCTGTTAAAAAAAACATTATATTAGAGGGAAAATTAAATATCAGGCCGACGGGGTATTTTCGAAGATCCTTCGAGTATATACATGCAAAAATTTAAGAAGTCTAATTAAGTTATATACCAATAAAAAAGAAAATAATTAGTCGCTTGAGAATAGGTGATAAAAATCTGATAGAGGAGCGCTGGATAAAAACTTCGAAAAAGGATAAAGAAAAACTAAATATTAAAATTACTTAAAAAGAAACAAATATTTAAATCTGAATCCCAAGTTAACCGAGTTAAAAAAAACTAAAATTATAGCTGGAATATATACCCATACAATTAATAACAATTAAACAGTTTCGATTAAACTAGGGAAATTTGATTCTCTAAATCCTTACCAACAAGTTTTTTTCATATAAACTTTTACTTTAGCTTTTACTTGTTTTAATTCCCTTGATTGTTTTGAAGTACAAAATTGAAAAACAAAACGAATTTCGAAGTAAAGGCAAGTTAGTATGTTTCATATTCCTTCTCCCTCGCTCTCACACTAAATCAGAATTTCAGCAAGAAAAATTGACTTGTGTGAACTCAGACTTAACAGAACATAAAATAAAAAATGTGTCAGTTAGCACATGCGAAGAAGGGGAGGCAAATTTCTTTAAAAACGGTGCAATAGATATCAAATATATTATTGATATAAATAAAAACAAAATAGTTTAAATTCCCATACTGAGAATTCACTATTTTACCTTTGTATACATTGACACAAAGATATCATGTGTCTAAATCAATATTTTAATAAAACTGCAACTAACAAAAACTCCTTCCCATGCTATTTATGCTTATTTAACTGCACGCGATTTTAAGTAGTTTATTTATTTATTAATTATATATAATATATATTATATATATATATTTTAATAAGTAATTTATATATTAATTTATTTATTTTTCCGAAACTGTGAACTTAACAAGTTTTTCTTGTGTATCAAAATATATTACAGGAAACCTGTGTTAAATTTATCAGATCTGAAATAAATTCTGAATATAAACTTTATAGTTCTGAATTCAATTGCTATTATGCACATTAGGTCTAATCGGCCTAACCGATTGAACCGAAAAACATGAACAAAAAACTCGAAACTTTTGTTCGGAAATAACCATACTTTTAAATTGTTAATGAACAATGTCTATTGTAGCATTCTTTATGTGGCACATAAGATCGGTTTATCAGTTGTTATGCATGGAGAGAAAACGACTGCCTCTAATTTTTCCTCCACACTTTCATAGACAGCGGCAATGAGTCTCTAATTTTGAGTTTTTTTATATATGGGTGTTAACTGATTTTTTTTTACCGAATGGACCGTCTTGAAACTTTTGAACTAACAAACACACATTTTTATAAGAAAGTTTTGTCATTTGGACGTACTGTAGGGACCATGTCGAAATGAAACAGGTGATCTCACTTAATCAGTTTATAATTATTTTTAGTACTTAGAACTGTCAATGCACAATTTTTGCTTACCCGCTGAAGTGTCAAATTCCATGTATCAGAAAAATTCATGAATTCGCCGTATTATTGTTTTTTTTTTTTTTTTAGATCTGTTTCGCTATGGTAAGGACCTTGGTATTTATCTTTAAAATCTGGACACCGTTTAATTTTAAAATCTACCTTATTTTATATTTTATCTCGATTTACTTTACTTTTCTTCTGTCAATTAAATTTGTTTACAAATCTTTAAATAGCAAATGTTTTAAATTAGTTTGTTTAGTCTTTGCGACACCCTAAATGTAGTACGGGCCCCTTCTTAAGTTTGCTTTAACTTTTCACACAAAAAATCAGTTAAACATTTCATCAATTGAACTGATTTTAAAAAGAGCTTTTATATTCTTTTGAATATACCTTCTAATTTTGATAACGGGATTAAATCTCTTTAAAACTTCTAATTTAGATTTGTGTGACTTTGATTTCATTATTTTATTTCTAGTACATTTTACTTATGATAGTCTTTATCATCTCTTATAATATCGTTTTTTTTTTTTTAAATTTTAATATAAATATTAATAAATGCAATAGATTTATTATTTCCAAGAATATTAATAAAATGTATTTCAATTTTTCATTGCAATTTTAAAAACTTTTAAAGTTTATGCAATTATGTAACTTTTTAGCTTTATATATGCAGTTTTAATATACATAATTCACAGGTAATATTTACCACGTATGGTTTACCTTTAACTTTTCAAAAATGACGTTTATTTCGAAGAATTATTATTATTATTTTTTTTTTCTCTTTCAACCACAAAATATTTTGCTGCTTTTTAGTGTAAAATATTTTCCAAAAGTTTTTCATGTAATTTATTCTTATTATCTTTTAAACTGTCTAAATGTTATACATACTGGGAAGTTTTTCATATACATATACCTTAGTCAAATATTCAGACAAAAGTCTATTCATGTAATAGTTATAATATTTTTCACAATTTTATAACCGCTATAACCTTAACCTCTTAAATGCAAATAAATGTATTTGCACCTGCAGACAGAGCTGTACATTTGGGGAGAAAAGAGAAGATATTTTACCCTATACATGTTAAATATTATTTATAATCGTATCTAAATTAAGATGAATTGTAATTATTTGAAATAACTCTTTTAATTTATTTATTAAAATGAAGGAAATTATAAACATAATTTTCACATTTCTCTAAATAACATAATTATATCCGCTGCTGTTTGCTTAAGGCACCCACGATATACACATTAACTTTCTCCATTGTTAAGCTGCTGTTTTTATTTGTTGTATGCTTTTGTTATGTATGTATGTATGCACTTTATATGCATCCTTATAATGTATCTAGGTTTTTGTAAGATATTCACAAGAGGTTTTCTATATTATTTCTTTATTATTTCAAATGAAAACATATAAAGTATACATTTCTACTGACATACAAACACTTTTATATTTGTAGCTTTATATGTATTTATAATTTTCTAACATTTACTGTAGAGAAAAGAAAAATATATTGTACAAATATTTAAAATCATATGAGATAATATCCAAAAAAAAAAAAAAATCCAGACTGGGCAGGAATTTTAAGATAATACTACATTTTCTATATAATTGTGATTACTACACATTTTTTACAACTGTGGTGAACTTTTTTTACAGTGGAGTTGCCAGACAGCATAATATGGCAGCAGTGTATTTTTTTCTCACATTTTATTTTAATTATATGTTTTGTACATTTTTTCTTATTGCGAAATCTGTATAATATATTATTAGTTTTACTGTTGCTGCATTTACTATAAGAATTAAGAAAATGCAAAATTTATGTTTATACTTAACTCTTTGTGTTATTTGTTTTAATTAAACATTATTGTTTGATACTAAATTATATTTTAGCGATAAAATGTAAACTAATTTGTATAGGATCATAATAAAATTAAACTTTGATAATAAATAGGATTAATATCTACATATGTATGGTTTATAAGCTACATACATAATTTAATAAGATACAATGTTTATTCTTTGTTACTTTAGTATAGACGTTCTCACTTTAAAAAGAAAATGCATCTTGTTTAGTTAATAAAATTCAACAAAAAATATTTAAAATGCCGGGCATGAGGGCATGAGTCGAAAAAGTCAAAACAATAAGCCCCCAACATTAGTCCTGTTCGGGTTCTTTTCCCAGTTGTTTGTAGATTGCCAACATTACACCAATTCCTAGAAAAGGTGACCCTTCCAATATTGAAAACTATAGTACAGGTCAATTGCGTTCTATTTCGCACTTTCGAAGTTCGCTCAATACACTGCATGTGATTATAAAAACATGCAATTTCATGGGCATCTTTAAAATATTCGACCGGGTCTAGCTAATGGTGGTTTATCATATTTTTTATTACAAGTTTTATTCAATGTCGGATTATCGTACTGTGTTTAATTGAATTTCATTCGAGGACTCCAAATTAAATTTCATGCAAAACCTATTGGAAATAATCACGAAACTATTCTGCCAGTATGGAATATAGACAAGCCCAGATACAGGTAAATATATTGAACCTCCTGAAACTAATAAAGAAAGTTAACCAAAATAGCTATACATCAAGGAGTACAGCATGAGGTGATTCGAATAGTATTTATTTCAATGCACTTAAGAACACTAACCAGAGAAACAAGCCGTAGCAAAATTTTTAACGGCGCGACACTTTTAGCCGGCGGTGGCAGTGCGTAATAAAATAATTACTAAAAACAATAACAGATGGAACCATTGTATTCCCCACATTTTGTATTGATTTTCAATAAAAATTTCGGCGGCTTAAGCTCCAACCACTCAACTAAAATTCATCGTATCGCAATCAGCTGTTTCAACCAGCTTTATGCAGATGTGTGTATCTAGCTATTGACACAAAAATTCTAGGTAGCGTATCGCAGAAATCTACAGAAAATAGATTTTTACGTAGCTGTGTGCGTTTTTAACAACCCTGTGGTTTATTTTGCTCACAAAATAACCGAAAAACAGGGTTGTTTAAACAGTGAATGTTCAAAAACATATGATACGTTTAATTTTGTTGACTGGTTGTACAAAATGTCTCACGCTACTTTTTTTCATTCTACGTTGCGATGGAAAGTTGACTGGTTGGGGCTTTATTTTGAGCCGGTGTGAGCTGACAAATTCGCACTGTCGACAGCTTGTATCTCTGACAAGAATCAAAAACTCTTCTCCTTTACAGCTCCACATGGGATGATGTGAATATTAAGAGACCAGATTCCCTTATGGAATCGTCATAGGAATCAAAGAAAGCATACAAGTGCTTGGAATTTGTATGATGTTGAAAGATATATATATTTTTTCCTCATCTAACATAATTTATATGTATACACCTATTGATTGCATTGAAAAAAAAAAAAAAATATATAACCTCATTGGTGACGAAAAAATTGCTAAGTCCATCAGCACCGGCGATAGAAAAATTGATACGATCGTACTTTTTGATACTATTTAATATTCAAAAGTACTGCAGGTTGTTTTAGAAGAAAATATTTTGAAGACAATTTGAATATTACATTTTTTGATGAATAAAATTTTGAGATTTTTACGAGCTCCTAGTAAATATGATAACATGACGTATAAACTTAATTATAGCAAATTCCTTACCGTGTATCATTGGCCCAGTTTGTGGTTATTACTAGAGTTGTGTCGTTCATGAAAGAGATATTTCAATTGAACGATTCAGTTAAATGAAAGATATGAAATACTTCACAATCTTTCATGTTTATGTTTCACTTTTCACATTTCTTTCATATTTCATTCTTTTCTTCTGTCATATTTTTTTCAACTGATTTAAATAAAAAAAAAAATGTAAATAATACACAAATGTGGTATGTTCAAAATAACTAAATAAAAAAATGGTTAACCATTCATTAGACATAGTTGTTTCACAAAAAAAGAAAAAATAAAGAAAAAAAAACATATTTCATTCCTTTCCATTTCATTCCTACTTCAGTAAATGAAAGACAAGTAAGAACCTTTCTTTTGTTTCTATTTCATACATACTTCAGAAAAAGAAAGATGAAAGAAAAAAAAACATCTTTCATTCATTTCTATTTCATTCATATTTCAGTAAATGAAAGATGAAATAAAAGAAAGAATCTTTCTTTGGTTTCTGTTCCATACGTACTTCAGTAAATGAAAGATGAAAGAAAAGAAAGAAATATTTCAGTCAGTCGTACTGACCGATAACGAACGATTCACCAAAATGAAATATTATTCCCAAGTCTAGTTATTACCAAAAATAACAATATTTTTTATTCTGTAACTTGAAAACGGTGCAAGTGAAGTAAATAAAATTAATAAGCCGAGTTTTGAGGTTATCCGTCAGTATTTACTTCTCAAATTTGTTTAAAAATTTAATATATTTTATATTATGTTGGAATAATTTTTTTTATTTCACTTTTCATTTGAGAAAAATTAAAATTTCACTCATTTGTTATTCATGCATTCAATAAACAATAAAAACATAAACAATCAGTATGCACTTTTCCCAGAAGTTTGCATACTGATGGCGCAATACCGCATTAAAATCTATGAATTTCAACACAACTGTCAGTTGCAGTATTTTATGGGCTTAGATCTTTAGGAATAGTTAAAGTATTAAGAATTCCAAATGTCAATGGGCTATAAACACATATTTTATCGATTTTAAAGGAATTTTTTCATATATTTAAATCGTCATTTAAAGAGAAAAAAAATATATTTTTTTTTTAATTTCCGTCATTTGACATTTTGGCACGGTGGAATTAAAATAACTATATATTTATTTATTATTTTTTTAAATAATTTCTAAAAGTTTAGCACATAATGGCAATAGTTTTTTTTCCGATTTAATTAATCTGAAAAATTTTAACTATTATCTCTCCTTAAGCTCTCACACCTCTGACATGAGAAGAAATTCCTCTTTTTATCCACCTCCACTTTTTTAGTTGTTATTTTATTGTTGGTATCTATTGTCATTCATTTATACATACGTTTATCCTTTGTCTTTAAACATATACCCACAAGTAATGTGCCTTATAATGACGGCAGAATAATAGTTGCTATTATCCTTGCATACCATCACACTTTGTTGAAAAATTCTTTCTATTAATGCTGGGGGAAAAAAATAAAATTTTAATGTTGGCATAATTTTTTTACACATATTTTATTTACGAGAAATTTAATAAAACATTTTAAATATTCAAATGTTCAATGAGTGGAAAAATATAAAATGTAGAAATAAATATTGATTTAAAATTTTTAATTAAATAAATAGTAAATAATTACATATTTCTAGAAATTTGTTTAATAATTTTAAGAAAAATTAATGAAACAATTAATGTAAAAAAATGTAATGAGGCAATTAACACATATTTTTAATAAATATCCCATCTGAAAAATAAACATACGAGGGCGGATCAATAAGTCCGTGACTTTTTGAATGAAACGCAGTGTTTTTTGCAAAACAAAAATTAATTTTTCAACAGTCCAATGTTTCTCCAGTTTTTGTATTCCTTCCAAAAAATAGAATTTTTCGAGGTCCTTAAAATAGGCATTTGTTAGGTCAATAATTTCATCGTTGGAGCTGAATCTCTTTCCACCGAGCCATTTCTTTAGGTTTGGAAATAGGAAGTAGTCACTAGGGGCTAAATCCGGAGAATATGGCGGATGAGATACCAATTCGAAGCCTAATTCATAGAGTTTTGCCATTGAGACTGCATACGTGTGCACCCGTGCATTATCTTGATGAAAAAGAACTTTTTTCTTGGCCATATGGGGTCGTTTTCTTTTTAAATCCTCATTAAATCTGTCTAATAAGTTGGCATAATATTCGCCATTTATTGTTTTTCCCCTTTGAAGGTAATCGATGTGGATTATCATTCATCCCAAAAAAACTGTTGCCATCACCTTATTGGCCAACAAACTTACCTTGGCCTTCTTCGGAGCATGTTTAGGCTGCTGCTTGGTCTCCGGAGTACAGTAATGGATCCATGTTTCATCCACAGTTACAAAACGCCGCAAAAACTCATTCGAATTGCGGTTAAACAATCCAAACAATCCTTTGAAGTTGTCACACGTTTACGTTTATGGTCAATTGAGAGCAAACGCGGCACCCATCTTGCAGACAACTTTCTTAAACCCAGCTGATCATTTAAAATCGAAACCACACTGCCATATGAAATGCCTATGGCATCAACAATTTCACGCACTTTTACTCTTCGGTCGGTCAACACCATATCCTGGATTTTTTCGACATTTTCGGATGTACTGACCTCAATTGCCCGTCCGCAACGTTCAGCGTCTTTTGTACTTGTGCGACCACAACCACTTTTTTACCATTGAAATCGATGGTGCAGAGTCCCCATAGTATTTATCGAGCTTTTCCTTGGTTTGATTGACGGTTTTTTTTTCGCAAAAAATAATGCTTAATGAGCACTCGAAATTCACTTTTTTTCCATTTTTAGAAAAATACACGAGGTTGTATGTTTTCAACAGCTGTTAAATGGGAACAGTTGATGGGAACAGTGTTGCATTTCATATAACTACGAAGGAAGTTCGAAAAGTCACGGAAATATTGATCCGCCCTCGTATTTAGCTACTTTTTATGCCTCAGATTTTTTTTTTTAAAAGCTCCTTAATATATGCTAACTTGTTTATATTATTAATGTAATAAAAATATGTCATCCTTATTTTCTTTATTCCTTTTTAAAATACGCTAAAAATAAAAAAAAAAGTTTAATTTAATCATTTATTTTTGGTTTTTATAAATTTAAAGAATTCTTTTTCAATATTTTTTTTTTACAAACTCCTAACTTTTTGTCTATTATTAAAATTATATTATTTGTCTATTCCGTTTAAAAGGAAGTGGCAATTTTTGCTTTCCTGTGTGTTTCTGTGTGTGTGTTGTTTTTTTTTTCTCTTTTAGGAAATATGAATAATTTATTGGATAAGGACTTTAATAAATACATTGGTCGAGTATTTTTATGTTAATAAGAAATACAAATAAATTCAAAAGTGTCTTTATTAAGTTAAAATTTTATTCAATTTGTCAGATTATGGCTAATTTAAGAATATGTGTATTTACTTAATCTAAGTCTTTAAAATTATTGTGCTTATTTAACAAATATTATATTTATATGTTTATTAAATTTTAATTGATTAAACGATAATATGAGAGAAAATTCATATGTAATTCTGCATCAAATTTATATGTCATATAGAGGCCATTTAAAGTCGAAAGGAAACCAACGAATTAATGATGATCGAAAATTGTATTTCACCCTTAAAAACTAAAGTGAATCTTAAAAAAATTAAACTGTAAGATACTTACATTAAACCGTCCACTCAGAATATATACACCTAGAGAAAAATCTACCACATATGTGTTGAAAACGATACCATTCAGCGTCAATAGTGAATTTGCTCTGTATGTGTTCAAATTCAACACTATGTTGAAATCATTAACGAAAATTGATACCAATACAATAAATAATAATTTAAAAATTTTTGGTAGTTCATCGGGTATGTAATGGCCTTGCATAGGTATTTTTTAGTGAACCAGCATTCAAGGAATGGCCTCTATTTATACAGTGAATTGTTTGGGTACTGTGTAAATAGCTGGGAAGACCTCTGCAGGGAATTTATTACTCATGAAAGTATATTTCGTAAAAAAAGGCGTATTTGGAATAAATTACCTCAATTAATCAGAACACATTCATATATAATGATAGAACAGTGAAAAACAACCAATAGAGTTTGATACTCTAGTGTTACTGATAAGCACCTTCGCCCTATCCTGCTGGCGGTCCTATTTTCGGTCGATTAAAGGTAACAAAAATATCAGTTGGAACAAAGTATCTTCTACATCGTTTAAAAAAAATCCGAGGTACGCTTGAAAAATTTGTTAAGTCCAACGAACTGTATTCTAACACTTCGAACATCAAGAGCTCTATTAATATTTTTACCACTCAAAAATACAGATAAAACGGGATAATCTGTGACATGGTTACATGCAACACTGAGTCTTACAGCCATTAAAAGCAACTCTGTTTATACGACTCCATTCGGAGGTTGTTACTGATCACAGTTATGCGCATTCTGCCCCATTAACTTAATCTCCACCAGGCTTGATATATAGCTAAAATACGAATGACGAATGATACTGTCATCTGCAGAAGGTAGATGATATTGAACGTTTGACATAGTAGGTCATTAAGAGAAGAAAAATATAGTATGAATAATAAGAGAGCCTTAATTATATTGAACTCGTTTGATGAGAAACCCCCAGAAAACTTAATATGAAGTATTTAATGACTTCAAAAGCTATAAATTTTGACAGAAGATTACCAAGCTTTAGAAAGATCTAGATCCATTAATTTGCTTTCACCAAAGTGATATATGGAACGACCACATTATCCTTGTTTAACTCTAAGGGGTTTTGAACATTTGAGGGTCTTGAACATTTGAGGTGACGAGCTGCTGGTAGGTGACAGTTCGACTGGAGAATAAGAAGAGCCTTATGAGTCTTCGCGATATGGAACTAGAGGAAAATCGGTTCTATTTTTTTCCGGGTTTTAATATCGGGATTAGTAAGCATATGACCAGGATTCTCAATGACAGGTTAAATACCATAGTCAGGTACACGTCTCGTCAAGGTTCTTCAACATTAGCGTGAAAATTCCATCTGGTCCAATCGTTTTAGAAGATTTGGCATTGTTGAATTCCTTTGTAACTTCTGTTGACGTGAGAAGTTGTGATATGTTCGATACTAGAAGGTTGTGTAGTTTGCGAACAACATTTCGTTTTGCCATATCTTTCTCTGGATGCTCAATAAAATATCGGTAAAACGCACCCGATTATTCCTTAGGTTAGGTCATAGTGCTGTCTTCAAATCAAAATTGCGACCTAATAATCCATCTTTGGGTTGGAGAGAGACCAAACTGTTATCCACAACTTGCCAACTTCTAATACTGTAAGTTGCAGTTGTTCAAATGATCTAACCATTTCTTCTGCTTGTGCTAATTTAACAACCTGCTGATATTAAGGTTCAGGATGTCATGTCACCAGTGTTCTCAATTTTTCCTTTGACACTTTTTTGTAAACAATTGATAACGCTGCCTCTCGGTGCCGCGTACATTGGCCTTCCACTATTAGATCGGTCCAGTGTAACGATTATGGGTAGATAATCCCAGAGAATTAACATCAAACCAGGCTGCGCAGTTGATTAGACCAGGTCTTGGAATGGTGATGTCTGGCAGTCTGACATAGTCATTCAAAGTGCAGAAGGTGGATTCTTCGATTTGTTCCATCATCAACGCACCTCTCGAGTTATCCTCAAGATTCAAGTGCCTGAGCTGGTGCGCGTTAAAACTCCCGCTTCGTCATCCAATGTGGCCTTGATGTCGGGATAGTAGCCTGTAGAACATCTGAATACAGGATACATTATAGAGCTCTAATTATGCATCTCTCGATCTGACCGCAATACCTTGAATTTTAAAATATTGGTCTTTAAATTAATATGTGAATGATGAATCGAAAAATGTTGTATCCGTTACAACTATGTAGGCTGTAATCGTCGTCTGTTTAGACTCCTGTAGCGCAGCAAACACGACGATGTTGTTGTGAGATTGACATTAAAAAACTCATATTTTAAATGTGAATTTAGAGATTTTTCGACTGTTCAGATATTTGGACTTTCAATTCCAATCCTACCATTAAATTCCTTTGTAATAGTAGATTTTTTATTCTATTAATTAATAGGATAAAAACATTTCTCTTAATATTTTTAATTTTGTAGCAAATTCTGAACTATGACAACAATGGCTTGTAAAAGTCAAATGTTGCCTACTTGAAGATGAATAAAAATAGCCAATTTGTATAAAGTGTTTGCGTACTTTCCAGCAAGATTTATGCAGCAACTTTTTTTGAGAGAGTAAAAATCAATTTATTCTCAAATTAAAAAATATTCCAAAAAGGTACGCGAACAACATTTTGCAAACATTTGCATGTTTTTGTTTATAAACAACAAAAAGTAATGTCCCGTTATTAAATAAAAAAAAAAAAACGCTAATCTATGTATAAAAATAAAAACATAGTAATTTTGTTATTTTTTGTTAACAAAATAAAAGTAAAATGGTATTAATATTAAATATTATTTGTTAATAACATTAACATTAAAATATAATTTTTAACCAAAACAATAAAAAAGCTGAAAATCCTTAACTAAAAACGCTAACATGATTTTCAACAGAAAATAAAAATTTTTATAAATTAATTTTTATCTAATTTTTTAACAAATATGAATTGTAAGTATTTGTGTAATATTTTACTACATTTATTTTTCTAACTTTTCGTAGAATTTGAGTTTTTATATTTTGATTTTCTTTGTTTACATTTGTAAACAAATGATCATATGTTTTATTCAACATATGTTTTGCGGATGAAAGTTGATGGAAGAAAAACAGCCAGCAACTTTCATCAAATTCTCTAGCAATGAACTGTCAAATTTTGTCTCTCTCTTGCACTCAACTGCAAGATTTTTAAAGTAAACGAATGCGATTTAGCAAATTCCAGCAACATTTTGTGATAATTATCACAAAATATTAGGTACGCGAACACAGCTTATGTTAAAATGACATACACATTTTATAATTTTGACATCTGTTGTTAAACTTTATAACCAAAATATCACTGACATTTCTTGTTGTTGGTGTTTCATAGAAAATAATTAAATTTAAAAGGTATTTTGTATATTAACTATTTTAAAATCAAAATTAAAAATTACTAAAGATCATACTTATAGCCGCCATTGAAAAGAGTTTATGAAAAGTTTTTAATATTAATTATTTTATGGCAGTCATTATTATTATTATTTTTTTTTTTTTTTTTGTTTAACATTTTGGTAGCTGGTCGGTCAGTGGCTTGTTATTATTTTCTGTACATAATACATATTTTTTTATACACGTGTGTACGTACTTTTTAAAATTCACTTTGACCTAGTTAGAGATTAAATGCTTATAAACATATACTTTTATTTTTTAATCTTTATTGTTTAGAGTGAAAGGTTATTAATAAAAGAGCAAAGTTGTTTTTTTTTTTTTTTCGCTACTACTTTTTAATAAGGTTAATTGGAATTTTTGAATGTTAAAATACAAAGAAACCTTTCGAAAATTATAGACAGTTTATTTACCATACATCACTAACAAAATATGTTCAACAATCCATCAAACTTTTATAATTCATTTTTTTTTTATTATTTTATTATACAAGTATTTTTTAATTTATATTTTCTCACTTGCATATCAGACTGTACAATCTTGGTCATACATTATTGCCAACTATTGTATTTAAAAAAATCTCATATATCAAATTGCTAGTTTTCATATTTTTCTGTAGTATTTTTCTAGTTGGTTTATTAAATAATTGCTTTGAATTGAATATGACACATTAAATAAATTCAATTGGAAACTTTGATTTTATTACATTTGTACAAAGTCTAGGAAAATGCTAGAAATAAGAGCAGACAATAAATTGTTTAAATTTTTTTGCTTATTATAAAATATGCATATGTGATTGTTTTAATATAATATAGTTTAAATTATATATTTTATAAAGAAATATCACAGACATCGCAGATTTCCAGCAAAAACTTAAGGCTCCATTACTCTACCTTAAATGTAAATGTAAAATCGTAAATGTAACTGGAAACGTAAATGGATGCTTACTCAAAAAACGTAAATGTAGCCAGTACTTTGTTGTTGTTGTGTACACATCAATATCAGTGATATAAATTACACATTTTTTCAGTAAATCAAATTGAGCTTAAAAATCGCTAGATTTATTCGTTTGTATTTTAGCGACTTGTATACAAAACGAAATTTGTGCTTTTATGACAAAAATTTTAAATTTTAATTTCGATTTTTTACGCAGATTTAGTATATTGAAATAAAAAGCTGTCAACACTGTCCTTTCAGCTGTCACGTAAAAACGTAGAGCGATCTAATTTGATTAGGTTGCTACGTAACATTTACGTTTTTGAGTACACATACACACATAACTCTCATAAAGAAAACGTGTCAGCTGATTCGCTACATTTACATTTACGGAAGAGTAATGGAGCCTTTAGTACTGACATGAAATTACTGATTAACATGCTTGGACAACTTTCTCTTGACGCTGCAATAATGCTAATAAATTCGGTCTACACTAGAGAAATTTCTATCCTGTTAAAGTTTTAATGTTTGTCTTGATAAAAAAAATAACAATGTTTTTTCGCGATGCGATATTAAAGGAAAATCGTATATAAATATTTTTTTAGTGCATAATCGAAAAACACAAAAATGGTCCAGTCTGAAAAATAAAAAAAAAATGTTTAAAAAAATAAAATTTTGTATGCTAGATGTTAACACAAACCTTTTTCTATACATTTAATATGATTTTATAAACAGATTTAAAATGTTTGTCGCATTTTTTTTTTTTAGTTTTTCGCAAAATACACACGCATTTTTTTGACACATTAAAAAATTGTTCAAAGTCAAATGTTTAAAACAGAATATTTTTTCTTAAAGGTAAAAAAAAAATCTAAATAAATTTATATGAAGATTATAGATAAGGCATTAGAGAAAAATAATCTGTCAACATTTTACAAAAAAAAAAAAAATTCTCTTAGATCCTTTCAAATTGCAAAATAAAGTTCAATGTATCCATATGAATACATATGGATATGGATACAATATAGCGAAAGGGTTAAAGTAGAAAATAAAGCCATTTTGCGAAAACTCTCAAGTAGAGTCAAAATGACACCGTTTGATGTGACCATACAACTCGTCAGGTGTGTCGTGCATAGAATAAACACTTGTTCTATGATTTGGAGTACTAAATCCACCCCGTAGCTGCGAGGTAACTTAAAAGTAATTAAGATTTGTCCCCGACACTTCATAGAGATGGTCCAGTATATAGTTGTCGCTAAAGGAGTTTTTAAACTCCTTTAGCACCAAAAAAGTGAATCTAGCACCTGGCACTTTTTCTAGCAGTTTTCGAATTATTTTTGCCTCCCAGGAAAAATTGTATTAGTTCTACAACTAGTTCCAGAACACATGAAAATAGCCTGTACTTGTTCTACTTTGGCGTTACGACTAATGATTTTTGTTTGAAATTGTCACCTCCAGAACTAGTTCTGTGGAAGTGTTACATAGCCAGTACCCATTCTATAGAACTGTTATATAAGTAGTTCTTTAATCAGTGATTTTTGTTCGAAATTGTCACATTTGGAACTAGTTCTATAGAAGCATTAGGTAACGGTTTCAGAAACTGTTTTTTATTTTTTATTCTAATGGGCTATTTCCTAAAGGCCACTTTTGAAATCAATTTAATTTTGTAAATACTCTTCTTTTAATTTTTGAAATTTTTTGTACAAGTATTTTAAACCGTTCTAGGAAGTTATTCGAGAACCACTAATTTTGTCTCAGAAGTGAAGTCAAAGTCATACAGAATTAGTTCTTAAGCACTAGTTCTCTAAAACATTCCTTAAAACGAATTTAGAATCAGAATAAGGTTCTATTCCATTAGTGTCAGAATTGGTTGTGATACCACTAGTTCTGAGGATGTTATTAAAGAATCAGAAGTGGTTCTGATTACAGCAGTTCTAGAACTAATGATTTTAGAATGTGTCATAAAATTTTTCCTGGGCTTTTTTTTATTTTTATATATATTTAAACAATAATTTACCCAATTTAAAACATTATAACAAGACATTAGAGCCTAATTGTAGACAAATTGATTAGTTTGTGTGAAAATAATGAAATTTTATTTTATACTTTAACTCTTGGTCAGTGTTGCCAGGAGTTGAGAAAAAAAGAAGCTAAATGGAGCTTTTAAAAAGTAAAAAAGGCTAAATGCCCTAAAAAATAAGGCCAGAAAAAAACTAATATTTCTTTTTTTAATTTTAAGGCTTATTTTGTTCTAGTCGTCGTTACAAATTTGTATTATATTTCATTTGTAATAATCTGGATTATTCGGTAATCCGGACAGCATTTCCTAACATTTCATTCCATAACTCTACAATGCGAATTTAACAATAAAAAGTTTTTTCTATATAATTTTAATATTATAGTATAACTTAGAAAATACAATAAGAAATGATATAATTTAATCTAATAGTTGATTCTAGTTGAACTTCTATTATTTTCAGTTAAGTTTGTTCCATAAATGCTTCAGTAGTTGAAGTAGTTTTTTAACTTAAGTAAATCCACTCAAAAAATTTCGTTTAATTTCTAAAGAATCAATTTCAGAATGTATATTTATTATTTTATTTGATGTTCTGTTAGCTTTAACTCTGAAAATAATTAATATATCTCTTTTTTTTTAAACAAACACAAAGAGTTTTTGTTTTTAGCACTTTTTTCTAGGACCTTTTTTTTAATTTTTAGCACTTTTCTTAGTAAATTCTAGCACTTTTTCCCACTTAGGTTTTGGCAACACTGCTCTTGATTGACAGGTCAGACTATTCGCAGAGAAGGTGAAAAACTGTTTCCGCCTTTTCCCTATCCTTGCAGCTGCGGCTGTAATCGTTGAATGGGAGTTCAAATTGACTTGAATGTATTCCTTACATCCAGTGACCCGTTAATACTGACAGCAATCTCGATATATCCTTCCAATTGTGATTCATGAGTTGCATTGTGCAGCTTACGTTATAGGAGGTCAACATCACCTTGGTGACCCTGCATGTGTCCAAATTACGCCACCTATTTCCAGCAATGTCCAAGAAGATACTGCTTTTAATAGCACCAATCGGTGTTTCAACTGACATCGCGTCGGAAATATTCAAATCAGATCCTAATCTAGATAGCTTGTTCGGCTTTTCATTACCAAAGTGATCTCTATGCGCATTGATTCAGATTAAGGTAATTTTAGAGTGTCAACTTAATCTAGTCAGCTCCTCTCTACATTGACTAACCAATATAGACGTAGTAGTGAAAGATTTGAAAGACAGAAGTGCCGCCTGACTGTCGAAAATATATGCGATATAAGAACTTATCTCGAGATCATCCGAGCAGATGCCAGCAGTGATGCAAGCCGTAACGGCGCAGCTGGCGGCTAGCTGCTCCGCCGATTTTATTTAACAAGCCACGCCGCCGCTGAGTTGTTCGGCTGATCGGCGGCTCAATTTTAAGTCAACTTTATTTACTTTTTTGATTACCCGCTACTTTTTATTGCCTAAATATTTTATGCCAAAGCTAACATATTGTATACATTTAATTTGGAAATTGTTGGTATATCGTAAATATTTGGGAGTTGTTTTATAGTATAAGCCTATTTTAAATAATATAAGCATATACTTGTTTCGTAAAAATAAATCAAAATTCGTTTCGAAAATTGTCCACGACAATAACCATTTGGTTAAATCCGTTTTTCAAAACCAATAAAATTTTAAATTATTTGGTTTTGTTTGTTAAGTTTGTTTGAAAAAGAGAAGAGAAACTATATACAAATTTATAAATCTGGATCACTTTTAGTTATATTTTAAGCTATAATTAATTAAAATTTCAATAAAATATAATAAACTCAAAATTTTGTTATCAATAACAGCTCAGCAACAGCTCAGCTGAACATTTTTTTCGGTTCAATAGCAAACTCTGCGCAAAGCCGTTAAGCCGCCGCCGCCGAAAATTTTTGTAATTCAGCCGCCGCCGAAATTTTTTAATCGACTTGCATCTCTGGATGCCAGATCCAACTCCACAGTTCATCTTGAAGCCGTCGATATAAACTCGTAAATTATAGTTTTCCATTGGAATACCCCTGCGCCAATTTACTCCTGGAGGAAACTATAACTTTGAACGTTCTATTAAAATTCATACAAGGAGTCACATAGTCAGATGGTTGGTTTAAGATCGATGGAAATGTGCTTAAAATTCTCGCATGACCATATTTTCTTGATCTCTAACATCCGGACGCTTTGAGCCTCACTGCACTGCTGGCAGATATGCCCATTATGTACAGGTCAATGAGAAGGAGGTGCAATACAATAATGCGTGCTTCTAAAGGACTAGTTCTTACTGCTCCTGTAATTCCAATGCATGCTGATATTTGGATTCTATATAACTGGTCTTCTCTTTTCGTTGCAGTCCACCATACTAGAGATCCGTAAGTAAGGATTGGATGTACTATAGCTGTATACATCCATTTAAATATATTGTGCACTAAATATCCTACGACAGGTGTAGTAGGTTACCGTAGCTTTCTTTACTCTATGTAGAGTGTTTAGAGTCCAGATTTTTTGACAGTTCAAGTCCAGTATAATGCCCAGATATTTTGCATTTGTTGAGAGGGGAATTTCGCAATTCCTCAACCGCGGTAGTCAAATGCTTGGTATATTGATCTTTGTTGTAAGTAGTACCAGTTAAGTCTTGATTGGATTAATTCCTAGACCACTTTCTGTTGCCCAGTTGTTGAGTAGATCCAAAGCATTAAATATCACTTATTATCACTTATTACAATATCATCCGCATAAGCAATGAATTTATTCCTTTATTGTCCAGTTCTATAAGTATCGAATTAACAACAATTAGCAAAAGTAGTGTAGATATTACACCTCCCTTTGGTGTTCCTCTATCCACTTGCTTTGACATAGTACTGTTACCAAAATTGGCTTAATTAATCTTGAATTCATCATGGATACCAGCCATTGTGTATTGCTTGAATTCCAGGGATCTCTCTATAACTCTTATGACCTCGTGTAGAGTTGGCTCTGTAGATCTTTGTTTAGCACCTTCAAATCGTTGCCGTATATGAGAGTTAATCAGAGAAACTGCCGATCATGGATACCAGCCATTGTGTATTGCTTGAATTCCAGGGATCTCTCTATAACTCTTACGACCTCGTGTAGAGTTGGCTCTGTAGATCTTTGTTTAAGGTATTCGCGCCGAATACTTAAGAGGTAATTAGCACCTTCAAATCGTTGCCGTATATGAAAGTTAATCAGAGAAACAGCCGAGGCAAAATTTTCGGCGGCGGCGCAAATTAAACTATTTCGGCGGCGGCAAAATTTTCAGCTATGATTTAGTATATGTTACATTGTGCCGCACGGGTGCCAGAGAAACAAGCCGATCGGCTCCAAGCCGGTTTTGAGCCGCCGTCGTGTAATTTTGTAAGACGTGGGCTGCCGCCTTTTTCATCGGCTCAAAATCAGCCGCCGTAATTTTTAAATTTTTATTCAAATTCAACAAAAAACATATCTTTCTATCTTATACGAAGAAGTTAATGCAGTGGCTCCATCTATTATTATAATTTTACTTTCATACGATAAATTTATTAGAATAAAGGATAATAGAACGCATAAAAGTAAATTAATAAATCATGAAATCCTCATTTCTTTTTCAACTACTTTACGTTTTTTGTAGATGGGGAGCACCTGGGCGGCGCAATGTAATATTTATTAAATCCAAGCCGAAAATTTTGCCGCCGCCGAATTAGTTTAATTTGCGCCGCCGCCGCCGATTAAAAAGTGCAGCGCCGCCGCCGCCGAAAATTTTGCCTCGAGTTGTTTCTCTGACGGGTGCTCCCCATCTACAAGCAAATTGAAGTAGTGAAATAGAAGTGAGGATTTCTACTAGAGCCCTGCAAACTGTGTCTTATAAGGCTGTACAAGCCACTTGATATTTTTCAAGTGTTGTTATCAGTGTGTGTGCGGAGTAATAGATACTGTTCTGCAGGCACTTAAAACCATACAAATACTGCGTGTGTGCTTCAACTTTATGAAAAAATCATGAGTGTGCTATGATAGCGACCAAACAAGCCTCTCAAAGGTTTGTATAAAAAAATACAAGCCTTTTGACCACTTATTTGCTTCAATAAGGAAAAAAATTGTGTTTTCTTTTTTATTAAAATTATATGTGTGTGTGTGCGTTCATGACTGTATAAAGTAATTTCGTAAGTAAAACAGTCGTTTAAAAGTATTGTTTATAAACTTATTGTTATTTACGATCAAATAAATTATTAATGTTACTAGTTATAACAATTTAAAGAAACATGCATTAAGTTTTATTAGTAAACAGATTTTATTAAATATTTAAAGTTTTTTACAAGGTTTTTTTGTTCTATATTATTTCCTTTTAGTTTTAAAATAGAATGATTACTTAGTAAATATAAATTAAATGCAATAAAATCTATCATAATATAAATAAGTACAATTTTAAAATTTTTTATAAACATACAATTAATTATAAGACTAACTTTATTTAAAATATAAATAAATACTAAAGATAAAAATTTTCTAACTTACATATGTAACTGACAGTTTCAAATGTCAACTTTAATTTTTTTACTTTTTTAACTCTTAATAAAGAGTATTTTTTAATAACTTTATGAATTCACCCTTTTACATTTATTTAGAAAAGAAGAACCAACAATAAAATATAGACATACTGTATATATGTGTGTGTATGCAAGAATATTTATAAACAACCACTTTTTACACATTATGAAGATTTTTTGCCACACACAGCAACTACGTATTACAAAAAACAAACAAATCATTAAGCCCACTTGAAATCTTTAAATCATTTCTCAACGTCTTGTATGATTTGCTTTTTTTTTGCCACACCACTTGCACCACTTGTTTACGATAAATGATTTGAACGCACGGATTTGCAGTCGCTCATACACAGTACACACTTGCTTTGCTTCGGGCAGCGAACAGTACGAACAGTATTTATTGTTGTTTTTGCACATGTTGGCTATGAAACACACACTTGAAATTCAAGTGTGTTTGCTTTTCAAATCATCTTGCGCAGGAGACTAATTTCTACATTTATGAATTATTAATTAAATACGAGTAAATAAAATTTTAATAATAGATGGAGCCACTGCATTCAATTCTTCGAATATGATAGAAATATATATTTCTTGTTAAATTTTATTAAAAATTTAAAAATTTCGGCGGCTGATTTTAAGCCAATGTGAGCCGAAGAAAACGGCGGTGGCGCCGTTTTCATCGGCTTTTAAGCGTCTTAAGTTGAAAATATGAAACATGAAAGTCTTTTGAATTCTCGTGACTTCTTTTGCCGATTTTTGGTATAAAAATGTCTTTGACCTTTCTTCAGTTCTAGGGTACATAGTTAAGAGAAAGACCAAGCATAAAGATCTTCCCATGGGATGACATATCTCTTAGCACTTTCGAACTGCATTAGTTCTAATAGATAGCGGAATTTTATTTAGTTCAATAACTGTATATGTAGATGTCCTAACTATCACTTTTACAAAGTGTTGTCATTGCATGGTGTTAACTCCATTTAACTACTACTAAGTGACAGGTCACAGATCCATAAATTTTCAAATGACATCATGGTAAGCCAGTAGGTGCCAATTGACATTCAACTGACACGTTTTTTACACCTTTTTTCAGATTTATTCTCTTTTCACCAGTCACAAATACTATCTTTCCATGTTAAAAAAAAAAATAAAAAACTGAAGTAAGATATTTTCTAAGTGATTTAATAACATTATTTTGTAATTATACAAATTGCAGCTAGATTAAATCCATTATATTTAATATTTGTCTAGTCTACATCCTTTTTTTCAACAAATTGCATATTTATTATTTGATTAAATATTTGTTTCTTAATGCTCATTTAAATTTTATAAATAAGTAATTTAATAATTTAAATTTAAATATTCTATTAAGTTTATTTGTATTTAGTTATTGTATAAGAAAACTTCTTTGGAAAAACTAAATTTTCCCTAAGTAAATTGTTGGTTAAAAAATGTTATTTTCTCTTTTACAAAGAAATTCCTTTTAACACGGTCGGTTTGTTTGTATTGTGATGTTGGTTGTGCATTTTGTATAACCACAATTCTGGGAAAATGTAACTATGTATTATTATTATTTTATGTTTTTTTCCTGTTTTATTATTTTATTTTTTATTTACACTTTTTATATTCTTTTACTATTTATTTAGTAGTTATTTTACTTATGGTTTAGTTTTTCTTTTAAAAGGTAAAAAAAAAAAGTTTACAAAAGATTTTTTAAAACCAAAAATGTATAAATTTAACATATTTTAATCTTCTTTTTTGTATTAATATTTCATTTGTTACGGTAAATTGCATTATTTTGGATTTAATTGCATTATATACATATGAAATTATTTGCAGCAATTTGTTGCACAATAATTTTGTATATATTATGTATCTGTGTATGTGTATGGGTATTTGCATATTTTATTATGTGTAATTTAATGTATTAAATCTTTTTATCTTTGTGCATATGCAAATACATAAATACAAGGTGTCTTAAGTGGAGATGATTTTGGAATATTAATAAGTTAACTAATAAACGTTTTTGCTTATATAATAATACTTTTTTAATGTTCAAAATTATGTTTATTTTTCTTTTATTTGCCACATTTTAGTGGCAGTCTACTGCTTATAATTTGATTTACATTTATTAAAAGTAAATGTTTTATGATGGAAACTTTTACTTTTATGACAAAGCCTTCAACTTCAGCTAGTTTAGTGTCTTTAGATGATATCGTACTTAAATATTTTTAAATTAAATATATGAAAAAATTTAAAAATTTTAAGTAAAAATATTCTTCTCATACGAAAGAAGATTTGTAACCGAAAATTCAATAAAAACTTATGGAAAGCATACAAAAAAATATTAAAAATTTTATTTAAAACGAATCAAATATTATTATTATTATTTTTTTTTTAATATAAAACTTGTATATAATAACCTATAATTTCATTTTTATGAGTTAAATTTTATGCACTAAATTTTTCGTTCGCAGTCCTTATTATTGTATCTTTAAAAAAAAAAATCGTGCAATAAGATTTCGTAAATAGCAAAACAGTTTTGGGTCATAGAATCAAATATTGTCTTAAAAATTTAAATTAGTAAATTTCAGTGTATTTATGGATATTTAAGTTCAAATAAAATTTAGCTCATATATCAAGTCTTTTTTTGGAGAAAACTTTGGGGTAAAATTTAAGTTGAATGCCACGCCGAGATTTTAGTTCACTTTCAGCAAAAATCAATTTTGCTGCTACCTTAATTCTACGAAGGCTATTCACATAAAAATTGACATACTCAAGGAATAGACAATATTGTATATTATAAAATTTAATCTGTACGTGTGCCACTCTTTTTTTCGTCCACTTTTTTTACCATCTTCCTCAAAATGCTTATGAAATTTTAATTTGAAATCTTAAAAAAGTGAACGTGGTATCCAGTCAATAATAACTGTGTACCCTTGAAGTAGTTATTATTGATTGATTGAAGCAATAATAACTACTTCAAGGGTACACATTAGAGTGTCCCGAGGAAATCCTTTTTCGAGATTTCGATGCAGGAAGACCCCTCAAACGATGCGTAAAAATTAGCTTATTACGAAAAAATTATTAAAAAAATGTTTAAATTTGATCTTCAGTTACTTCTACCAGCGATTAAAAAATCATGGGTCCCATACATTTTGGTCAAAGAAAGTTTCGATTTTTTACTCGATATGAATATCAAAAAATTCGTAATTTTATGCTGGTTATGGAAAAAATATTTTAAAAAATTTTCCCATGGGATTTTCTTTCGCTAGAAGACTTTTTAAGGCTTTTTGATGAAAAATTTTTTTGAAAAATTTGGAAAATTATATATTATCAACAGTACTTACTATAA
Organism: Protophormia terraenovae; assembly: GCA_951394005.1. NCBI lineage: Eukaryota > Metazoa > Arthropoda > Insecta > Diptera > Calliphoridae > Protophormia > Protophormia terraenovae. The sequence goes on along the minus strand of OX596076.1, from coordinate 19,839,939 downwards.
TGCAAATTTTTAATATTTTAGCCACAAAGGGAACAAAATTATAAAATTCTTATCCATTTTTTAAGAAAAGTATCGATTTTTTTTTTGCATGATGTACTAAAATGACGGTTTATGAACCAAAATTTTTGCGAACATTTTTTAAAATATTTTTTTTTATAATTGGCAAAAAATTACGGATTTTTTGATACCCATTTCAAGACAAAACTAAATACTATTTTTTGGACGAAATGGTCCAGACCAGTCACATTCAATCGTTGATCAGAGAAGCAAGCCGTATCGGCTTGACCGGCAGCTAGCCGCTAAGCCGATAAATTTTTACGAGCCACGCCGCCGCCGATATCATCGGCTCATCGGCGGCTTATTTTCCAGCCATTAAATCGGCTAAGTCGAAAAAAACGACAATTTTACATTATTATTACGTTCATACGCACGATTAATGCAAATTATAATAACATGTAAATAAATAGCTTACTGTTTATACGCAAAATGCACAAAGAAATATATTTATTTATCTTGCCAAATGGGAAAAGTACAGTTATTATCATCAAAGGATTAGTTACTAACTCGCAGATAAAATGTATGTATGTATCATTTTAATCCGTTCAGTATTTTCAACATAATGTCAAGTCAAATAAAGTATACAATATTATATCTAGTATAATGCTCGTGTTTATAAAACGACATAAAATAAGATTTTTATTAAATAATTTTTGTTTCCAATCATATTGAAAAAAGGGTTCTGAAAAAATTAAACTTCAAGACCACAACTAACTAAAACTAACTTTGAAAAAAACCTTTGGGGATTTTGCTAGACTACTGAGTGATTCCATATCAAAACGGACAAAAAACAGACATTTTCGGATTTGATATCTCCGATTTCAATGAAATTCACTACAGATATTAAGTGTTGCAAATGTTGCTCAAATCACAATTTTTCTGTGTAAAGAATCCCGGTCCAAAAATATGACGTTTCAAAAATGAAAAAGAGGTTGAATTTTTCCCAAAAGTAATCATACTTTATTTATCATAACTTCTAAAATATACATTTTACAATTATTATTTTTATTTAATAGAAAAACACATTGACTTTAAAACGACAAGTAAAACATTTATATGCTTCGAAAGTTCAAAGGTCAAAATCGATAATAAAAAGATTAAAGCTTAATATCTCAAAAAACGGTATTTTAAAATTCTTAAAAAATACATACATTGATAATGAAACCCTTCTCAATATTTATGCCAAATTTCAAGTTGGAGCCTCTATTGTTTTAGGGGTTATGAAGCAAAATACAGAAAAAACACATTTTTTGTATGTAAAATTTTAAATATTTATAAAAATTATTATTTTTTTTTTATGAGCACATATTTAAAAAGAAATAAAATTTTATATACAAAATTTGACTTCAGTTTATATTTTGTTACATAACTTCTGAACTAAATGAGTGTCCAATATGAAATTTTGCACAAGCTTGAAGTGGAGTTGTATTAATATTATATAATTTTTTTTAGCATTTTAAAAACATCGTTTTCGGAGATATAAAGGTTTATTTTTTGTAAGTCTTACTTTGACCTTTGAACTTTTGATCTAAAGTAACTCACTATATATAATTTTGAAGGTAATGTCCTTGTTTTTAAAATTAAACTAAAATTAACTATTTATTTTCTATAGCTTAGGAGTTATTAATAATTGGATTTTATTTTTGTCCATAACTTCTAAACTAAATAATGCTAAAACTTGAAATTTTATATCCATATGGAGAAAAGTTATGTCAACAATATATAATTTTTTAAGAATTTTAAAAATACCGGTTTTTGAGATATAATAGTTTGAATTTATTAATCTCCAACTTTGACCTTTGAACTTTTTATGTAAAAAACTTTGTATATATCGTTATGAAAGTAATATCTTTGTCTGGAATATGCAGCAACAACTAGTGATCTACCATGTATATTTAAGAAGTTATTAAAAGTTAAATAAGTATTCATTTGTAAAGTTTTTACATTTTTTCGTTTTTTAAACCGTCATATTTCCGGACCGAAAAGAAACATTGACCATTCGGAAACACTTCCAATGGTCAAAGCTTGTAGTGAATATCATTGAAATCGGAGATGTCAAATCCGATTGCTGTCCGTTTTGACGTGGAATCACTCTACTGGTACGCTTTAATTTTGCATTGGAATTATTAAGGCAATTTTTTCCTGTTGCACTTCGTAATTTATTATTTATTTTTTAATATATACATATATATATTTATTTATTTTATTTATTTTTATTTATTTATTTATTTATTTATTTATTTATTTATTTATTTATTTATTTATTTATTTATTTATTTATTTATTTATTTATTTATTAATTAAGTTATTTCATTTATTTAAACACATATAATTTTCGAATATAATAATTATGTCTTTTAATAAAAAAAATGCGAAACAAAATTAAAAAAAATCATACTCATTTTGGCTTGGAGTTACTATATATTAACAAATTCTGTTAAGACTATATTTTAGATAATTTCAATTAAAGCAGTAGTTGCCAGTAGTGAAAAACTAGCGGAAATTACTTCATATTTTAAATTCGTTCCCTAACTTTTTTTCATATTTTAGCAGTATTTTTTTAACGATATGAATTTCCTAAGTCTTGTCTCACGACTGGTTAATGGTTTGATTCTGAAAAAAATAAACTTTTAATTTTTTTTTTAGCTTTAAATGGCTGTATTTCCTTGAGGTTTTAGGTGAATGACCTAACATTTTGCATTTCTTAGTTAGGTCTATCATAATTCCTAAACATTTTTCCTGCTTTTTTAAGCAAAGTTTAGAAATACAAAACAAAATATTTAGTTTCGAAATTTTTTGTAATTCCCCATAATTGTTTTGTTTACATTTTACATGTAAAGATGCCATATCTTTTTAGAAATAAATATGTATGTTAACATATTGTTTTAATTTATTTATTTGCGTATAGATTCTTAAAAGCATTTCAAATTTTAACTATAAAACAAATTATTTTTTTTATAAAATTAATTGAAGAATAGAATAAAGAAAAAGTTCAAAGTTTTAAATTCAGGAAGGTTAACCTTTTTTTATAAACCCCAAAAAGGAATAAATGTATATAAAACAACTCTTATTTCAATTGCCTTTTTGTAAATATCCTCATTATATAAATTAAATAATCAAGTGTTTATAATTGATTACATAAACTGCTAATATCCCTAGACAAACACTTAGACGATTTTGTGTTGGTATAATTTTTATTAATGAATATTTATGTGTAATTCAACACTTTCTAAATTTAAAATATCCTTGAAATTGTATACTTAACACTTAATGAAATTAATTGCTTTATTGAAATAAGATCTGTGTTTAACCAAATAAGGAAGGTATTGGTAAATTTCAATGAAGGTCAATGATAAGGAAAATCACAAAAAGATGGATTTAAGTTAAATTTAAGATTTAAATTTTTAATGCTTCTTGCAACTACATTATTTTGCAATAGATTTTCCTTAATGACCATTTGAAATCAACTATTGGCTCATTATTTTATTTATCCTTGTAATGTTTGTTTTCCATAATCAGATTTATTTGTTTCGTACTAATGCTTTTATATGCTTTTATTATGCAAAATTACTCATAAAATTTAAGTACTCTCTCCTGTCAGCAAAACTTTTTTTTTGCAATAATTTGTAAATTCGCAGTTATTCTGGCTAAATAATTTTGTACTTATACTAACCATGAACAAGATAAAAATATGTACAATGTACTTACATACATATGTTTTCTTTAAAATTTTATTTCAAATGTCTTTTATTTTATTTTATTGTTGTTATTGTTGTTGTAAATATATACAAGGATTCTGAACCACAAACAAGTAACAGCAGACAATGTCACAACATTGAACTTGGTTTGTTTAAAAACGTAAAACATTGTGAAATAAAGTTCGAGAATATTTGTAGCGAGGAACCATTAAAGGGGTAATAAATATTAAAGAAATGAAAGAAAATGTTTTAAGAAATGTAAGCATAATTTAATTGCAAATAGTGGATACAAGATATTTTCTAAGAATTTTAAGAAAAACTAATTTAAATTATTGCAACAGCACTCTTCCCATGCAAAAATAATTTTGAGCGCTTTAAGTGGCTAATACCTTTTGCTTTTAGTGGCAACAAAAACTTTTTTCTAGGTCGTTAAGCAAACATTTTATTTCAATAAACAAAATTCCTAAAAATTAATATTAAACACTATGGGGGTTTTTTACAAATTTGTGGTGATTTTAAATAATTTTAATTTATTTTAAATTACTGAATTGATTTTAAGATTTAAAAATATTCACAAAATATAACAGTTCGTTTTTTTGAAAACAAGAGGTATATGCAAGTCTTTACTTTAATTTTCCGCTAAACTACACGTGTCAGTTTTAAACTTAAATTCTACTTAAAAATAAATTTTACCAGAAGTTTGTATTACAAAACAATAAAATTACGCGTCTACTCTTTCCATAGTTTATGTGTGTAGTTTAGTTTTTAGCAAAAACAAGCGCAAATATTCGGCCCGGCCGAATCTAAATACCCACCATCAACTTTTTAAAATGTTGCGTTATATGGAAGGGGGCGGTAATGTGGGAAGTAAAGTGGGCGGACCACGCCCATTTTTTGTTTCCGAGTTTACATTTGTCCTTGAACTATTTGAACACAATTTCGTTGATTTTCACCTTATATGGGAGGTGGGCGGTAAAGTGGGCGGACCACGCCCATTTTTGGTTTCCGAATTTATATTGATCACCGAACTATACATACAAAATTTCGCTGTCTTACCTGCTTTTGTTGCAGAAATATCGGCAGAAAACTATAAAATGGACACCCTGTGTTACTAGTTTTTAGCTTATAACTTTTTTGTTTATTAACCGATTTTGTCCATTTTCAATCCCAAACAAACCTTATATACATATACATTTGTGCCAAACTTCGTCCCCCTACGTTTCTCCGTTCGAGCCCTATCCAGCTTTCAACAGACGGACAGACGGACGGACATAGCTAGATCGACTCAGAATCTAACCAGGACCCAGAATATATATACTTTGTGGGGTCTTAGATGATTCCTTCGACATGTTACACACGGAATGACAAAATCAATATACCCCCCATCTTTTTGATGGTGGGTATAAAAATGCTTTTAAATAAAATGAAACATTTTACAAGTGTAACAGCATAGATGTAGCAGAGGAGTGTACAATTTTAAGTCTGGAAGGGAGACCTCATATATCTCTCAGGAGCAGAGCTATGGGGGTCATGAAAATTTTTTAAACCTTAGCCAATTTTCTATTTCTTATCTAATTTCAATTATTTGCACAGCTGACATAATTCTTCATTATATACAAAAATATTGAAGTCAATATCTTTTACATTGAGCCCCCACAACACCGCTCCTGATGGATATGTAAGGTCTCCCTTCCATACTTAAAATTGTATACTGTTGTTGTTGTAATAGCTAAAACTTCTTAACAATTTTCAGTCTGGGGGTTCTACATGGAGGTCAAGTCCAAGAAATTGTGCTACTTCCACTGGTTGTGTCAATAAATCCGTTGGACTAAGAGAAGTAGGGTTCGCTGGACAGTTGAATATGTGGTGAGAATCATGGGGGCCCTCACCACAAGCTGGGCATATGCGGGACCAGTAAGCTTTGAGCCTGTTGCTCCATCCCGACCTCAGTTGAGCCAGAACTACTCTCGTTTTCCGCGGCAGATTTTTCTCTTTATCTGCAATAGCCGGCCTCCTAAAACGACAAAAAAGCTTTCGCATACAAGTTACGGTCCAAGTGATCATGAACAGAATGCTCTCCTCGTATTTACGAAGGACATGCCTGACATCATCAACTGTGTGATGCTGAAGTTTGCATGTCCCCTCCGATGACATCTCAGGAGGAACTATTTGGTTAACATTACTTTATGTTCCTCGACCGGTAGTACCTTCGTCTCCTCATGTAGATGGTGTGGGGAGGTGATTTGTAGACCACCTATGACGGTCCTTAAGGCTGCATTTTGACAGCTTTGTAAATTTCTCCACTGGGTATCACTCAACGAAGTAGACCACACTGGAGCAGCATAATTGACTACTGACCGACCAATCGTTTTGTATGTAGCTAACAAGGTTTTTTTTTTATCCATACACCAAATGCTGCCGACTAGCGCTTTGAGGACCTTGTTTCTACTTCGCAATTTGTGCGAGATTGCAGTAGCATGAGCTGAGGAGGTAAATAGTCTGTCAAAGGTGACTACCAGGATTTTTGGGTGGGTCACTGTCGGAATTTGAACTCCAGTGAAGAAATTATGAATTTGGTTGAGATAAACATTCACCGTACCGCATAAGTCATCAACGTTGTGGCCCGTCGCCATTATGGTACAGTCGTCCGCATATGTAATCACCTCTACTCCTTGAGGAGGTGTGGGGAGTTTAGAGAGGTAGAAATTAAACAGGAGTGGTGACAAGACTCCGCCTTGTTTAAACTTCCTGTTTAACTCTAGTGGGTTTCGATCTTTTGTTTCTAAACTCCACTAACGACTGACGACCACTCAAATAGTTCACGATCCATCTCTTCCCGTTGTTGGTCATTGTGGACTGCAGGATATCCTGGAAGAGTGAAGCATAGCTAACAGTGTCAAAAGCTTTTGTCAAGTCAAGCGCTCCGGGGATCGTTCTTTCACAAGGCTACTCTCTGCTGGTTTAAGCCCTGTGAAGTCCAAGTGGAGATAGCGGTTAATGGTGTGGTGGTGTTGTGCATTTTTCGGAATCCATGCTGATGATGAGCTGCTGGTAGAGTTGGCGGGTTAGCTGGGGGAGGAGAAGTGCTTCGAGTGTTTTCGCTACTGGTGATAAGAGGATATCGGCCTGTATGATGATCCCTCGCTCGCGATCTTCCCGTATTTTAAAATTGGGATCACTCGACCCATTTTCTATGCATCGGGTACATTTAAGCTCCTGAGCGACAGGTTAAAAACCAAACTCAGGTACTCGACTCCCCGCTCAGCTAGGTGTTTTAACATCAGCATGGATATACCGTCTGGGCCAATCGCATTGGATGGTTTGGCAGCAACAACATCTAAATTGTATACTCCTTTTCTTCGCTTATAGGAAATTTTATTTGAATCCAAGCATCCAATAAGAGTTACAATGTGAATTGTACAGCAACCAATTGTATACAGTAAAGGTGACATAAATAGCCCAGACCTTCTAATTAGCTAATGATAAAATTGAATTTTAATTTAGTGATTTAATTATTGTATTATTTAATTTCTATGATAATAATTTTTTAATGCATTAAAACGAAATGATAAATTTAGGTATACAAATCTATACACTTGCTTAAATAATTAAATTTTTAGTTAAATTTTGAAAAGACTTGCAGTTAAATTTTATCAATTTAATTCTATACTTCGTATTTAACTAATTTCCACCACCTGTTCAATGGAAATTAGTTCATTTTTTTTTTTTCTTTAAATTATTTTTAAAATAAATGGGCGGTTTTTTCACTAATTAGTATGCATGCAAATTCCGCCTATACTCTGTTCTGTATGAATTTCTTTATAAATTTGCATAAGCATTTTAATGCATTTTCTATTATTCTTACGCATAATTGATTATGTATTTTAATTGTAAAAATTTTCACTTCATGTTTAATTTATATGAAATTGTAATTGATTCCAAAAAAAGAAAAAGGACCTACACATTTTTTTTATTTTTATATTAAATGCAATTTTTTAAATGTCAATAAAATTATATTTTAAGTCAATAAAGAAATAATTAATATTTTTCTTTTATTGTATTTTTTTATTTCAGACAAAAAGTTTTTTATTAACTACAACAAAATTACCACACAGAAAATCATCAAATGATGGATCATTCACAGCACACACTGGAAAATCATGGTAAGTTTAAAATAGTTTATTTAATTGTTGATTTTTATTTTTAATTTCTATTGAAATTTAATTTTAAACCATTGTTGATTTAAAAAAGAAAATAAAACAGAACAAACTTTAAATAAAACATTTATTAAAAAATTATTTTATTTAACAACACTTTAAACATATTTGTTAAGGATTAATCAAGACTTTTTAGACTTTCCGATATGTTTTTGACCGATGGGAGAGTGAAAATGAGTGACAGTCTTCTGGAATTAATGCGAGATAATAATTATCAATAAACGGTGAATAGTAAGCTGAAATAAGAATATGATTGAAGACTTCTTGTATCTTGCTTGCTACATATACTTCCTATAGGTTCAAAGGGTTTTCCTGATATGACTAGCACCCAAAGTGATAACCGAAAAACATTGAAGCCTTTAAAATGTATTAACAAGTGACCCAAAAATATTCAGAGTGTATGCTTAATCAACTACCCCACTTTATTTCCCCTTCTACGTAATAAATAAATAGTATTGTCTATGCTAGCTATTGTTTGATTTTGCTGTTGAAAGTTTTAATGAGTAATATTGCTATATATATGTCCTTCCTGTTAGAATTTGTATACCCACCATCAAAAAGATGGGGGGTATATTGATTTTGTCATTCCGTGTGTAACATGTCGAAGGAATCATCTAAGACCCCACAAAGTATATATTTTCTGGGTCCTGCTTTGATTCTGAGTCGATCTAGCTATGTCCGTCCGTCTGTCCGTCTGTTGAAAGCAGGATAGGGCTCGAACGGGACAACGTAGGGAGACGAATTTTGGCACAAATATTTGTCTTATATAAGGTTTGTTTGGGATTGAAAATGGGCAAAATCGGTTAATAAAGTTATGGGCTAAAAACTAGAAACACAGGGTGTCCGTTTTATACTTTTCTGATGATATTTCTTCAACAAAAGCATGTACGACAACGAAATTTTGTACGTATAGTTCGGGGATCGATATAAACTCGGAAACCAAAAATTGGCGTGGTCCGCCCACCTCCCATATAAGGTGAAATTGTGTTCAAATAGTTCAAGGTCCAATGTAAACTCGGAAACAAAAAATCGACTTTACCACCCTCTCCCATATAACGTAAAATTTGAAAAAGTTGATGGTGGGTATATAGATTCGGCCGGGCCGAATATAACATTCGCGCTTGTTCTGAGATCTCAATAACGGAATTTACTTACAGTCCAAGAAAAATTTAAGAACATGTTCTAAAACAATTAATTCTGGAACTAGTGTAATCAGTGTAATTAATTAGTGTAATCAACTAGTGTGATTAATTAGTGTAATTAAGTAGTGTAATTATTTAATTAAATAAATAAATAAATAAATACATAAATAAATAAATAAATAAATAAATAAATAAATAAATAAATAAATAAATAAATAAATAAATAAATAAATAAATAAATAAATAAATAAATAAATAAATAAATAAATAATAAATAAATAAATAAATAAATAAATAAATAAATAAATAAATAAATAAATAAATAAATAATAAATAAATAAATAAATAAATAAATAAATAAATAAATAAATAAATAAATAAATAAATAAATAAATAAATAAATAAATAAATAAATAAATAAATAAATAAATAAATAAATA